>MU215163.1:106471-168997 GCA_018584345.1 Thuja plicata
TTACTTGATCATCATCTCCCCTTAAGGAAGGAACAAACTTATTAAAATCATTTGAAAAGAGGCCTAGCTTAACCTCTATTTGGTTTAATTTGCCTTTAAAGAATGAGAGAGCAATATTGACTCTTTTAATCTCATCTTCAACTTCAGTTACTATCTCAAGAAAATCTGGTCTTAGGGCTTGTAAAGATGCTAACTTTTCAAATAAATTTGCCCTAGCAAACCATTTAGTAAAGTAAGGGTTCAAAGTAGCAAGGTACCCCATTACATCCTTATGCAAAGCTGGCAATTTATTGTATGCATTGATTACAACATCATTTTTATCTTTTAAAATCTCAATTCTATGTTGCAGCACACCCTTTAATGCCTTCAGAGAAATTGCATTTCCTTTTTCTTCATCTGCCTCTTGTTCCATTGCTTCCTCTGATTTAGGCTTATCTTCAATTTGCAATGGTGGTGGTTGTGCAGGTACATATACCACCTCAGGTTTTTCCTCTAACTCTTTCATCAATCTCTTAATTACCTGATCCTGCTGGTGCAATTGTATATGGCACATCTCCCTATCCTTAGACAATGCACTTGTCTCTTCCAACAGATTGCTACACCTATCAAACAATTGTTTAGTTTTGTCTTCATTTAAGTGAGCCCAATGTGTCATAATTTGGGAGATCTCCAAATCCACTGTATTCTATACAGACTAGACCATTTGATTGCCCACCATATTTTGTTGAATATTTACCAATTGGGGCTTTTGGTCTTTTGGGCACAAGCTCCACATTGCAAAAGCTTAGGATTTTGGGCTATACCCAAATCCTTTTATGACATCTCCCATCTGGACCTCACTAGCCATCTTGAGATCTGGTTGTTTTCTAATTTGGTCAATGATGAAGGCAGATGCCAAATCCCATCCCTCAGCCAATAGTATTCCACTACCTAGCACCATCTTCCTGGCTTCCTCTGGTGAAATATCCTCATTCTCTAGATCATAAGACTGTAAAGCTACTAGGGCTTCATTTGTTATTATCTCTTTTCCATCCACTGTCAATTGGGATCTGATCTGCTCTATCTTATGCCATCTTAGGAAGTCTTTAAACTCCTTTGTTTTAACAAAGTTGTCATCACTCAGAAATTTTTGTTGATGAAGCAATCTTTCATCAACACAGGCTTTTAGTGGCAGCTCAACATTGTCATCTAGGTCAGGCTATTGCTTCTTGCCTTCCCTGATTGCCTTTCTTAGGTTATGGTCATACAACCTATTCCCTGGTACTAAGGCCTTAGCCTTATCCTTTTTCTTACTTTGTCCTTCTATTGAAGGTTGCCCTATTTCCAATTTTTGCCTTTTAGGAGCAGGCTCTTCTAAATCATAAGGCTGGATGACCAATGTTAAATCAACAATGTGACCCTCTGCCCCCTGCATCTGTGGCATTTTAGCAACATCTTGCTGTGGTGGAGAATACATAGTAGGACGTGCATAGTCACTGTCACTACTACTATTGTACTCACACCCTGAATGATCAGGTGTCTAAGCACCTTTCTTATCAAGAACTATATCCAGTTGCTCCATAAGCACATAATAGTTGTCTATCATGGCTTTAATTCTGTCAAAATATGGGAGCTCAGGGTAAAAACCCCCAAAAGACAACCCATTCCTTTTGATTTGTCTTTCAAGATTCAACAATTCTTGAATCCTGACTCTTCTGGTTTGAATTTCATCCTCATCTAGGATGTTCCTTATTGCATCTTCTTCTATGCACTCACAGTGGACATTTGTATTGGGGATTGTAGGTGTATACAATTTCCTAACCCCTGCCATGAAGCCCTCTGGGTCAATGTATCTATAAGGGGTTGCCCCCATTCTACATCCTTCCAGCCACTAACTCACTGCATCAATTGCACCTTTGCCAATTGTAAAGTTGAAAATCTTGAATTTCCTAGGGGTTAGTGTCCCCTTCTTGTGTGGTGCAAAGTGTTCATTGTCTGTTAACATCAACTGCCATATGAATTCCATTGCAGCCACCCTTGCAGGCACATAGTCTGGTAAAAGATGAGGTGGGTGAATACACCCATATACCCTGATGACTGTGTAATTCTCCTCCAAAAATAAATCACCCTAGTTGTGCTTACCATCCCACCCGTTTGTATAATAACAAGGTCTTAGCAGCTGCATGATCTTTAATGGGACTCTTGTTCTGCTAATTCCAAGAATTTGTACTATTGGATACACAATCCAATTCTGAAAAGCACAATAATCACACTCCCTAGAAGTGTAATTCCAAACCCTCACCCAAAATTGGATAGGATTTGGTCCTGACTGATAAAATATCTAAGGGGCCAAATTGTTGATATCCATGATTACAAAATTGAAGTACAACAGGAGATGCATGAGCATGGACTAGTGAAGGAATTTGGGCTCCTTCTCCTTGGGGTCCTTTAAATTTTTCAGGGTCGCAATGAAACCCTCATGCATCTCATCTATTATATGTTGTATGTAATCATAACTAGTGCTTGAATGCACCTCTTGTAAGTCTAGCACCATCATCAGGATGCCAGCATTAATCTTTTTTGCATCACCATCTATCCCCAACACTCTACACAGGGCATACGCAACATACTTGATATAGAAGTGTAAATCCTTATAATAATATGGGCTGTCCCCAGACATAGGATCTAAATATTTTTTCACTTCTTTTAACATTTGTTTTTGAAATAAGCCTTTTGCAATACCAGGCTTCAAATTATACCTCTTCTCCTGCTTTGTCATGTCAATTTTAGTAGATATGGTGCTAAATAGGCCAAAGGCCTGCATGAATGAATTCTTGTTTAATATTAACAAAGTAGTGCCATCATTTCTCTTGATTGTTTTAGACAAAACATCGTAATGATTGGCTAGATCTAAGAACAAGTCTACATCTATGTAGACATCAGGGACAATTAATCTGGCTAGACCACAAGTCTAAGGGTTTGAGACTGGGATAGCGTTATCAGAATTTTTATAAAAATAATTAAACAATGAGAAACCTATTGTCCCTGGTGTCTTAGCATCTCTGATATTGTGATAGTCATCCAAGAGCACATTTGCATTTTCTCTCTTATTTTGTGTAGAACCAGGAAGTAACCTGAGGAATTCATCAGAAAAGCTCACCTTTCCCTTTTGCTTTTCCTCACTTCCTCCACTTGTCGAAGCAACACTAATAGTCCCGCTCATACTTGCAATGCCTTGAATATCCTACTCCTTATTGATATTGAAACAAATCTATTTCTGAGATTGGCTAACCGTTCTGTGCACAATTTTCTGAAACTCAGAACCTTTTGATCAACTCTAAAAATACTGCAAACTGAGAAAAATATCTCTCCTCTCTAAAACTTAGCAACTTGGGCTCTAAAATCTGAAAGCACGGTAAATGAAAATGAGTGCACCATCAACTCCTTATAGCCATCATTCAAAGCACGTAGCTCATAATCAATTCTGTCATCAATTCAACATACTGTGAACTTGAATGAAAACCTAGCCGTAGCTCCATGAGCTTCACAAGAAATCAAATTAATAAAAGTGAATCCTCGAAAAACCTTACAAAAATTCAAAAAGAGCTGACATGTCGCACTATGATTCGCTAACTGTCTTACATCTTAGCTACCCTTTTTGCACAGTAATCAAAACACAAGCCTCTGATTGGCTACCGAATGATTCATGCTGTCACATCAAAAACTGCCACCGTTATTTAGATTTTGGGATCAGGCGACTGTGCGACTGCATATAATATATTTGTCGCGGACCTTAGTCACTAACCCATAGTTTATCTCGAGACATTGCGACAATACACTTTCTTTCCTTTGGCTAACCCAAGTCACCATCTGGCGATCACGTGAACCTACAAAAATCATAGTCACGCATAGTTAACATTAACTCTTTATCCTTTCTGAGATCCCGCGACTAACCGTTACCTTCAACCCTTTACGGTTATCTCTTAGTCACCAAATGTTTTTGTTTCATGTCAAGACTATGTGACAATACCTAGTCACCCGATCACAGAATATAAAATCTGAGTATTTAATTTTAACATGACCGGTTATATGTGCCCCTTTTCTCATCTGACGACTGTGCGACAAACCTAAATCACCAAGTCGGGAGGACTTTTCCCCTCGGGCACTTTTATTCTCAAACTTCGCGACCACCATTAGATCTCTTGATCTCTTTATCTGACGGTCGTTTCTTAATCACCAAATGTCTTTGTAATACCTTAAATCTTTCTCAGACATTGTGACAAAAGGAAAAGCACTGAGTTTCTTTGTCACTGATTCCATTTTCTCCTTCTGGCGACCATGCGATAAACCCATAATATCCACTCGCCTTATGATACTTGTCACAAAGTCATTCGTTCTCTTACTGCACAATGGAAAATTGAGTCATCATTCTTTTCTTGGTGACAACCCGACTATGCTTTGCGCTAAACCTCAGACGGTCAGTCGCGAAGTCTCGGTCAAAATATCTTAACCACTGTTCCTTCTCGAGACTACGTGACTGAAGGCTTTGCATAACTTTTAAACTTGAATCCTCTTGGTGATAACGCGACATGAGGTAATCGTGAAGTCTGAAGACATTTCAATAACTGTTGATAATTTCTCGTGATTACTCGACTAATCAGTGGGTCCCCTCTGAATAATGCTTTATTACATAATTATCTTGCGACCACACGACATGAAGAAATCATAGAGTCTTGTAATGCCAAAGGAATATACTGAATTTAAATGAGACCATGCGACAAAAGCAAATCACCAAGTCGAGAAGGATTAGGGTATATTCATTTGGAGTAACGCGACAAAGCGATTTGATTAAAACACATGACTTAAGTGGACTGAAAAAGTAACAGCAAAACATAAGCGACATGACTTAGGGTTTGTTTTTCAACTTTTAACACTTGGAAGGCTTAGGGTTTCCAGGGTTTTTTGCAAATTGAGACAGGTTTAGTTTTGAAAACCTGAAAACTTGACACAGGTAAAGAAACAAGGAATGAGAGATAGCCGATTAAAAGCACCAGATCACAGAGAAAAGAACAGGGAACCAGGAAAACTGCCAAAACAAGAAATACAACCAACAAGCCCCACTGAAGCAGTTTTTAAATATAAATAAAATTATAATGGCACTACCATTTTTACTGAAATAATAATAATAATAATAATAATATAATTTTAAATAGAAAATTATATTAAAATATAAATAATAAATAATAAATAATAAATAATAAATAATGATTAATAAATAAATAAATAAATTACAAGTTTCTAAAAAAACAAAACAAAAGAAATTATGCAAGGATGAAAAGAAAACCAAATAAGACAAAAGTAGAAAAAATAAACTAAGAATAAGACAATATTATCTTATCTAATTTGAAAAGGAAAACAACAATAAGTTTAAATATAAATAAACCAAAAGGCTCATTATGTTTTGAAGTGGCGAGAACTTGTAAGAAATGATTTGCTTAAGAATTTTAAATTGTGTCAAACTTCATATGAACGAGTGTGTTGGAGATATAAATGTAGATAGATGAAAAAAATTTGAGTATGATACAGAGGATAGTATTAGAAAAAAAATACATAGACCAAGTTGTGATGCTTAGATGAGCGAGAGACTTATAAGTCAGGGATGCATGATTTTAAGAGATAGTTAAAGAAGAAATAGACCATAAGAACAACATATTCATGCAATGATATTAAACAAAATTGATGTCAACCGTATTGCATTTTCACAAGATATTAATCTTATATGCAATTAGATAATATATCAAGATCTATTTAGACTAGAGAGCAACAGATAATCACATAAACGTCAAGATTATAGATCAGAATCATAGATCTATGTATTAGTTTCAGATCAATATAAAACATATATTTGACCAATAACACATAGCGACAACATTGATACTCATCTACTATCTTCATCATCAAGTCATAAATAAGTAATTAAATATAAGATCAATACAATCTCTTATTGTATTGGGTGATCCCACGATATTGTGTCCCACTTTTTGGCCAACTTTGACACTGAAACAAACATTCTGAAAAAAAAAACTTCACTTTGAGACACCTATTGTCGTAAAACCATAAAGAATTTGAAGATGATTTAAACTAATGACTTTTAGAATTTTGTTTCTACTTTATAAATATATTTTTTAAAAATAATTTGAAATTTATTTGTATCCATTTTTTGTTCTCCTTCGAAAAAAGTTTTTCTGAAAAATTAACATTTTTCAGGAGTGACACTCACTTTGATCAACATAACTCATTTTGTAAAATTGATAAGAATGTGATTGTTTTGAAGTTAGGTTTGTAACACAAAAATATAGATAATCTAATTGGTTTCATTTAATTTGGTTGAATATTTTGTAGTTTATTTATTTATGAAGTGACAATAACTATAATTTGGACAAAGGTTCACTTGGATCGCTCTAACTCTATCTGTATATATCAAAATTCATTTTTTATTTTTTTGATCGAAAGGTAACATAAATACCTATTTCCTAGATATTTTTCATAATTTGTTTTCCTAATTCACTATTTTTCCTGAAGCATCAAACCAAGAAGTCGCTAAATGGTCAAACAACCTATATTTAGTAAAACTTAGAAAGAAATGTCATAATAAACTCAATATATATAAAAATCATAATATTTGAAAATCTTTCTCTGAGTACTATCATCTTGTAATTGTGTTTTTCAATTGAATTTATTTGATCCCACAAAAATTTAATGTCAAAGTGATTTTTTGTCAGCATTTTGGTGGGTGCAAAGGACTCTCAATTATAGGTGTCAGTGAGGAGTGGAGAGATTATACCAAAGAGAGTTTGATCCAAGAGGATTTTATCTTACCATTTTTATTTTACTCCTTCAAATGGGAGCTCTCAAGGCTTAAAACGTCATATTTTCTTAAAAATGTGTAATTTCAGCAAAAATCATGATCTTCAAAAAAGTGGGACACACTATTATGGGACCACCCTACTAAATCTACACTTCATTGATATTTATCTTGTAACTTTTAACAACAAAATATCTTCCAAATTAGATATTACAACAATTTATTTAGGTTGATATTTAATTATATTGCACATGTATGTGGCTTTTAATCATCAGAAGAAATATATGATTGTGATCATTATAATTAGACTAGTGTTATTAGTTGTGTGCAACATAATTAGACTTCTAGCGAACAACATTTACTAATAATCTCGACAATCAAGGATCTATAATGGAAATTGATAAGGAAGTTAATACAAATATGAATTCTAAATTTCATATTTGTATGCTAAGACCACATGTATGGAACATGGACTAATACTCTTCTTGATTAGTCCTTGGTCTAATAGCTCCTGCATTTGTCTAGCCACTTCTAGGTTCTAGTCTGGAGTAAGCTTATAAGCTACCTTATTTGGCAATGATGCACTAGGTACAAAGTCAATTTAATGACTTATCACTCTTCTAGGAAGTAAAGTTGCAGGAGTCCCATCACTGACTATGTCTTTATACTTAAGTAAATCTTCGAATTCTAATGACAAAGACTCTTGTTTAGGCTTCTCTTCCTTCTTAGGCTTAATAAAAATGGAATAGCCTTCACTCCCTTCATCTCTAAGGGCTTTAATGAACTCCTTTCTATTACTCAAAAAGACACTGGGAGTCTTAGGTTGTGGTTCATCTTATTCCAACAAGGATTGTATTTTGAAAGTTATGTCACCTTTCTTAAAGGATATGGAGTTCTTCTTCCCATCACACACAATCTCTCTATCATATTTCCATATTCTTCCTAAGAGTAGATGGAATGCATCCATAGGTAACATATCACATAGAAACTTATCCTTATATCCTACAATGGAAAACTCCACCCAAGTTTGCTCATTCACCAACACACTCTGGCCTTTGTTCAACCATGACACTTTGCATGGATTGACATGAGGTATCTTTGTCAACTTGAGTTTTTTATAGCTTCCTCTGATATAATATTTTCTATAAAGCCTGAATCCATAATCACTTTGCAAACTTTACCAAGGATTTTACATCTAACCCTAAACAATGCTCTTCTATGCTTTGGCTCATCCTTAACTAGTTTTCTAATCAAACCTCTTCTGAACATCAAGTTTTCTCCCATCTCTGACTCAATGTGATCAACCTCTGGTGTTTTGACACTTTTTGTGTCCTCTTGAGCATATGAAATCCTCTCGCTATTATTAGAAGATGTGGGATTATCCAAGCACCTATAGGCAGGGTGACCTAATTGGCCACATTTGTAACATTTCATACTTACAAAGTATGAATTGCTTCTTCCTGAGCCCCTTCCTCTACTAGAGCTTACTTTAGTACATCTTCCTCTGGTATAACCCCCTCTTGGAGTAGTGTCATTACCATGCTCTGTCAACTTGGACTCTCCCTGATTTCTTTGTTCATTACCTATGCCTTGATAACCACCTTTGTGACCCCCTTGGTCTCTTCCTCCACCTCTTCCTCTAACGTTGGAGTCACCTTTCTTCTTGTTCCTCTCTTCCACCTTAAGAGCTAATCAGGGACACTTCTGAATAGTAGTTCGAGTCCACAAACTTATCTCTTCTTGGATGTTCCATTTTAGACCACCCAAGTATCTTGCTACCTTAATAGGATCCTCTTCTTGAATCTTTTACCTGAGGCATAACTTCTGAAACTCCTTTGTATAAGAGGCCACATGCAAGTCTTTTTTCTTTAGACCTTGTCTCTTTCTATGAAGTTATATTTCATAGTCCTCTAGAAAATAATTCTCTTTTACTTTAGTCACCATGGCTTTCCAATTAGCTATAGGTTGTTTACCCATCCTAACTCTTTCATCTTGCAGGTACTTCCACCATGTCAATGTCGATCCTCTTAGCCTTGACTTTGTAACCTTGATTTTTTGTGCTTTTGTAATAGTTTTCCATCCCCTCAATCCACTCCATCACTGCCTCAATATCCATTTTCCCACTAAATAGTGGTACACCTTCTAATGCCTTTCCTCCTAGTGCTTTGATGGCTTCCAATAATGGCTCTTCATTCAATGGAGGGTTTGGTTCAAGGATGATATCTTCTTCATCAATCTGGTTTTTACCTCTGTCACTACTTTCACCTTCTTTTCCTTTGTCTTTGGCTCCATCAACCACTTCTTGTAGTTTCACTCTCATTTCATCTAGGTCTTCTTTAAGGAGTCTATTTTCTCCTTTTTCTCACCCATCTCCTTAGCTAGCTCTTCATTAGTCACCATACTGATCTCCCCTACTGATTCACCAGTATATAGAGATATACACCAAATCCCAAATCTTGAACTGGCTCTAACACCAATCTAATGTAATGAAAAGTCTTTCTCAATACCCTATCTTCTCCTAGGGTCTTCTATAGGACTATTCTATATCCTATTAGGGTTCTTCACCAACCCTAGTTCACAAGGATTCCCTTCTCAAATAATTCACCTATTCAAATTGTCTACACCATCAAAGAAATCAACTCAACCATCAAAATGCTTCATGGAGGTCTTCTTATACCATCTACACAAAATGATCCAACAATTATCAGGACCAATCACCAATGGAGAGGAAGGTTTCTATCAACGCAATTGAATCCAAAAAAATTCCTAAAAACATAACTTGCAATGAAACCCTAATCTAGTTCAGGAACTCACTCCAAACTCATCAAAATAGGGCTACAAGGAATTAGGCCTATTTGGACACATTTTCCCAGATAACTCAAAAATTTTCTTAACAATTTGGAAAACATATTACATTTCCTGACACCCTTTTCAAAAACACCTTAGATTCATCTGGTCTCATTTCCCCAAACTGGCCGTGAAGTGGGTTGCTATAATCAAGCCTAAAATCAAGGTTTTCCTAGGTTTCAGTCTTTGCCCTCAAGGGTTTCATCTTCCACCTCTCCAATCTTAAAAAAATGACTTCCCCTTGATCATGAACATTCCTTACACCCATATCCTCCTCTCCACTCACTTGGATTGAAGAAACCAATGCATTCAATCACTTAGAATGTCTCTGTAGTTCACTCTATTCCCTAGCCATGCAACTCTGGCTCACCTAGGGAATCACTACAAAAATGGATCTCTTTCTTTACAGGGCCCAATCTTCTATATAAATAATGTACATGCAATAATCTCAAAAACCTGAAGGAACTATATAGATGCCATAGTGGGAAGTTGAGTTATGACCCCATTTGCAAAGACTGCCTGGTTCAGACCAGCAACAATGCTTGAAACAAAAGAATTTACAAAAAGCAATGAAATGAAAATAAAAGAACTATTTATTCACACATAGAATCAAAAAAATACATCTACCACCCCATGCATGAGTTACAGTATAGAGTCTAATCTATTAAAAGGCTATAAACAAGAAAATGCACTAACTGTGAACAAATTATCTAGAAAAACACTTGCTCATTAAAGGCACTTACATAAAAACTTCATCCAACCCTTCATACTAGTCAAGGGAGGCCTTATATAGTTTACCTTTACACAATCCCAACTGTTTTAGACAGTTACAAAGAAAATGCCCGAAAATGCACTTAGCAAGAAAATGTTGCCATTGACAACATTGTCAATTTTGCAAAGTTGTCAACAACTTTGACAACTTTTGAAAACTTGTAACAAAAATTGGTCAACACACCTTAAAAATTATCCAAAGCATACTTAAAATATTACTAGATCATGAAATTGGCCTCCTAGCCCTTCTTTTTCCAATTTAGCCCTAAATGCACAAATACATCATTTGCAGCATTTGTCAAACTTGTCAAATTTGGACAAAACTATATCCTAAGGACACCAATGACCTAGTTAGGCCTCCTAACCCAACATAACACACATAAAGAACTGACTATCCCTCTTATTACTCTAGTGGCTTGGCTAAGATCACTACAAGAAATTTTTTTACTATGAACACTAGGTTAGAATGTAGCCTTACCTGGGTGCTCCTGCACCAATGGGTTTCTATAATTATCAAAAACATGTATATGCTTTGTCGTCATTTGGGACCTTTCAACATGGAAAAATCTTTTCATTTTTTTTGTGTTGTGGAGTTCCATCTTATCTTTTTATTTATTTGCAAAGATTTCTTTATTAGTTTTCTTGTGCTTTTGTAATAGATTTAGTTGGGTATGCAATAGTTTATTAGTAACATGCATTTCAATGTTTTAGATTACAATTATAATGATTATGGGCCTTTTTTAGTAAGGTTCCATAGATTTCATTTAACAACTAGTTGGGTATTAATTTAGAAGTTGTTTCTTTGGTTGGGTAGATTGATTTGGTAGTTCTTTTAGTTCTTGATATTTTGTGTGACTTGATTAAAATATTTCTTCATTTAAATTAGTTCTAAGAAAAAGGTTACTATGTTGAACCCTCACAATTCTGATATAATTATCAAGAAAGAGGATGAGATTGATATTGTGTCTTAAAGCTTTTAAATTTTCATTTTATTGTTTATCTATTCTTATGCTTCATAAAAATAGCCCCAAATTTCTTTTGTATAATATTTTTAATTTTAATTTTTTTTGATAATTCAAAATCTATACTAATTGATCAGATCCATGGGCTAGGATGGGGGTTTTGTTCCCTACTTTTTTCCCCCTTGAGCCCCACTAAAGCAGCGTACAAATTTATATAATTATAATATAATAGCTCTGCCATTTTTGCAAAAAAACAAAAAACAAAACTAATTGACCAATTATGAATAGTAAGTCATCATTATATCATCCATTTAAAATTCCTTCATATTCATTTAGTTAATTTTTCTTCCTCAATATTTGTTGATTTCAATCTAATTAAAAATATTGAATAAATAACCCTTTACTCATAAGAAAGGAGTGTAAATGTTGAGAAAAAAATTAACAAAATGAGCATTTGATTATGCCAATCATACATATTTACTACTTATAATATAATATTTAGTCTTACATTCATATGGTCTTTGTCTCTTAAATGGATATCTAACTAAGAGAATCTACTATTTTCTGCAATATTTTAATTAAATTAAAAACTTCAAAACAATTGATTAGTATAGAAAAAAATTCATTTATTTTGTCTATTGGATAGACATGTCCCTTTTTCTCTAGGGTTTAGAGCTTTTTATTCACTATTTCAATATACGATGACAGCATGGTTCACAGAACTTCAAAATGTTGCACAATTAAGTAATGTTATTCATAAGATAAATTAAGCTTTAGATTAGTTTATCTGGATAACGTGAGCAACATAGAATCACCAAATCAGCTTGTGAGTCTTAACTAAAAGTGGAATTGGAGCATGAATTTTTGGATGGCAGCAAGGAGGAGCTAAAATAAAGTTTTGACTCAGTGAGATTAAACTGCAATAGGTTGTCCTTGTAGGGGAGGATAGATTAGATCCAAAAACTCAGAAACAATTAAAATAGACACACATATTATAAAACCATTTTCATTTCCCCCTTGAATTGATTGATTACATCTGTCTCTATTTATAGAGGGCCCAGGAAATTTCTACAACTCAAAATAGTAAACAAATGTGAGAACCATCTAGAATAATGGTTGGAAGAAAACTCTAGAAACATAGTTAAGGCGGTCGATGGATTTGGTGGTAGAAATTAATATCTACCAACACTCCCCCCTAATTTCTACCACTAATTACATAAAAGTACAATACTACATCGGGGTTTTCCTCCCATAATTTTGACCATGAATGTTGCGGCATTCAAATTCCTTTGTTCAAAAATAAGTCTCGTTCTATCTCTTTCTGATGTCCATAACCAAGTCTTCTAACGCGAAAATGATGGTGGGCATAGGCATAATGAAAGCTAACATGCTACTACACAAAGAAAACTGAATTTTGTGTTTGTTGATGTATTTCTCTCATTATTCTCCCATTACTGCGCATTCATTCAGATATATGGTTTTCTATTCTTCAAAATAAAAAACTCAAACTTCTTGCAAACTCACTTTGTATGGACATCATTCTAGACAATAATTCTAATTTACTAAAACCATTTGTAATCCTCTTTGAATATTTAAATGTTTCTAAATTTATATCATTTCTCACACTTGAACATTTGTACTTAAATAAAATTGTAATCATACATGTGATCTTCTACCAACTTGATCCATAGCTCCATCGACAATCCATTTTCATGCATTCGTTATTTATCTCTTTGTTCCAACATCTATTTTCACGATGGTTCTTCAATCCACATATTCTGCAAGGATTTAAATCCCAACATCTATCTTTTGTATGCCCTTTCCTATTACAATGTCAACATTACATTCTTTGAATTTCTTTGCCTGAACTTGTAAAACTTGCATTCATCTTTTCTTTACTTGTCATATAGTCAAGACCTTCATATTTCTCCCTCGTTGCAGGCTCAGTCAAATTCCTCATTCCTTTTTCATGATTTCCCAATCCTTTACCTTTATATCCCATTCTTTTCATAATTTTCAAACCAACATTATCATCAAAAAAACTAGTAGCTTTTGGATAATCAAATGGACTAACAACATGTCTATTTTCATCTTTACAAATAACTTCAGAAAAATCACATTTTTCAAATGACTAATTCAAATCCTCTATAGTACATGAAACATCACATACCAGTTTATTTGACTTCAAAATTTCATTATCTTCATTTAATTTCTTCATCTTTTCTTCTAAATCAGTATTTCATTTCTAAATCTCAATCTTTTCCTCTTTTAACAACTTCACTGTTTGCTCTAATTCTTCAGTCCTTTTCTTAATCTCATCAAACAATTTTAACTTTTCTTCTAACTCACACCATTCCTTTATCGTTTAATCATCAAACTCTTTCACAAACTTAAATTTATCTTCTAGTTCTTTAATTATCTCTTTATAATCACTAATTTCATTTGAAATTTTATAGTTTTCATCTCCCATTTTATACCTAAATTTCCAAGAGAATTTTTTTTTTTGTTGGAGAGGTGCTTACCTCTTTTAATTGTAATCATTTTCCTATGCTCTTCTTTTAATTCGTCTTCTAAAAGTTTAATCTCATAAATTAGATTTATATTTTCTTTCAATTCCCTCTTGCCTTTCTTTACCATTAAAATAAATAATTAAAATCACCTTAATAACTTAGTCACATGCTCTATCCTATTTTTTTTTGAAACTGTTATCTTCTTTCTTTTCTTCATAATAGATCAAATTCTCTAAGTGAAAATCCAACCTAACATACTTACTAAATAGCTATTGCATTTAAAAGAGCATTATAACTCTTAAGTGTTCATGGAAACCAATTTCCCGAGTCTTCCAGAACAAAGAACTTGGTGAAATCTGTACCAAATTCTCTCCTTTTAAAATCAGTTGATAAAATTATGAAATGACACATCACCTAATTTTTGTCCACGCTCATAGATCTGTCTTTTTTATTCTCTTTATAATACAAGATTCCAATGATCTCCTTTTACAGTTACAAACTCCAAAGCAAATTTCTTTACCAGATTCTCTATTTGACACCAAGAATTCAACATAGCATATTCCCAATGCAAAAAATGTGATTCTATTATTTCCTCTAGCAATTGAAAAAAAAACTTGTCAAAAAAAAATTGACAACCTTCAAACTCTAATATGATTCCTTCAAGTAGACTTCTCCACAACCAACAATCAACCACCCACATCCCACACTCAGACTGATTAGCTTCAAACAAAATATGTGACCTCAACTTTAAATAAATTTAGCCATCTCTAAAGATAATAGATATTTTCAATGACAGATGTAGCTTTTAAAAAAAAATAGTTCATGCATACCCTTTTAACCTTTCACCAACAATCTGCAACCTTGGGTAGTGGCCAATAAACTCTTCCTTAGCTGCGACTTAATTTACACTGCTAAAGAACGTTGGCAGCTTTAAGAAGCACAAAACTTCCTTAGACTTGTATAAAAAATGAGTTTTACTTATGGCGCCGTGATTACAATCTTCCATTGCTCACTTGCAATAATCTAAAATCCTTAGTTCTCCTCTTACTAAACAAATAGTCATTTTCTTCTACAAACAAAGTCTTCTATCTCCAACCAAGCTTTGTGTTAGAAATATTAAAAAGATGGAAACGATCTTAAGAAAGAATCCAAGTGATTGAGCAAGAGTAAGGGTTATACCAAATACACAAAGAGTGAGATATTTCTCCAATACATCAAACACCAAATTCACCAAATTGCTCCAAGACCAATGTAAGGACACAAGAATTTTGAAAGGGGAAAAAATAAGAAAAAAACCCCTTGTGTGTAATATGAATGCGGCAAGAATCCAAGAAAGAAAAAGAGCTTGAGTAAGAAGCTCATTACAACATTGTGAGAGCAAGAATGAGAATGAGAGAAGAAGAGAGAAGAAATCCCATGAGAACCAACTTGTGAGAGCCAACTTGAGAAGTGTGTGAGAAGAATCTCTTAAATAAAGATGAGTGAAGGAGTTTGAATGTAACTCCCATATCCAATGAGTGCCACATTCACATTAAGTGTGTGCCATGTGTAGGAATC
This sequence comes from Thuja plicata, assembly GCA_018584345.1. Classification (NCBI taxonomy): domain Eukaryota; kingdom Viridiplantae; phylum Streptophyta; class Pinopsida; order Cupressales; family Cupressaceae; genus Thuja; species Thuja plicata. The sequence continues at coordinate 121,963 of MU215163.1, forward strand.
CTCTTAAGAAGGAATATCTAATTTCCTTATTAAAGGAAATACAAATATGAGACATGTCCTTGGTTTATCCTTTAATTACATAGTTTACTAAGGAAAGATTAATTTCTAACATCCCCCTTTAATCTTTACTTGGGGAGTTTACAACAAGGGGTATGAAACCCAATTTTTATAAAACAACTGTAACTTTATCATCAATATAAGGAAGAAATTGTATTGTCTTCAAGATTTCAAATGGCCTTATGGGAATGTGATGTACAAGCATCTTTGTTAGAGCTAAGAGAAGTAGATGGGTCATTTAAATGTGTTCAAGTGGAATTATATGCACATCTGCAAGTAGTCTTTTGATTCATAGGACATGGGTAAATTAATCAATATCTTTGGAAAGGTCCATGATATATCACCTAAATCAAAGAATAGAAAAACCAAAAGTAGATTTCCCATAGTTGGGATCTACTCTTGATACAAATCAATACACCTTTGCAAAGAAACTCACAATATGTATCATAAAATAATTAAACTTTAGATAATTTTTGAAAACTTTAGAATGAGATTAATCATGAGCAATCATAAAAATGTGCAATTTAGCTAACATGATAACAAGATAAATCATATGCTCAAAGTGTCAAAATGAAGAAGATAGGTACAATAGTGTTTATCAATTCTCTCAGAAAAGCAACATACTAATGCACAAATGACCAGAGACAAGGCCAAATAATGAAACCTACATCAACATTGCACCAATCACAAGGATATAAACAATTCGCTAATGAGTCATCTCACTGCAAGTGAATGGTTAATTACTCCACAACCTACATGACACACAATCTAAGCAATGAATAATGCAGTACATTATCACGTTAGTATATTAATTAAAGAAGTATGAGAGAGACAATGAGAAATAAGAAGAATATGTGCCTCAAGTGCTAATAAACATTTGATTTGATTAACCAATCATGCCTACAATTACGAACCATAAGCAATGACCCATAGAGGAGATAATAATGTAAAACAAAATTAAGATTGATATATGATAAATAATAATTTGATCTAAGGATTATGAGTGATAAAAAAATATTTCTTGCCAAATATATGAGAAATACAACAAAAGTCAAGAAGGATTTCAAGAACAACATCCTCACCAAGAGAAAAACAAGAAATGAAACAAGTTGATAGACATCAACTGAAGTAAGTGCATCCATGTCAACTTACAAATGGAACAAGTTGATAAACATCAACTGAAGTAAGTGAATCCAATGCAACTTACAAATGGAACAAGATGATAAACATCAACTGAAGTAAGTGCATCCAGATGCAACTTAAAAATGGAGAAAGTTGATCAACATCAACTAAAGTAAGTGCATTCCAGTGCAACTTAAAAGTGGAACAAGTTGATAAACGTCAATTGAAGTAAGTGCATCCAATGCAACTTACAAATGGAAAAAGTTGATAAACATTAACTAAAGTAAGTGCATCCCAGTGCAACTTACAAATGGAGAAAGTTGATAAACATCAAATGAAGTAAGTGCAACCTAGTGCAACTTACAAATGAAAAAAAGCTGATCAACATCAACTAAAGTAAGTGTATCCCAGTGCAACTTACAAATGGAACAAGTTGACAAACATCAACTGAAGTAAGTGCATCCCAGTGAAACTTACAAGTGGAACAATGGATCAAAAGAAACACATAAAAGATGCAACAATAGATCATATAAAATCTGAGAGAAATTAATGCTAAATAATGAAATAATCCACTAGAGGGCAATGTTGAATGATTACTAGCACAAATAAAACTTAGCAACATTAATGTTATGTATATTAGTTAGAAAAATCCATTGATGGTGAACATGAGAGCTAATTGAGATAGTTGATAGAACAAAATTACTTGATCCAAAAGAAATTTATAATTGAAAATACCCAGACTAATAGAGTAGACAGAATATTAAAGTCTAAAGTTTTAAAAAAAGTATAATTAACAATTTAAAAAGAAATAAATTTGTTTTGAACAAAGCAGAGATCTGACGGTAAATAATATAGAGGAATACAAAGTGTATAGTAGTTTACCAAAATGTTATATGATGGCATTAAGCGAGGAGCTTAATATGTAAAAAGAATGATTACCCTCTTTGTTTAATGAACATAATCTTCTTTCCTACGAATAATAATCAAAGTGAAAGTTTTCCATGCCAAATAGTTAATACTATTTAAATTGATTTCCAAAATAAGGGTAGACATGATTAACTAAGAAAATGATTTGAATAACTTAAACAAAGTGTAATACAATGAATATCTAATGTTAAAGAATAAGGAAAATAAATTGAACTTAATGTAACTCATAATTTGAATGGTTAAAATTTATTTGAAAAATATTTAAATTTTTAGTTTAAATGAAGGAATAAATTTTAATTACAATGAATTAACGAATTAGCAATTGAATTTGGTTAGAATTGATACAATGAACATAGGAATGAAGCGATATTAAGAAATATAGAACGAAAAAAAAGTATGAATGTTTAAACTTATTTTTGATTAAAAGAAATAAAAGGTTTGAATACACAAATTGATATAGACAAAAAAAATTAAGTAAGAATTACTTTTGAAGATTAAATGACAAAGATTTGAGGTTTTAAATAAATAAACTAGATAAAGGTATAATTAAAGTATTTTAAATGATTAATGAAATAATAAAGTAATAAGATAGCTTTGATCAAGATTGAAATAAGCAAATGTAATACTTTAATTATTAATTAATAAAATAATGAAATGAGAGATTGAATGAGTCAAAGATACGTTCAAACTTATTAACAATGATTACTAAGAGAAAGAATAGCCAAAATGTTGCAGAGCTGAAACAAGGAATAAGTCAGATTCTATAATGATATCCAAAATTAGTATCTAGAGAAAAGTTTAAATCAATAACAAAAAGAATGAAGATCATATTACCTCCACAGCTATTCTAAAATACAAAGAACCAAGAAAAATATCAATCATATAATGTATCAAACACGCTAAATACAGAAAAGAGAGCTACGTAAGGTAGATTAAACCAGAAAAGGGAGGCCGCGTGGGATACCAAAGAAGATTGGAAGAATCTTTGACTGCAGAAGTAAATAAGACTTAGCTAAGATATGAAGACAGAAATAAGGGTGCCAAAGGATGGGTGAGAAAATAATTGGGGTAGAGGAGGCTTGCAAACAAAGATCTCAAGAGTGCCGAAACTGCTTTTGCAACAACTGTTTAAAGTCTTTAGAGAAATTTGGGCACAAATAGTTGTGCTAAAAAACTGAAATACCTTGGAATAACTGTGCTGAAGTCAAACCTATAGTTGCACAGTAGACATAGACAACTATATACCGTTATACCACAAGGAGAGGACACCACCGATCAAGAAATCCTAAGGAAGGTAGGTTGTGCAAGGGCTTGTGCGCAAGCTAAGGAGGGTGCTGAGCACCAAACTAAGATACCACGCTGCAAATAAAAAACTAAACCCAACAAGGAGAAACCTGCCACATGTATAAGAGATGTTGCGTAGGGGGCAACGAAAGGAGGGTAGAATTAGTGCAGGAGGAGAGGGAAGGAATCCCTCTATGCTGCGTTTAACAAAAACTATGTTGCACTAGGAAATACAAAAAAATGCAAAGGGTAAATCTAAATCTAAAATACTGTAATCTCTATGACATGCTAGAATTAAAATGCTCTGCAGAGAAGAAAGGGGTGCCAAGAGGGATAAAATCTCTTTGGTGAAGAGGCATTGCAGAGAAAGTGAGTCCTATGGGGGGCGTAGCAAACCCAATCAACACACCTACAACTGCATAATCTCTGTCCTTGCAGCACCTTTTTATGTTGAGAAAAGAATAGTGCACACTTTAGAGTTAGCAGGCAGCATGGCAAGAGAGGGAGGGGAAGAGTCTTGCAGGATGCGAGAGAGAAGAAAGCTGCGTAAGGAAGAAAGCTAAGGTGAATTCTGAGAAAAATGATATAAGAATAATGATAAACACAGTATATTATTATACTTGATGTTAATAACTCAACAATATAACAAGAAAGATGTATATAAAATGAAAGGAAGAGAGCATACGAGAAGAAAAAAAATATGATTCTCCTTCTCTAAAACAAAGGATGTCGACTATGATGAGTAATGATTATGATGCATTCTGAGGATTATGATGAGTATGAAACTAAAAATAACAATCAGGGTTCATCTTCTAAGAAGCGTAGAGTTAGTATGCAAACCATTAAAAATAAAAAATAGTGAGCCCTCTTAAAAAATAGAACACCATGGTTATCTCTTCAGAAGAGGATTACAATGATAATGAGGAAGGTATGGCCATAGATGGAGATGAGGAAATTTCCAACAGAAAAGGAAGAAAGAGAAGGCAGTCCATGATAGGGAAACACCAAAATAAAAAAGGATATGAACATGGAAGAGAGTGCTGACTGGAAATCTCCAGAGGACAAGACTCATACAATTTCCCCTATTTTAGACCATAAGGTGAAGGGGAAGCTTCAAGATGATTACCATGAGACCAACCAGGCTATTCCCTCTCCTCAGGTCTCTCAACCCCAAAATACAAGGAATGATGATGGACAAGATAGTGGGTTCTGCTGTTATATGGCCGAACAGGGGAAAATTATGGGATGGCGTGACTTCAATGTAAAAATTTCCAAAATGGGGATTACCTAAGAAATAATAAACCCCAAGGTCATTGAAGGTGAGGGAGGCCAAATTAAGCTGGAGGAGCTTATCGTCCCATCAATGGTGGTGCTTAATGATAACATCGGGGAGTTTGAGCTCGACTTGCTCAATAAAACTAGGAATAGCATGTTAGACAACTATAGGATAATTAAATGGCTATTTCATGAATTGGAGGATCTCAAAAAAAGGGTTAAAGGCACAGACAAGGTTAAAGCTGATAGAAATGCAGAGAAACAGATGAACCTAAGCACCAGAGTTCAAAAATGGAGGAAAATATGATTAGGGTCGAAGATACCCTAAAAACATAGTGGTATAGAGCTATAATATCCTCAAAGCATCCAAAGAACACACTAAGACTATCATCGAGAAGCTGGAGGAAAAATTAGAAGGGATGGATCCAGCCAACATGGATGTGGAGAAAGAACAAAACATTGATTAAGGTCTCGGAAAGAGAACTGGAGAAAGAACTAAGAAGATAAAGGATAAGAATATAGTGATCGATCTCTAGAAGATCAAGGATTCAATTGCTAATATGGAGCTGCTTGAGGCCAAGGCGGCCACCCTGATGGTGGACTTATCCTGAGGGTCCCTGGTCTTTTTTGATGTCCCTGTGTTATTTTATTTATTAGAAGCTCTGTTTGTTTTTTGCTCTGGCCTTTGTTGGCATGTTTTATCTTTAGGTTTTGTTTCATTTAAGACTGGGCGTATTGTTATATTTTCTACTCTGTTTTGGGTTTTAGGAACCCTAAAAAACATGTTTTACTTAATCAAGAACAAAGGATGTCGACTGTTGCTAGATATAAGATAAAATTATATTCCTGCAACCAACTGATAAAAGATACCAGAGATATGAAAAAAACTAGAGATATAGCTATATAATATCAAAAAAGATTTGAAAAGAGTAATACAATATTTTATCAGTAGAATTAAAGAATAGAAACAGAGATATAATGCATAAAAAGATAAAACCTGCAAAAAATGTTAGATATATAGATTTTTGCGGAGCAAAATTTATAATGGATTTAAGAGATGTTGATTATATATGAAAAAACTTAAAATATATAGATCAAAAAATAAACTATAACTGTGCAAATGAGATAGATATAAAAAGGATGAAAATGCATGAAAAGGAAAACCCTTCTGGTTGCCTGATAGAGGGTGAGGTTAGTACTTTAAAAAACTTAAAATAGAGATGAATAAACTTCTATTTGCAAAAAAAGGAAAGAAAAAAACTTGCAAACAAGAGTTAGATCAACAAAAAATCATATTTCTTCTCCTCAACTGAGATATCTTTCAACTATTCCTACATGCAACACTCAAAACAAGGATTTAACCAGCTCTGATACCATGTTAAAAATATTTTAAAAAAATGCAAATGAGCTTAAGAAAGAATCCAAGTGAGTGATCAAGTGTAATCTAGTTATACCAAATACATAAAGAATGAGATCTTGCTCCAATAGATAAAACACCAAATTTACCAAAATGCTCCAAGACCAACAGAAGAACACAAGAATTTTGAAAGGGAAAAAAATAAGAAAAAAACCCCCTTGTGTATAATGTGAATGAAGAAAGAAGCCAAGAAAGAAAGAGAGCTTGAGAAAGAAGCTCATTATAGCGTTGTGAGAGAAAGAATGAGAATGAGAGAAGAAGAGAGAAGAAATCCCATGAGAACCAACTTGTGAGAGCAAACTTGAGAAGTGTGTGAGAAGAATCTCTTAAGTAGAGATGAGTGAAGGAGTTTGAATGTAACTCCCATATCCAATGAGTGCCACATTCACATTAAGTGTGTGCCATGTGTAGGAATCCTCTTAAGGAGTAATATCTAATTTCCTTATTAAAGGAAATAAAAATATGAGACATGTGCTTGGTTTATCCTTTAATTACATAGTTTACCAAGGAAAGATTAATTTCTAATGCCCTGACTCAAGTTGTGGTGACACTAGCTTTGTGAAAGTAAAAACTTTTAAAAAACCTAATTCAAACCAATCTCCTTCCAATCTGGGATAATTATCCTTTCACATGCCAATAATGGGTCTTCATACAAGAAAACAATGAACAACTCTTTATACACGTGCATAGCGAACACAAAATTTACAAAAACTACTTGTCTGCAATCAACATTCACCTTTGGATCTGATACCACTTTTGTAGGGGTAGATGAATTAGATCCACAAATGTAAAACCAATTAAAATAGATACACACATATTATGATACCATTTTCATTTCTCCCTTGAATTTGTAGAATTTTTAGCATAGATCTAGCAAAAAAAGAATACAAAAGCATAGACTTTGTAGAATAACATAGAGTAGTTCAAGAATGAAAAATTCTACATCTCTGATATTCAATGATAGATAGAAATATGCATATAATAATGATTTATACAATAGTAAAAACCTCATTTGAAAATTGTGGTAAATATGCAATCAAGAATTAGAGGACAATCTCCAGTAGTTTGTCTTGTGCATGGAGGACAATCACTCCCAAATTGTGGAGTAATTGAATGTAAATCATAGGAAAGTATCCTTAAATCATGGATTTCACTGAGAAAGACTGAAATGTAGTAATTAATGATGAGTCATATTAAATTAGTTTGATAGTTAACAATGATGATCTTGAAATAATGCTAACACCCCCCTTAATACTAACCAAGGAGAATAAAAACTAATGAAAGGAGAGCTGAAAGAGGGAAAATCCAATGGGAACAAAATCCCCCCTCAAAATATACATTAATAGAGATGAAACTATATGAATTTCCAAAAACCATCCTCTGAGACACAAAAAGTATCGACAATTGTCAAATAATAACTGTCACGGTGCTAAATGAATAACGTCCTCTAAAACCAAGATGAAGATCAGGATCAATCTATATGAGTGCTCCCAATGAGACTACTCAAAAAATGAGAAGATGGAAAACAAAGGAAAAACATCTATCAATCAAAGATAAGGAAAACAATAATCTGCATGGGCACCCCACAACATTGAATGGGTGGAAAACAAAGGTAAAACATCTATCAGTCAAGGATGCACATGACACTTGAATCTGTATGAGTGACCTTAACAATACTAATCAACCATACAAGAACTAATTGGTAATTGAAAATATAGGTATCAATTATCTATAAAACTGATAAGCTGTGGAACTAAGGAAATGTCAACACGAACAATAGAAACCCCTCCATAATTTTGAAAAAAGAGGCATGATTGGTCCACTAACATGGTGTCACTAAAGAGGAAATGAAGGCAAGGACCATGCATTAAGAGAAAAACATTTTCCTATCTTTTATGAAGAAGCCTCAGTGGCTAAAATTTGATGTCATTGCATAGCTTTCTCCAAGTCCCCTAGTCTCATCCAACATCTATTAACTGTATGTCCCACCTTACCACAAAAACTGCAAGGCTCGCCCAACTTCTTATTTGTCTTGGATTCTTGATTGGATTCTAAATTTTTCTTCTTGCTTGTATGCACAACAAGGGAATTATCTTTGGAACTTGTTATTCCCTACATACCCATCCCTACATTTTGTGTGCAAAATGTTGGGCCCCCCTTTGTTTTTCCTTTCTTTTCACTTTTGGCTTGGTTTTTATTTCTTCCTTTTTTCAGACCATTTCCCTTGTTTGGTGTTTGATTTCTTTTGGATCCTTCATTTTCTCTAGGATCTGGATCCTAGTGTGTCATTCTGAAGCTGGCGGTTTCAGATCACTAGACTTGGCGATTGTCCCTCTTCCTTCAAAGGTGAATGATCATTAGGTACTCCAAGGTCCACACTCCTGTTGCTGGTGTGTTTCTCAAAATGAGTTTTGGTAACTAATGCACCCTTTTAGGCATTATTTAAGGTCTTTTACCTTGTCACTTTTATATTTACCTCAAACTAATTACCTTCTGGTGAATTATCTTGAGAGTGAAGTAGTTTGTTTTCCAAGCTGAGATGTTAAAGCTAGGAGGAGGAGAAGTGTGTTCAACAATTTTTGTGGAGCATTTAGGTGACAGATTCAGGTTGTTTGTAGTCTCCCCTTTTGGAATTTTGAGTTCTAGGTAGGCTCTTGGGTTCCCTTTCTTTCACTTTTTTTGTTTCGTTTTCTTTCTCTGAGTGTTGTTTTCTTTTTTTTAGTTTTTATGGTTTTTGTTTGTGTTCCTATTTTGCGTTTCCATCTGTTTATTTTCATCTTTGTTGTTTGCCTTCTATTTGGCGTAGTTCTCATGTTCTCTAGGTGTTTGTTCACCTTTGTCATTCAGGTCGCATCTTTCATTCGACATGATTCCATCCTCAGACTTGGTGCATCTCTTTTCCCTTTGTAGTCATCAGACTTGAAGGTGAGATGCCCGCCCTCTAGGTTGTAATTTTTCAGTAAATATGGTTTGTATCCTGCTTTGTAGTTTGTAAATTCTATAAATTTAGGTCTTTAGAGCATGGTATCTCTCTGTAAATACTTGGTCATGTCTGGTAGGTTAGATTTTAGCCCTGTAAATTCCCTAACACTCTGCGTGTCATTGGTAGTCTCTGCAAGTTGTTTTATACATTTGTCGAGTCTATAAAGTTATATTTTCTACGCTAAGGAGATGTTGCATCTCTGAGAGCATTTCCTAGTTTGGTTCCTATGGAGATAGTTCCTAAGGACCTTTTTTCACTCAAAATTCTTTACGAGGTTTGAGAACCAGGTCCACCATATAAGCAGGTTCACCATCCTACTTGGTACAACTTTGGACGTCTAGGTGATGGGTATGTCAGTTGCAGAGGCCAGCTCACTAGCAGGTCATTAATTTTTCTCTCTCCTTCATCCTTTCCATCCTAAAGGTGGAATTAGTTATCACGAATAAGCATTTAAAATTTATCCCAAATGGAATTCATGCCACTCACGCTAGAAAAACTATCTATTAAATATCATTACTTAGCCGAGTGGGCATATTTGTGTTAGAGTATGGAAACATGACCACCTATCTTATCACTAACGATTGTTGTTTTTTCAAGTTAATACTAAGTGTGTCATCAAGCCCAGACTTATCTACGTCATTCGACCCTTTTGGTCATTGTTATGGGTCTTTGGTGCACAAGAAATATTTCATGTGTTAAAATTGCATGCAATCTTCGGACATATGATCCCCTTTAAGATGCCTTTAACTTTGTTTTTATTTAAGGTAAAAAGTAAGTTCACTCTTGAAACCTCCAAAGTCTGGGATCTTTTGATGTCTATATATTGATGGTTGTCTAGCTTGCAGGTACAGGATTAAGAAAAAAATAAATGGCTTTAGAATCCTCACCTTCTAGGAACCCCAAACTCCTGAATACCACTACAGGTACTAGCAAGAAGAACAAGACAAAGTGGGTATTGGTGAAGCTCCCGCTAACCCATAAATATAATAAAGGTGGGGCAATTCTAGGGTCATGAATTGAATCTGTGATTAAACAGATCACCGACACAGATGTCGATACCTGGGCCAAATTGAAGGGCCTCATTCAGGAAATTCATCAACTATGATAGGCCAATGAATCCATCTCAGTTAACTTAGTGGCATTTGATATCATTCAAGCGACGGGTTTTTCCATGCTTAGGGCAAGCGCCAGAGCTAATTTTTCTCCTAACCAGATGTTACTATCCATGTAGTTTGGCTGTTGTGTTGGGTTCTCCCAACCCCCTTGGATACCCGGTGACCATCATCACTTTGGACCATGATGCCACCGCCATAGGGTGGCACATCCCATCCTTCATGAATACTAGTACTCTCACTAAGGCCACTTCCCTCGGGTAGTTTGAGGGAGCAACCAATCTAGCCCAGTGCCATCTCAACTCTAAATGGCTAAAATGTCTGTGTCAAGATTTCAAGAAAATGTCATCCAATATCTGTCACTCCAACTTAAAGGAGTCCATCAAGTCATGAGTCATATTTTTGTGCAGGATTATCATGGAGCCCCATGACTGGGAATTCTCCCCTTGGATATTTTACTTTTTATATGGTATGACCACCAACAAGGTACACTTGGATTGGGCCAGCATCATCACCAAGCATGTAGACATCTAGATGAGGAAGGTCAAGGTAGAACATAAATTCTACATGACCTCCTATGTCCTTTGGCCCCTTTCCCAATAGAACATCAGGATCGAAGGTTTAACCATAGTTGGTGTTCTCGGGGAGGGAGCTAGTCAAGCAAGCCCATGGGACTACTTCCCCTAGATTCAGTGGGACTAGAGTTTCCCTCATTTTTGTAGAGTCAACAACACCTTCATCTTCCACAGGATAAAATCAATCCCTTGTGACCAGGGATTCAGACTATCTCCATAGGCCATGGCCATGGTAGGTGCATAGGGACGTTACTTCATTCAATTTTCCTAGAACACTTATATTTGGGTGTCCAGAATTTTCTTGGAAACCCTTCCTATTGCCCAAACTTTGTTGGGACAAGATCATTTTGTTGGAATTTTGTAAAGAGATTATGGAGGTGCATGCCTTCATTTTTGTCAAGAAAGTCACTTCCATGTCATTCCCATTCATTTGCTGGGACTACACCTGCTCCCTCACCGCGAACTGTGAAGCAGAAAATGAGCTAAGTAGCCTAAACTTATCCAATTATTCTTTTAGTCACAAGGATTATGATCTTCTTGGGAGAATAACAAGGCTGATGCCCTAGGGAGTCAACCCCCATGTCCGACACTTAGAAGATTTCTGGGCTAACTGCCTAGATGACTATGATGTTCAAAAATGGCAATACACCAGGATGTCGAAAGGAATGATGGAACATATTAAACTCTGGACATTCCCATGAACTTTTTTAGACACCGGGCCACTTGAGGACCTCTAGTATAAAGATACATGTATAGACAAGATGGACCTCCCTTTGGTAGATCGGGATACACTGAAGGTTTTGATTATCAAGGCCATCTTGAGAATAGTAAATCAATGCAGCCACACGTATTTTGTGAGGGTTTGCATGAAGAGTGTCCAGTTGGACAACCAATTTTTGGAAGCCTCAGGCTCTCGGGTTGAGGAGTAATCCAAATCCCAAGGAAAGAGGAAATTTGGCACCCATCCTCAGGTCTTAGGCCCCATTTTGTCTCCCCTGATGGAAGAGTTGAGTGAGAAATTTGAACACTCCCAAAAACTATTGGATGCTACAAAATCTAGAGTGACTTCTAGTCTCAGAGATACCTCGATAGGCTCCTGTCCCTGCAAAGAGATTCCCCCTCCCTGACCATTTTTCTAAGTGCATCATGCAAAGCAGAGATTGTAGAAACTATGACAGCCATAGATCCTGGGGTACCACTCAAAAGAAGAAAGAAGCAAAAGGAAGAGCAACCCCCATGGAATAGAAACCTGGACCCCAAGCCTGGGAAGGTACCTTATAATGAAGTTCTCTCTTCCTCCTCCTCATCCAATAAAGAGGATCAAACAGAGATTCCCCTAGAAATAGCATAGATCAACATTGATGATTTATTCCCAATGGGTGATCTTGATTAACTGCTTGATATGGTTGATAGAATAATAGAAGAAACAATAGAAACAAAGACTAAGATTCCCACATGTGAATCAACTAGACTCGAAGAATTTGGGGTCCAAAGAGGAGATGTTTCTTGGCCAGAAGAGGTTGAAGAGGAAAGAGGGATACAAAAAGATCAATAAAATAATCAAACCATGGAGAAATTTCCATCTGATTAGGAAACCGGACCTCTAGGAATAACAATAACCTCTTATGAAGTGCTTTTGGGCATGGTCAGTGATCAGAGTTCATTGACACCACCTGATGAAATGACCAACAAGGTTGCAACCATATTCAAAAAACTAGATATGAATGAGTTACCTCAGCTACCTCCACCACCTAGCCCTTCGATGGATGATATCCCAGGAGGTGGTATGGAGGGAGAGAAAATAAATGAAGATGAAGATCCCATCAACACAAAAGGCAACACTTCCAGGGGAGAACCTGAATTGAACCTAAGGAATAATTCAATTTCAAGGATGTTAATAAGAGGGCTAGTTGCCCCACCATAGTGGTTAGTGGAGTCCCAAAAAACAAAACTCCCACCTACCATCATGGCCCCACTATAACTTGTAGAAATTTTGGGTGAAGGCCAAGTCCCCAAGAATCTTAAGAATGCTTGCACCCTTCACAACACCCGAAGGGCCCTAGAAGGTAAGCAATGGCAATAATTTCAGCCCCTCCAGTAGGAAAAGAAGACTCGAAGGTTTTCGTAAAAGAGTATGTAATCACAGAGGTGCCTCTGGGAAAGAGAAATTAGCAAGGGGAAATAGACCTCTTGAATGAAGCAAGCCAGGCTATCCATGCCCGGTATGAAAAACAATCCCAAAAGGTAAAGGAGTTGAAGGCTACTAAAGCCAATCTTTTTGGACTCCTGATAGAGTTAGTGCACCACCTCACCTCTGAAACATCTGGACCTTCAGTCTCTGGGACACCGCTCCCTCAAGGCAATTTTGATGCACTAAGGACTATGAATAAGAAGGCGCTGAATGAATGGATGGCCCAGTAGATTGGGGGCCTAAGAAGTTTTTTGTTCGAGTCTCTCCAAAAATTATTTTGGGAACATGATACAATGAAGAAACTGGAGGCCATCATTCCTTATTGGTAGGGAGAGATTGAGAAATATGAAGAGTGGAGGGATTCCTCGCTGGAGATTCTAAATCTTAGAGAGGATAATGTGGCAATGACAGGCATCCTAGGAGATGAGTCATATGGGTTCCTCAGGACCTAGTACTCTAGAATTGCATTCAAAGTCAAAACTGGCAAGCAACTGGTAAGGGTACTAGAGAAACAACTACAAGCAGTTCAGACCCCATTGGACCATTATATTATTCTTATGAAGGAGATTACATCGGTTGATCCTCTCAGCCCTGGGACTTATAATCCCATTGATTCTATACTTAGCAAGTTCAACAAAGTGGTCAAGGATAAATTATGGCCTGATGGAGATTTTCATAGCGCCGCAATGGTGGAACTCTCCTAGATGATGCTGAGGTCCCATGACACAGCTAAGGTGGCTGCTGAGTTAAAGGAAAAGGTTGAGGATGCCGACAATCACTTTGAAAGTTTTGTTGATCATTGAGACTGCCTGAAGGACGTGGAAGACCATGACATACTCCAGATACTGGAGGCATAGGAAAATTTCAAAGGCCAGTAAGATTTCCTAGTCTCTGGGTTTTTCTTCACCGAAGGTAAATTACAGATTCATTCTTTATTCTTTCAAGCATAAGCTCCTAGATTTTGGAATCCCAAATTCCTAGTTTTGTATTCCTTATGGTGATAAGCGTCGACAACTGTTCTGAGCCGACTGATCACTATCTTATTGTCAGATCCATGGCCATCCTTCTTGACATGATGGATCACTATTAGTCTGAAGGTTCACTATAGATGCCTCCTAGGTCCCAAGATGTTGTTCTAGCATTTAAAATCTGGCGTGCAGAGCCATGCTCGATCACTGAGAATTAGAAAAGAATTAATGGGGGCATATGGCCCAAGTCTGTCGAAGAGCACCATCACATCTGCAAGTACAAGGATGCTTTTTCTGAAGGTGGATTTCCTAGAGATTATTTCCTTCTTTCCTCTCTTTTCTTCTCAAATGATTATTTTATATTAGGGTAATTCTAACAGTGTAGGTAGTACCGGCTGTAAATATTGTAATATAATGTAAATAGATAGCATAGGATTAGTCCCTTAGGTAGTTAAAGTTTTATATAAATATCAAGTCTGACACCATTCTAAGGGTCAGCAAATTGATGATTTAGCTATCCATAAGTAATACAAGTTTTAGAGTTTCTTAGCTATCTTGTTTTTTTAGAGTTCAGAGTAGATTAATGCTCTGTTGGGGCCACTAGTGTAACTACCAGTGATGTTGGATTTGACGTTAATGAAAGAATGAGGAACACCTATCATCACCAAGCTTTGTGTTGTTTTTGATCCTAGAGTTAGCAAGAAATTTTCATGTTGTATGCTTCCTTATGTCCTTTGTTCCAGTTTTGCAATGATTTGATGAAATATCTTACCTCGCTACTGATGTATATGTGATTGAAGATTATATATATGCTCAATATCTATTATTTATTTTCATCTTGAGATTTGTTGATGTTAAGGAGATGTATATCATGAATATAGTTAGAGATTTACACTAATCCTATCCTATCTTTTGATATTCTCTTTGCCAGATATAAGGAATACTTTTAGGAAACCCATTATTGTTGAAGTTCCAGAGGTTGATGAGTCAAAACCAAGCATTCCCCCAAAACAAATAGTCACCCATCCAACTAAGATAGCCCCGCACCATTGTGACCTAACTACCAGGTGCTTGGAGGTCAGGAGAGCCCTCTCTTCAGTAAACCTCTTTATATGAAGTTGGTCGATACTCCAGTATTTGGTGACAACTCCCCTCGTTGGCGAGGCTGTCACAAAGTCTCGTCAATAGAACTTTTTAAAGTACCCATGTTTATGAGCTTATCTTGCTCATGTATCAGAGACTCGATGAAAGCAACAAGAATGAGAATCTTCCAACTTGCTCCTGTCATAAGCTTAATTGTGTGAAAATTAGAGACATAAAAAACATATTATGGACCCAATTTCAACAAAATAACCAGGATTAATTTTCTTTCATGCCTAGATTTGTCAATTTCACTTTTCTTTCAGATAGAGTAATAAAGCCTTAAACTTTGTGAATAAATCTTGAATATTCTTAAAACTTCTTGGATCTAATAAGTTGAGCTCATTTTAAAGGATGTGACCCCGCATCTCATCTTTCTTACCAAAAAGATCCTCCTTTGTAGTCCAAACTTGGTTCAGATTTGTGCATGTTTCGACATGAAACAACAATTATTGGGCCATGTATAAGCATAAAAGATCAAAAGTGTCATCCATGCAGTTGAAGTATTTAGACTTTTCTACTGCTGAATAGGTTTCAACCTCTATCACCATGACTATTTGATACAAGAATTTACTTCTGAGCTGAAGCAAAATCTTTGGCTTCCATTTGAAATAGTTGTATGGAGTAAGAAGAGAATAGGCTAGAAATTCCATTTTGTCTAATAAATCTGGTTTTCAATACCTGCAAAACCAAAAATACCCCCCTTCCTATCTCCTAAGCTCTGATACCATGTAGAATTTGTAGCATAGATCTAACAAAGAAAAAGTATACAAAAATAAAGAATTTATAGAATAAAACAGAGAAGTTCAAGATTGAAAAATTCTACAGCTATGATATTCAATTATATATAACAATATGCATAGAAGCATGATTTATACAATAGTAAAACTCCTGTTTGAAAATTATAGTGAATATGCAATCAAGAATTAGATGACAGTTCTCAGTAGTTGGTCTTATGCATGAAGGAAAATCACTCCTAAATTATAGAGTAATTGAAGGATTAAATGCAAATCACAAGAAAGTATCCTTAAATCATGGATTTGACTCAGAAAGACTAAAATATAGTAATAAAAATTGATTCAGACTAAACTTGTTTGATAGTTAACGGTGATGATCTTGAAATAATGCTAACAGAATTGATAGATTACATCTACCTCTATTTATAGAGTTCTCGGGAACTTTCCAGAACTCAAAATAGTAAACAAATGGGTAAAAGCAAGAAGATGAGTCCACTTCTCGTGGAACTTTTACACTTTGTCATTTTTGTGGAAAAGGCTAATTAGAAACAGTGTCCCGTTCATAAAAAAATGAGGTGACATTAGGAGTCAGGATCCCGAGCCTAAATTTGAATGAGATCCCACCAGCTACAAGACCTTGAACCATGTTTTTAAATAATGGGACCCCGCTTAGAAATGGGGCCCCATTCAATACGTCACCCCATTTCAAAACAGGGCAACGTATGGAATGGGGCCCTTTTCTAGGCAGGGCCCCATTACATAAACCTATTTTTTTTTTTAAAAAAATGGGGTGGAATCATTTTTCACAAATGTCCCCCGGGTTCAAGAGCTTTACCTTGTTTCCTCTCTGGCCAGAAATCCCTCCAAATAGCCCATTTTTTCCCTTTTTTTGTTTTTACTATTTTTTTATTGTTTTTACTATTTTTTATCAATTTATATAAGTATTTGTTTGTTTTTTAACGAAAAATGAATCTATATGTTAAACATTTTTAATTTTATTGTAGAAATGTAAAAAAATAGGTTTTTTCATGTATAAATAGTTTTTTCATATATTTTTATTATAGAAATGTAAAAAAAAATGTTTTTTAATGTATTTAGTTTTCTCGTATAATTTTACTATAGAAATGTTAAAAAAATAGTTTTTCATGTATATAGATATAATTTTTATTAGGTTTTTATAGAAAAATGTAAAAAATTGCATGTATGTACACACGATGAAACAATTTTAAAAAATTAACATCCTAAAATACAAACCTTTAACCAAAAAATTAAAATCATAACCCTAAATAAATAACTCACAATCAAAACCCTAAACAAATAACTTTTGTAGGAGAAACACTAGAAACAAATAATTTTGAATATCTAGAAATCGTAAACCACTAACTTACACTAAAATCAGTATAGAATCTTAGCACCTTGAATTAAATTCTTATTTACGTCAATTGTGCACAAACAAATTTAACATTTATAATAGTAGCCAAATTAGGTATGTGTCCTATGACCATTTACGACCATACAATTCATAATTATCATTCATTAGGACAAGTATTATGTATTTGACAATCCTTATGACCTACTATGTATCATAGGACCCATGTTAGTACTCCTTACTCAACAACTATATGACCCTTTAGAACTAATTAACACATCCACCCCTTACTACCCCTTTATGGCCCATAATGAATTCTACAACCCTATCTTAGCACCCATTATATATCCTAGGACCATTAATGACTTCTTAGCATGCATTAATACCCCTTAATATACATCAGTACTCCAAGTCCCTTGGTGTCCCTTAATACATGCATTAGGACCACTTAGTACAGATAATTTACCATAAGGTGTCATAAGGGGTCCTATGACTCATTGACGAGTCTTATGGCCCCTTAGGACCCATTAGTACACATTAAGACCCCTTAGGACCAACCATTTATCATAAGGGGTCCTAATGGATCATAGGACCATGTAGGACCCTTATAACCCCTTCAAATGCATTAGGACCCTTAAGACTATTTATTATCCCTTATGACTTATTAATATTTCCTAGGAACCTATTAAGACCCCTTAGAACACATTACGACCCCTTAGAATGCATTAACATATAGTAATGAGTCATAATGTATCAAAATGGGTCTTAAGGGGTCCTAGGACCACTTAAGACCCATTGGGACACATTAGGACCCATTACAACACATTAAGACCCATTAGAACACATTAGGTCCTGCCACATTAAGACCCATTAGCTCCCAATGGGGACCTAATGTGTTCTAACATGCCTTAATGTGTTGTAATGGGTCCTAATGTGTCCAAATGGGTTTTAACTGGTCCTAGGACCCCTTAAGACTTGTTTGGACACATTAGGACCTATTAGGACAAATTAAGATCCATTAAAATACACTAGGTCATGTTAGGATCCACTAAAATACATTAGGACCCTTATGAGACATAATAGTTTCTAAGAGGTCCTAATGTGTAATAAGTATCCTTAGGGGTCCTAATGTGTCCAAAAAAGTCTCAAGTGGTCCTAAGACCACTTAAGACCCATTGGGACACATTAGGACCCATTACAACACATTAAGACCCCTTAGAACACATAAGGTCCTAACGGGGACCTAATATGTTCTAATGGGTCTTAATGTGTCGTAATGGGTCCTAATGTGTCCAAATGGGTCTTAAGTAGTCCTAGGATCCCTTAAGACCCGTTTTGACACATTAGGACCCATTACGACACATTAAGACCCCTTAGAATACATTAGGTCCCATTAGGATCCACTAAAACATATTAGGACCCTTCTGAGACATAATAGGACCTAAGAGGTCCTAATGTGTAATAAGTATCCTTAGGGGTCCTAATGTGTCCAAACGGGTCTCAAGTGGTCCTAAGACCACTTAAGACCCATTAGGAGACATTAGGACCCATTACAACACATTAAGACCCCTTAGAATATATTAAGTCCTAATGGGGACCTAATGTGTTCTAATAGGTCTGAATGTGTCGTAATGTGTCATAATATGTCATAATTGGTATTAAGTGGTCTTATGACCCCTTCAAACCCATTTGGACACATTAGAACCCATTATGATACATTAAAACACATTAGGACCCTTATGAGACATAATAGATTAAGATTGGATTAGATTATTTTATATATATTAAGATTAAGATTGGATTAGATTATTTTAGATATATTATGTACATGTACACATGTGTTTGATAGATTAGATTAAATTGTTTTTAAAAGTTTTTTAAATGTTTCAATTTTATATATGTATGTATGTTTAATTTAATTCAATTTTAAATCAAATACTTAATGTAGGTTGATTTGTATATATGGTCATGGATGAGTTTGACATCAATGAATTACTTAATCCTCATCCAAGAGTCCCACCCGCACCCGCACCAGCACCCCCACCATGACATTGTACCGATCAGGTTCTCTATAAAAAGAGAATTGACGAAAACATAAAATCTATCATGGACCACATTAATCACCTCCAAAATCAGCCCTTTGTCCCCCCCATGTTGTGCACTTTATAGGATTCATTCATAATATTGTAGATTTAGTGAAATATATTGATGGTGACCTTGATAGGCACCATGCCTAGGCAATATTATGTTGATGGCCTCACATATAAACAAATAAATCATATGAAAATTACTAAGGACATAATATATCCATATTTTAGGGACCCAAAAATAGGAGATCAATTAAAAGATAAAAAAATGTATATCAATGAGGTGGTGTGTCCATCGAGGAATGATGGAAATTTTTTGGATTTGTTGGTGGATGTGTTTTGATCACCCCCCATGCAAACCAAGAAATGCCTTTGTATTTTAAAAAAAAATATACTGTGAGTTTTTGTTGGGTTTTAAACCCAATTATTTTGACATTAAATATTTCTAGGGGGTTAGAAAGAGCATGCCCCAGAATAGGCCAGGGGAAAAAGTTGACCATGTGAGACCTGTGTCAGCTACACCTCTTTTGGATCCTCCCCCACCTGTTGTACCTACACCATTTTATGAGCATATAATGATATTAGCCTTAGGATCATTGATTCATTTTACCACTAGTCTTATAGATCAGACCTCAGAGATGGTGACACCTGCAGTAGAGCTTCATCCATGCACTAGTTGCCATGATATGTGTTATGGCCCACACGGGATGAGGCTATTAGATAGGAAGTATCTAAAGGTATTGGCTCATATGTGGATTTCCTTTGTGGTGAACATCATCCCCTTGATCGAGAGGATCCACAGGTACATATATGTGACTTATATTTATATGTTTAATTTCAACACATGCACAATTTTGAATTTTTTTTAGTTAATGTGGAAAATAAAATTTAATTAAAATAGAAATTGCGTGTACATGTGCTTGTTTACAAACTACAAACCATAGGGGTGTGAATCTCTTATTTGGATAGGATTAACTTTTCCTTGAGGCCTTTTGCAGCTGGCACATCTCATGGGATATAATTATAGTTCAATTGAACTAAATTTTAAATTTCTAAATTGTTTTTAAATTAACTTGTTATATCTTAAATTGTTTTATTGTCGTTAAATAGGGGGCATCCACCACACACCATGTCCACTGATCCACCAGTGTCAGGTGTACTAGATGCAGACCCACCTGAGATAATTTATTATCATGAAATTTAAATAATTTTTATATTAAAAATTATCGACATGTTTACATATTAGTTGTACACATGTGTTGGTCGATGTGACCATTAGGATTGGTGTTAGTACACATACGGCTGATCTAGGTGCATCATGACTAGACATATATTTTCAATTTTTATTTCTACATCTTAAAAATTAGGTTCAGATTAAATATTCGACCGCTGAAAACATATATGAGCATGTTGTTATATAATAACTATTTGACTTTGTACAAGACATTTTTAGTGATACCGGTGCTATTGATCATTCCACATAGATTGAGTTGCAAGAGGGACTACGACCTGACATGGATTTTGATATTGTCATGGTAATTTATTTGTTCATATTGAATTATATATAAAAAATTTGTATATCATTTTTAATAATTTTGGTACTGGTCATTTCTGTAGGCAGAGTCCCAAGAGGGACAACAACATGAGACAGGTCATGATGTTCACTAGGACAGTGTACCAGTTATGTATAATGATGTAGTAATTTATTCGTGTTTAATTTATATATACATAGTATTAAAATAAATTCCTAATGGGTCGTAATAGATTTTATTAAAACAAATTCTATAATATTTTTTAATAGTTTTGGTGTTAATCATTTCATGTAGATAGAGTCCGGACATGGACACCAACATGAAAAAAGTCATGATGTCCACCAAGATAGTGGGGCACATGTGCATAATGCGACGGTACAATATGCTCATGTTTAATTTATATACACTTTATTAAAATATTTTAGATTATTTTAAATAGTTCTAAATATCAATCCATGTACATTAGAGTATAATTTTGAAACTATGATGTTTTTTTACAAAGTCATTCAGATCATCTTGCTTCACGCGGATTAAAAAGGACTAGATCATATTAGGGACAAATGATTTTATAGACATTTATCACATGTACTCTCATATTCATATGGATTGTATATTTTACTAACATATTTACATGCTTTATTTACATGTTTTACCAGATGGACTGGATTTACATGTTCTACCAGATGGACTAGATATACATATTTACATGTTTTATTTACATGTTTTACCAGATGGAATAGATATACATATTTACATGTGCTTTATTATCTATACTATATGTACATGGATTGATAATATTTATTTGAAATGTGTTACATATTTAGTATAATTTTTAGATATTTTGTACATGTATGTCTACAAGTACTACAAAATGTAATATTGAACAAGCTAGAAAAAATTTAGCAATTTTCCTAATATTGAACAAGCTACAAAAAAATTAAAAATAGAAATAGAAATCATATATATGTAAATGATACTTGTATTTAATAAGATAACCAAATAAGAAACCATTTTTAAGTATAAAATATTTGAAATAGTTCATTGAAAAAGAAACAAAATAAGATAATTGTTCAATAGTTCAATAACTTAATAAAATTAAAAAAGTTTAGTAGAACCTAACACAATAAAATTGGTTACAATTTGAGAAGAAATTTGATGTTCTATTAGCCTAACCATAGAGCTAGCAACATGCAATAATGAATAAATCATTAATAAGTAACTAAAATCTCATAAAAATAGAAAAAATGTAACTAAAAACATGTATAATTAATGTTATCGAGTACAAATGTAATATGATCATGCTTACCAAATTAATAAAGCATAATCATTAAGTTCTTGAACAAAATGGTGTCGTTACACACCTAGACCAAAAATCAAGAGACCTACACAACATTTTAAAATGAGGCACATTAAAATTCTGGGTGAACTTAAGGGGGTTCCTTGAGTAGATTTCTGGAGGGGACATCTTAAGGGGATGTCTTAAGGGGATGAAGGTTTAGGACATGTAGTTTGAGGATGTGATAGATATGATGGCTTAAGAGGATGCCTTAAGTGGATCTTTAAAATTATGATGTCTTAAGGGGACATAAAATTTGGATGTCTTAAGAGGATGTCTTAAGAGGATGTCTTAAGAGGATGTCTTAAGGGTATGTAGGATGTCTTAAGGAGATTCCTTAAGGGGGCCTAAAATGAGGATATCTTAAGGGGGTCTAAAATTAGGGTGTCTTAAGGGGACCTAAAATTTGGATGTCTTAAGGGGATGTAGGATGTCTTAAGGGGACCTAAAATGAGGATGTCTTAAGGGGATCTAAAATTAGGGTGTCTTAAGGGGACCTATAATTTGGATGTCTTAAGGAGATCTAAAATTTGGATGTCTTAAGGGGATTCCTAACGGGGTGTAGGATTAGGATATGTTTAGGTGATTTAAAAGAAAAATATATTATATATTAAGTTATAATTTTTTTTAAAAACTACACATATATACTTACTTGTATTTTCTTTAATCATTGTACCATATGCATCCTCTATTTTCTGTAATGCATCAATAATAAGATTATGATATGTTTAGGTGATGTAAAATTAAAATAAATTATATATATGAAGTTATCCCAAATTCTATAAGTTCGCATTTATACTAACCTATATTTACTTATTCCATTATACCATCAACATCTTCTCCTTTCTGTAGTGCATCTATAATTGTCTCATGTTCTTCCATAGAAATTGACAACAAATCTTTATTAGCATGTGTCCCACGATATCTGGATAGCTTTATATTTTTTTCCACAACCAAATGCGAGTAGTGAATAATCTTCTTATGTGTTTCATAGTCTTCGAATGTAGGAAAACCATTCTTCCTTGTTAGGTATTTTCGCAACCATGTGCCAATAACCACAACCAAACCTCTAGGATAATTATAGCCATCATCATCTTCTCTATGTTGTCCTAGCTTATGTTTTGTCTCAACATATCTAGCCAACCAATACTTTGTTTCCTCTTCACTGTTCTCAGGTGAAACAATAGTATACACGTCCTATAAATTAAAATAAAATGGCTAATTGACATGTAAAATAAACTTATAAAAAAAAAATTACCAAAATAAAATTAGACTAATAATTATATTCAAATATAAAGTGACATAAAAAATATAATTACCTACTTGTACAAGATCTAAAACTCGATCATAATCCTCTATTACAAATAGTTGATCATTGACTTCAAGTGTTGTTTCATATTGCTTGTATGTTTGAGCAGGTGTGATGGATCTTTATTTCCATTCTTTGACCCATTCTTTATTTTCACATGCATCCCAATCACCTGAAATACAAAATTGACAAAAACATGCAAGCTCTCTTAACCATAATGTCCATGCGCTTGCATCAGAACTCTTAAATGAATTCCATGATGCTGATCTAATAATTGTATGACAATCAAGTCTAGGTGGAATGCCATTTTATTTGATTAATTAAAAGAATCATTTAATTCTAGACTTCTCATTTGATCCTACATATAATTTTGAATTGCACCAATCCACTGTAGTACATGCATCTTTAAATTTGGCTGCATCCTTAAATTTTAATTTCCCTCTAGCCAAAATTATTTTAATACATGGACCAGCTTTGTCATGTTCTCCTTGACCATGTCTAGCTTCAAAAACACTCCACATATGTGGTATATTGGTTTTCCTATGAGCCCTACTAAGACAATTAAACATTCGATCATTCTTGAATTGTCCTATACAATTATCTGACCATATGAAATGTTCTCTCATCTGGATTTCCCCTTCTCTTAAATTAATATTAAAAAATTTCAAAACAATACTGAAAAAAAACTCTGACGAGTACATATGATTATCACTCAGATAGAAATGATACTCCTGGTGGAATTAATGGGAAGTGTGTACTGAGAGGGGAGGGGTGAATCAGTACCTCTAAAACTTTTGTATCTTTAACCTTTAACCTTTGAATAATCAATTGTATATCCAACCATTTGTTCTGTACTAACTTGATGTAAGATATATAAATCCTTTAACTTAATCAAACATGTGAACATTCATAGAAACATTCATGAAAGTAATTAACACATAACACAAGATATGATAATGCAGAAAACTCCTGTTAGGAAGTAAAAACTGCGGTGGGGATGGCATCCACAAATTCTTCACTATCTGCAGATTGGAAGGGGCCAGTTAAGGCTTACAATTTGATCACTTTTGATGATCTACCCTGTTAGGAGTATCTGTGGAGACCTATTAAATTCTACACTGTTAAAAGCTTTAGCAACACTATTTAGTGTGCACTTGGTTAAGAGATTTACAATTGGATCGTTAAATCCACCCTCCTTAAAAGGATTTTAACACTTTGCTTCACTTGTTAGAATGTAAGTAAATTACAATTTGAGGTGGTGTATGAAATCTCCTATTTCTGATTACAGATCCATTTAAGATTACATGAATAAGTGTATCACCTAATGTGATTGAATAATACCTTTGTTGCTCGGTAGCCTTTGTTCTTGGTTCTTGATAACCAAATTCACCTTCTTCTATTCTAGTTCTTGAAACTTTTGGTCTGATCCATAGATGTGCTTGTAGGCTACATTCACCCTCTCCACTTTTCTCACATCATACATAATGAATGATTACAACATCTATTTATAAGATAGATTGACCTAATCAAGTTTCACATAAAACAATATTAACTCTAAGATCACAGGTTTACAATTTTACCTTGATCTCCTAGTCTATGTGTTTTAAATCAGTTAGACTGATTAGAGAATTTAAAATAATGTTTCTTGTCCCTAAAATAATGATATAAAAACAAATTAAGACTCTATAAATATAATAAGAATATTTTATCTGACATGGAAGTCAGATCCACTATTTGCGGGATTTAGCTGACTTTTAGTTTCTATCAGTCGGTTATGCTCTGAAGTCAGTTAGACTGTCTCTCAGTGTTCCTTGCTTCAACTATCTCTTAGGTTGCACTTTGACTTTTCTCTCAGGTTTCACTATATCCTCCTCTTCGGGTTCCACTGTCGGGTTCCTCTTTATTCTTTTCACTTTGCATTTTTGGTTTACACACAAATCTGTGTCATCGGTTTTCTGTGTACTTAGAAATTTTCAGTGATCTCTGATATCTGTATATTCAGTTTTCTCTTGTCCATTCTTTTGGTGTAAGTTTACTAAAAGTGTTCTTTGCATACTAATGTCAAAATAATGTCATCAATCTCCCCCTTTGACATTAGTATCAAAATCAAATATGTGCAAAATACTAACAAAAATATTTAGTATGTACACCATATATATATATATATGTTCCTTAGTCATTTCCTGACTCCCCCTATGTATATGCCAATATAGTATAAGTGTATGTACATGATACTCTTCTACTTTTCACCTTGTACTATATATATCATATCATATCATTATACTCCCCTTTTTTGTTCTTTTTCCTGTACTATATAGTTTCCCATTTGTACATATCATTATTTTCCCTATTTTTTGATATTAAGGGAAAAGGTGTATACCTTATAGCTTATCAAAAATGTGAGAGCATGAATTCTTCATGTCCTCCACCATCTTCTCCCATTTGTCCTTCAGGTTTTCTAGAGCCACGTGCTCAAGTGTGATCCTTGTATGCATATCATAAATGTTGTATGCTATAGACGTGTTGGGGTGGCTATCAGTTGTCTTGCTGAAATGATATGTTGTTGAAGTAGTGTAAGACTTGGTAAAAGTTGAGCTTGGAGCTCGGTGACCTCTTCCCTAAGTTGTGTTTTTGCTTCCCATAGTTCTTGTCTTAACCTTTTTATCTCAACAATTTTGTCATAATGCAATTTTATTACATTGTCCTCGGTGGTTAATCCTTTAGCACTAGTAGCTAGATCAGAATCTAAATTTTCTATGTTATCACTAGGTTCCTTAGTGAATTTGTCAATTATGCTCAATTTTTTTATCAAGGAAATAGCTTCAACAATTATTGGATCTATTTCACTTACTAATTGTGAAAGCTTTACCTTGTTTTCAGCCACTTCTTTGCTGATCTTTTCAACAAGTTTGTGCTGATATTTCTTCTCTTCTCTCTCCTCAATTGCCTTTTTTGCATCAATGTTCTACGTTGTGACGGCCTCATTGAGAGTGGCTAGTTGATCAAGGATAGGTCTATTGTGATCAACATCAACATCAACATCAGGTACAATCTAATGCAAGATGTCCCTAGTTGTTTCTAGTACCATGGAGTCTTGGTGTTGCTTTCTTAGCTTCTCCTGTAGCAGCTTCCTTTGGCATATTTCACCGTATTCTTTAAGTGCTTCATAGTCAAGTGTAGTTGGGTGACATTTGGGTATCTCAATGATTTCATCTAGAGTGACTTCCAACTTACTCTTTTTGGATTTCTTCTTCTTCTTCTTCTGAGTTTAATTGAATGTAGAACCATAGCCATCTTATTGGCTTTGTCTACTGTGTAGGATGAAGTGATTTGTGGTGTTACCTATTTTTGCTGCTGTGCCTCAGTGTCATCTTGTCAGTTTTGAGTGGACGTCTATACATCAACCTTTACATTATCTGTAGCAACTTGTTCAGTTACCTCAGGAATGTCATCTTTTGTTTTTTCTCCTTCATCGGTATCCTTATTTACTTCATCTTCCTTTGTCTATGAATCCTTCTCAGTGGTGTCTCCAACTATTTTCTTTAAATATCCTTGTGTAACCTTGTCAGTTTCGGTTACAATTTGAGTGTCTCCAATGATATTCTGTTCATCCATGTTGTCATTCTTTCTGTCATCCCCTACATCTTTGCGAATGATTGAATCTTTGTCAGGTGATTTGTCTTTTTCTTGAAGTATATTGATGGCTTGCATCAATATTGGCATGTTTCTTGATATTTTCACATGTGAAGTGTCAAATGTTGTGTCTTTTTCATTGGTCTCATCCTTGGTAACAGTGACATCTTTATCTTTCTATATGTCTTATGTTGGGTCATCGGTTATGTCAATGATTCTGTTATCCACAATGTTGTCCATAGTGGTGCCTGGCAATGTCTCATCTGCAACATCCATATCCTTGTTTCCTATGGTATCCATTTCTTCTTTGTCCAATTCAACATCTGTGATGATAATTGGTTTCATGCTCTCAGTAGCTTGATCATTCTTGATTTCCTTATTCTCGTTTAGAGCTCTCTGTGGCTCAAGACTTGTATCTTTTTCGGGAATGTTTAGTATATTCCTCCATTCGGCTTCAATCTTTTGGTCTAACTCTAGTAGATGTCCTTTTAGCACTTGGTAGGCTCTCATCTTTGGTGGGAACCTTTTGGAATGAGCCTTCATTATTTCTTTGATTTCCTCCATTTTGGATTCAGGAGGCATGACTGATATTAGGGCTCTTTCCCTGATTTCTTTCTTGGAGTGCAAGGCAAAAGTCCTTCTCGCCGATAGCCTATCTTGAAGTTCTTTTGGCATATTGTCTGATAGTTCTATAGGGAGGTATTTGTATATGCACATCATTTCAATGATTTCCTCCTCAATTTTATTTTGATTTAAGGGATCCAATTCTAACCATCTTCTGACTTTGGAGTCAGTAATTGATCCTAATTTAATCATTTGTGCACATACCTCATCAATGGTTTTAGGAACTTTGTTCTTTTCCTCTTGAACACCTTCATCTTGTTCTATGTCCTCAATATCTTCCCTGGTTCTAATGAACTTTCTTCTCTTTGTTGGCCTGGTTCAGTATCTTCCTCTTGTATGTCCTTACTTGGCCCTTCTTTAATGGTGAAGGGGTTGTGTCCTTAGCTATTTGACTTCTTGTCCTTGAAGCAACTATGGTTCTTGGCTTCTTAGCCAGTGTGGGTAATGGAGTATCTGACTCTTTATACTTAGAGTCACTTTCCTGATCAACCTTACCGATGGGTGACTGTTCCTCGGTTTCTTCCTTTTGTTCAGTTTCCTCCTTAGTAACAGACAACCTTAATCTTCAAATTCTTTACCATTTTATCTTTCTTCCTGTCAATTTTCTTTATAGCCAATCCAGTTTTGATTCTTTGTTTGGACTCTTCATAAGTGCTAAACTTTGGTTGTGTTTTGTCTATGGGTTCATTTATCAATGCATCGATTGCATTGGATGCTTGATCAATGTTTACCTCATAGTATAATGGTTGTAACCATGCTATCCTTGGTACAATAGGTTTGATGTATGTGTTTTTGGTGTTAACCATGAAACATATATCATCCTTGAATTTCTCATTAATTTTCTCTGGGATCCTTACTCTTTTCTGCATTCTGTCCTTGAATCTAGTAAAGTACTCATCCATAAATGTTTCAAAGTTGTCTCCCAGTGATGTTATGTATTAACTGATTTGTATGGTGACTGGTCTAGTGATATCCTATTTTACATCTCCTACTGATGGAAATGATTCTTGGAAGTAAAAGAAAATGCACATTATAAGTGAGCCAAACTTACATGTATTTGTCTTTGCATTTCTGATTGTTCTCAATTATTCTTCTAACTAGTTAAGTAGAAGTTCTGACAGATCCAACTAAGTTCATTTCTTTATAATTTTATAAGTTGTATCCACTGCTCTGGATGCTATGTTGTTCATCCTGCTAGCTTGAAATAATTTGTAGCTTAGGACACATGCACCAAATTTTAGTTCATCATCGGTTATAGTGGATACCTCGAGTCCTCTGCCATCACACTTGGCTCCTATGTTCTTTTCAATTTAGCCCTAGGTGGGTGCAGTTTCAATGCCTTTACCTTATCAGTTATAGGATAATTGGTTACTGCATGAATAACATCTCAGGTTATCATTTTAGGCTTAGCCATCCATAGCTTGTGATTGTGAATTCAGATTAGTACTAACCGAATCCACTCGGTCTTGAATACCTTTGGGAAAAATAGGGCATTAGTGAGCCCTTTAAATTCTGTGTTTGTGGTCATCTTTTATGGATCCATCCTCATTACATAACTTCTTGAAAGCTTGTTCCACATCTAAGTCACCAATTTCTGCAATCTTGTAGTGGATGTAAGCTCGCACATCTTCGATGAGCAAAACCCTAGCTAGTATTCACAAGAATGTTCCAGCATTGTCGGGTTGTGATGCAACCTCAGGGAAATTCTTGTAGTGGGGTTCCTCACAGGTAGAATTCTTGATAAGTTTAACCTTATCCTTCTTGATGCTCTTCAGTTTGGTAGTTCTTGAAGTCGTGGCCATTGTTTGAGACATTTTAGGGCTTTCTAAAAAATGCATAAAATAGAGTTCTTGGTTATCGTAGGAACTTACTATTTACTTATATAGTGGCCACCGATCTATTTGGAGTGCTCTGGGTCAATTTGAAGTCACTCTGTGATGTTGTCACTATGTGCTTAAATTTTGCTTCCCTCCCTCTTCTCTTCTTGCTCGTGAATAATGAAACCCTTTCGTCGCCTTTTTATAGATGTTTACCCTAAATTGAGTCATTAATGATCAACCATTCCTCAGTGTGTGAAGATAGAGTCATCAGGTTAAACATTAACTTCTCTCTTTGGTGACAATGCGATGTTTCAGGGCAGTCATCTAACTTCTTGATTTTACCGACGGGTTTTGGTGTTTTGTGAAAATAACTTATTCAAATTTCTTGATTACCGACGAGTCTCGGTTTACACTAGCAAATTTTATCTTACGTTTTAACTAATGATTCTTGGTAACTGCAGACAGTTTCAGCTTTGAGTGTATACCGATGGATTTCGGTATGTATTACCCGATTGACTAGCTTTCACATATTTTAACAAGTAATACCATGATGTATCTTTACTTATGCTAATTTGGCATTTTATCAACATATTATGGAACTGATGTAAAATACAACTTGGTGTAGTGCAGTTCCATACTTGTTCTGTTTAGGTGGGGGTGGTGATGTCACCAGATCCGTTGGATAGGGTGTCACCAATTGCATTGCTCGGTCCAGCTTCAACATTGTTTGAAGATTTTCTCCACATTTTGTCTCTCATCTTCCAGATGTCTTCAATGGTATTTCTATTGGGGAATGTGCTGGTATTTTTCATTCAATCTCTATAGTCTTTCTTGAGATGACCAACTTTATGACCGTGTAAGCATGCCATTTCGGGGTTAGTCCAGCCTCTAGATTTTCTTCTCCACTGTCTCATACAGTTTACAGCAATGTGACCAAATATTCCACATGTACAATTTTTCCATGTGTTGTAATCCCATACATACTTGTTACCGACTCTTTTAGGTTGATAGGCAGTTTCTTGACCTTTATGCTTCCATGCTTGCTTTTTCTTCTTCCAGCATTCAAGAGTTGTGTGTCCATTCATTTTGCAAGTAGGACATTATTTGTCCATGTAGGTTTCCTTCTTTGTTTGTTTCATCTTAGACTTACATTCATATGCTTTATGTCCTTTCTTGTTACATTTATAACAAAATCCTATGAATGAAGATGTAGATTTAGGAATACCTTTCATTTTTCTCTTGCAAATGTTTGATGTGTGGCCTTGCTTTCCAAAGTGATTGCATGTCAAATTTCTTGGTCTTGGATTTGCATAGACATTATTTGGATCATCTTGATTGTGTGATTCTTCATTCTTGGTATGGCCTAGACTAGTATTGTTGTTGACTCTTTGTTGTCCATCAATAAAATCGTCCATTCTTTTATTACTTTCTTCAGCTTTCTTGATAATTTCATTATGTTGCTGATGATTTATGAGTTCTTGTTTCATCTTTTCATTTTCTTCCCTTAGCTCACTGATAGCTTCTATTCTTTCAATGAGTTCAACATTCATTCAGTTTTCCTCTTGACTCATAAGAATAATCTGATTTGTAACTTCATGATGATGTCCTGTCAATCTTTGTATTTTTGTTTTTTTCTCTTGTAGATTGTCAGTAATCTCCCTTCTATCATCAATAGCTAGTGTTCTTTCTTGCTCATCTTGTCTAACATTGTTCATGACATCAATCATTCTTACCATCTGTATCTCTTGACCGATTTTTAGATATTTTACTTGTCCATCCAGATGTTGATTGATTTCATTTAAGCTTATGATGATTTCTTCTGATGTGTCTGATGCTTTAGTTGTAGTTGATCCTGAAGACTCAAATAAATATGGTATCTCTTCCTCATGGTAATTTTTTTTATTACAACGATATGTCATAATCTTTCTTTCATCTAACAGTTGTCTCATCTTGATTCTAGCTTCTTTATACTGCTCATAGAAGATCTGAATTTATAGCTTCTTATTTTCAATACTCTTGGAAAGTATATACTTCTCCATTGTATGATCTTTTCTCTTAAGCCTTTAAGATTCCAAATAAGATATCTAGCTCTGATACCAATTTTTGGAATTAACAGGAAGTGTGTACTAAGAGGGGAGGGGTGAATCAATACCTCTAAAACTTTTGTATCTTTTAACCTTTAACCTTTGAGTAATCAATTGTATATCTAACCATTTGTTCTATACTAACTTGATGTAAGATATATCAATCCTTTAACTTAATCAAACATGAGAACATTTATAGAAACATTCATGAAAGTAATTGACACATAACACAAGATATGATAACGCAAAAAACTCCTGTTAGGAAGTAAAAAATGTAGTAGGGATGACACCCAAAAATTATTCAATATCTGTAGATTAGAAGGGGCCAGTTAAGGCTTACAATTTGATCACTTCTGATGATCTACCCTATTAGGAGTATCTATGGAGACCTGTTAAAGTCTACTATGTTAATAGCTTTAGCAACACTATTTAGTGTGCACTCGGTTAAGAGATTCACAATTTGATGGTTAAATCCACCTTCCTTAAAAGAATTTTTACACTTTGCTTCGCTTGTTAGAATGTAATAAAATTACAATTTGACCTAGTGTATGCAATCTCCTATTGCTGATTACAGATCCATTTAAGATTACATGAATAAGTGTATCACCTAATGTGATTGAATAATACCTTTGTTGCTCGGTAGCCTCTGTTCTTGGTTCTTGATAACCAAATTCAACTTTTGCTTTTCTGGTTCTTGAAACTTTAAGTCTGATCCATAGATGTGCTTGTATACTATCCTCTCCTATTTTCTCACATCATACATAATGAATTATTACAACATCTATTTATAAGATAGATTGACCTAATCAAGTTCTACATTATAAAAAAATATTAACTCTAAGATCACAGGTTTACAATTTTACCTTGATCTCCTAGTCTATGTGTTTTAAATCAGTTAGACTGATTAGAACACTTACAATAATGTTTCTTGTCCCTAAAATAATGGTATAAAAACAAATCAAGACTCTATAAATAGAATAAGAATTTTTTATCTGACGTGGAAGTTAGATCCACTATTTGCGAGAGGTAGCTGACTTTTGATTTCTTTCGTCGGTTATGCTCTGAAGTCACTTAGACTATCTCTCGGTGTTCCTTGCTTGAACTGTCTCTTAGGTTGAACTTTGACTATTCTCTTGCATTTCACTATATCCTACTCTTTGGGTTCCACTGTTGGGTTCCTCTTTATTCTTTTCACTTTTCAATTTTGGTTTACACACAAAACTCTGTCAACAGTTGTTTGTGTACTTAGCAATTTTTGGTGATCTCTGATATCTGTATGTTTGCTTTTCTCTTGTCCTGTCTTTCGGTGTAAGTTTACCAAAAGTTTTCTTTTCATACTAATAGAAAAATAATGTCATCGAATCCCGGACAATTTTTCTTTCATCCTCTGTACTATCATGGGCATGTCTATAAACAATATGAAAAAATATAGCGACTTGAATTGAATGGTAGTATTTATCCCGAGTTTCCTCTTTTAGAGAAAGAGTATAGTTTTCTGCAAAGTCAACTACTAATAGTATAGTGCCAACTAGATATGTATTTCTACATGTGTGAAATTGACCATCAATCCATATAGCATATTGAGAGTGTTTCACGTATTTAGGAATGATCTTACTCTTGAATTTTGAAATGAATGCATGTACACTAAGTTTTTTTCTGACTAATTTGCACCACTTTCCAATTTCCCCATCTTTTAAAGAATATTCAACATTCCTAAAAATTTTAACATCCACTAAATGTTGGCTAAAATCATTTTCACTAATTTCATGCATACATTGTTCTAATAATGCAAATTTTCCACAAGTAGTGCACTGTCCTAAAAAAAAGAACTTAAAAAAAAATTGCCCATTACATCTTTCAACCTGCTACAAACTCCTTGATTGTTTCAAGTAGTATATTAATACCACAATCTTGCATTGTGATGTTAGCATGTAAAGTACAACCTATATATCAAAATACTCATAGTAATAATGAAATTGAACATGTGTATTACAACAACAAGATATTCATTTTCTTATCAATTTGTACATACCAAGGTTTACATTTTTCAAATGGTCTTTGACTAAGGGTAATATGTCCAGGTAAGATAACCTCATCAAAAAAATTTCTATGAAATTCAATTTGGGTGGTATCTAATAGGTGTTTTGGATGAGGATCACAAATTTTACAACCCACTCTTAATTTCAAAACATCTCTACTATTAGATGATACCCTTGTATTATCATGCAAATACTTTTCAACCAAAGATTTGATTTCAGTATTCAATTTCATGTCAGATCATGGGAGTCTACCACTAAAACTCCAACAATGCTTGATTGGATCAATTTCGATACTTAATCTTCTCTTTGTTGGTCTTACCAATGTTTTAGGATGCATGTTTAAAATACCACTAATATTTTTTACCATTCTTTTATCCAAAGAATTTTTTATTGACTATAGCAGTTGTTATAGCTTATCGTGTTGCATTCTTATCTTTAGATCAACTCATTTTTCCAATACACTTAATGACACTAGAAATAGTAGATATAGCATGTTTAAAGTTGATGCATCTTTTTTTATTTTGTTTCTCATAAATGCCTAAATTTTTCATTACATTTCTCATTTTTGACATTCTCATCAATTGCATCATATTTTAACATTAAAATGTGATTTTTTTATAAAAGAATTCTTTGTATATTCTATTAGCATACTTTCTTATATGCCTCTAAGATAGCTTACTAGGAAGACCATCCAAAACATTATTTTAAATATTCAAAAAATATTTTTCAGTATCATCATCACGATTAGAATTCTCAGTTGCATCTTATTGAAAATGATTTCCATTTTCATTTAGGAAAGGATTTTCATTTTCATCGTCAACAACATTTAACAGATTTTCATTTTGAACAAAAGAACGATTTTCAATTTCAACAACAGGAGGATTTTCAATTTCAACATGTTTAGGAGGATGTCCATTCGCATCAAAAAAAGGGTTTTCATCATCAACATAACTATGGGTATTTTCATTTTCATGAACTCTTTCAAGGAATATGTTAGGAATTGAATCAATTTCAATAGTAGTATATGCTAGTAATAAATCTCTATAAAGAGTATAATATTTATAACCATAATTTTAGTATCATTCAAAGGTGGATTTGAAGATGTACATGGAATCATGTTTGTTGTCACATTTTCTACATCATTAAAAGGTTCATTCAAACACATACTTGCATTGTTTTCTATATTCGTATTATCTTTTGGATTGACCTATTGGACCTCATCTTGTGCATCCCTCGTACCCCCATGGTATTCCCTATGGTATCTGCAATGTTTGGATCTTCAATTGTTGTGGATCCTGAAGCTCTCTCTCTCTCTCTCTCTCTCTCTCTCTCTCTCTCTCTCTCTCTCTCTCTCTCCTCCAAGGGTCATATCACTCCTTCCTTTCCTCTTTTGATGTTGTTTAGATCCCATGATTGATAATTCAAATCAATCAAATAATGCCTTCTATGGTTCACTTCAACAAAAACAAATGCTCCAAGATGCGCCCAAACATTGAATCATTCTCATGGTGAATATAATAATGCATCAACAAGACAAAAGCTAAAAAAACTCCATAGAATCTATTTTTTTCGGTCATACTACTGGTATATTGTTGATGTAGTAAATTATTTTTAATATTTTTTTTTTAAAATGGTCCAAACTCAAACACAAACCCACTTTGAAATGGGGTGACGTTTTATTTTTGAAACTTCACCCCATTTAAAAATGGAGCGACATTTCCTTTTTGAAACGTCACCCCATTTTGTAGAAGGATCCCGTTCCTCTGAAATCTGATCCCACAACGTACACTTCATGAATGGGGTGACGTTCTAGAAGAGGGACCCTATTCCCCAAATTTTTAAATTTACCACCCAATTTCTTTTAGGTTTAGCTTTTAAAATGGCTTGGTCAACTTACCATGAGCTTTGCACCTGGTTTGAGATAAATGTTGGAGGCCATTTCAATCTGCAGAAGTTTTTTACACGTTGGACACGAATCAGAATGAGGATTCTACATAATTTTTTGATGAAAAAAACCCATTATAGATCTTACTGTGTAGATTCCAAATATGTATTTTATTTATATATTCGATTACCTTTTTATATTTTTCATTGATTTTCTACTGAAACTGGTCTACAAACCTCTAGAGAACATGATGTTTTGTTATTTTAATAACTTTTTTATTTGAAATTTTCTTGCAAAAAGAATTATATGAAATCAATCTAGAGACAATACTACACAATTTAAAAAAAACATTAAAATTCATATGTTTAGGTCACATTATGCTTTTTGTACACGAGAGACTTTAAAAATAACAATTATGGCTAATAAAAAAAATTATTGACTAAAAAAATTTATAATTTTTTCTTTCATCAATCTTAACTAAGTTACGTACCATTTCCCAAAAGGAGTCAGAGAAATAGTTTCATTTGGATCAAATTTTTCTTGTCATACATGGACCTAGTATGGTCCTAAAACATGGAATTTTAAAATGTTGGTTTTAGTAATGCCTATTAAAAATAAATAATTATAATCTAGGTATTAAAATAAATTGCATATTTAGAAAGTAGACTTTGAGTAATATAACTTCTATTATTGACGAACTGTTTTAAGATTCAATCTCTTAGTGCTTCAAATATTCAGCTCAAACAAGACAAACTTGAAAAAATAGGAAAAACAGTTCCACTTTTTGGTCAAAAAGTGGACTCAACTTCTTGCTACCACCCAAATGTGAGAATCGTCTAAAATCATGGTTGGAAGAAAACTCTAGAAATACA
The DNA here is from genome assembly GCA_018584345.1 of Thuja plicata. Lineage (NCBI taxonomy): Eukaryota > Viridiplantae > Streptophyta > Pinopsida > Cupressales > Cupressaceae > Thuja > Thuja plicata. The sequence goes on from MU215163.1 coordinate 158,341, forward strand.
GTTAAGGTGATCGGTGGATTTGGTGGTAGAAATTAATCTCTACCAATAGTCCTACAACTGATGACTTCTCACCATAATTGATGCCACTGGAGATTCCCCTACATTTATAAATGCCAAACACATCACTCCTTTCTTCACTTCAACCATAAAATTGGCCCCATAAATCCTCTAAAATACATACTCATTATCCAAAAGTAGATCGATGGAAGGCACAACAGGTCCAGTTTTAGTGGAGCCCACGGTTGTGGCATCAAAGAAGGCATCAAATGGCTTTATGAACTCTACGTGTGAGATTCCCATCTCCTTTGCTTCCCTAAAAAAGCCATCACAAATGGTGGCGTAGATGGGTGTCGCAGTCTATGCGTATATCACCACTATGCTCAACTTAGTTCCGTCGTTGCCATACAAATTCAATTTCATCTTCTCTCGATCAATTGGAAGTCTCTTTTCATTTATCTAAATGCTATTAAAATTAAGGTAATATTCTTTCGGGTACCTGGGAGTGAGAAGAAAAGTGTAATTGAGCTTAATGGATGACAGATAAGGAGGGGCACCAAAGAAGAAAGCTTTGGGAGCTTTGCCTACTGGCAGGCAGAGTCTGAATTTTCTTTCTAATTCACGTCGGAGAGACCAGTCCTTTATTACACCAAAGGAATTCCCTATATAAGAAGGAGGAGCTGAATTTTAAAATCAACAATCCAAAATTTGTTTGAGCGAATGAATACCATCAAGGCAATCCTCTCCATTCATCATTTTCAGGACCACTGATGTGACTTGATTTGTTCACTCTCCGACACCCCTTAGAGAATTGAATCAATTCACTTTCTCTCAAATACTCCAGGGTATGTTCAAGTTCATGGTATGCCAAACCAGGCCCTTAAGTGCCAATGAAAATTAAGAAAATCGGGTTTAGGAAAGTTGACGTAAAAATTTGAACAAGTTATCAATCTTATATAAAAAATGAGTAAGAAGAGAATTTGTAGAAAATTGATTTTAGTTTCTTTTCTACAAGCCATTTTTAAAATTAAAAAAATTCTTTATGGTGAATTTTCAAATTTATATGCAGTAGTATGAAAATTTTAGGAAAAAGATAAGAAGTAAGTGTATCTCTGACCACCTTAAACACAATAAAATTATAATTTTTTTTACAAGATTATAGATATAAGTAGTAGACTCATGTCCAAATGTGATGCATATTTTTTTATAATTTTTTTCTAAGTAAATAATTAATTATGATTTTTCTACTACAACTTTTCTATAATATAAAAAATATCATGTATGACCACCTTTACTTAGTCTAAACTTCATTAAATTGAAAACTTCTTATTTTTTATCATAGTAGGCAAAGAAAATAATGTGACTCATTTTTAGGATTTCAAAAATGTTATACTGTTTGAAAGCTATAGCTAGTTTCCAATCAGTCTATCAATCAGGACTAAAAGGATAAGAAGGAGGTGTATGTCTAACCACCTTAAACACAATAAAATGATAATATTTTTTTACTAGATTATATATATAAGTATTAGTCTCATGTACGGATGTGACGCATATTTTTTTGTAATTTTTTTCCAAGTAAATAATTAATTATGATTTTTCATCTACAACATTTCCAGAATATAAAAACTCCCATGTTTGACCACCTTAACTTAGTCAAAACTTAATCAAATTGAATGTTTTTTTTTTCTTTTTTTATTATAGTAGGTGAAGCATAGAATGTGACACATGTTTTATATTTAAAAAAATTTATACCATTTGAAAGTTATAGATATTTTTGAATCTATGTACCAAGCATGACTTGTTTTTCACATCGCCACTTTTTGGCATACCATGATCCTACAATACCCTCGAACACCCAAAGTCTTCTAAGTTTTTGTTGTGGACCACATGACAACACAATGCAGATCAAAGGGAAGTTGCATGCAAAATTTCTTGGAAGATGATTTTGTTCATCTTTTCACCGACTTGAAAAATTATGAGTCATCATTACCCTTCACATGTTGATCATAATCTCTTCTGCTAATATCTTTTCATTCGGTCAAAGTTAGCACATATTTTGAAATTACATATAGGCTCTATTGTAAATGTCACTTCCAGCCATTTCAACCAATTGAAAACAACAACAAATTAACAATGGCGATGAGTTGAATGGTCATCAATCTTGTCTCTTCCAATTTGCGTTGTCAATGTTAAAATGTAGCTTGTCGCACAAGGTCCCCTAGGGCAATAAATAACAACATGAAAAGCACAGGCTACCTCCTTAGCGGTTTCATATGTGCACAACCAAATTCTGCATTTGCAATTGGAAATTTGCACTTCAGACACCCATTTGTCCCATTTCCTATGTCAGAATCCCTTAAACTGGCAGTTCTTTTGACTGTCTACGGATTGTATGTGGGATTTTCTCATATTTGGTGAGAGAAATGAATTGCTCAGGCACTTTTCTCATCAGATGCAAAGCGTAGAAAAACTTGGGCAGTTGTAGAGTGAGTGGCAATGACAAAATCAATAAAGAAGAGGCCTCTACCATTGGTCAAATCTATGTAATACTGGTTGTCAAAATGCAGGTTTGTAATGTCATTTTTGAACTCCACCTTTCCCAGTAGAGTGTCAAGGCTTGATCTGCCAATTCATTTCTAGCATATCCTACAATCATGGAATTCCAAGAACCCTGTCTAGTTCAGGAATTTTGTAAAAAAATATCACTTGAAACTCTTAGAACACCACATTTGGCATAACCTGCAATCATCATGTTCCATGAGAATATATTTCATTAAGGCATTTTATATAGCTATATCGAATATTTTTTAAAAAATATTGATTAATAGTTAAAATATCATATAACTATATATAAAATATTATATCTATATTTATAAATTAATGCTAATATAATTTATAATTTATTTAAATATATTAAATAACGTTAAATGAAACTAATCATTTACATATATTATAATAATATAATTATATAATTATATATACAACATGTAATATTATAAAATTTAAAAATTAACATTTGGATATGTCAAAATATGGAAAATCTTGGGAGAATACAAATGATTGAAAGATCCACAAGGTAAGTGCATTTGTAGACCTTCAAAAAATAAACTGAACATGAATATATTTGGGAGATCAAACAAATGACTCAAAATCTTATAAATTGAATTTCTTGAATGAAAAGAATAGACACCCTTAAGTGCTTTGAAAGATTCAACATCTATATTCCTTTGTTAAACCATTAATATGGTTTGATAGTTTTACTAGTAATTAAGCTCATAGCTGAAGCTATATTTTTACTTTGCACTATCTTCTACATGTGGCATAAATAGTTAGTAACACATGAGAGAGAGAGAGAGAGAGAGAGAGAGAGAGAGAGAGAGAGAGAGAGAGAGAGAGAGAGAGAGAGAGAGAGAGAGAGAGAGAGAGAGAGAGAGAGAGAGAGAGAGTNGGAGAGAGAGAGAGAGAGAGAGAGAGAGAGAGAGAGAGAGAGAGAGAGAGAGAGAGAGAGAGTCTTCCAAGTCATGGATTTCATTCCAACACTTTATTTAAAAAAAATTAAGATCTCTCTTTTCTTATTAATAAATAATTTAACATTTATTTCAAATGTTTCAGTTAAATAAATTTTAATTCAAATTAGGCAATTATAAATAATAATTTCAAGGTTAGAAAGAGGAACATAGAAAATTATATTTGTAGTCAAATGACCTAAATTTATATTTAAAAAGTCAATACTAAGTTGATATTAAGGAAGTTTTATATTAGTGTTTCCATTGGATCACATCAATATCTCCAAAATAAATGATCATAAATTTATACAGAGATATACATATAGGGAGATGGATGTAGAGAAATATATGGATAGAAGGAAATATAGAAAGGAGTGCAAGGGAGATATAGAGAGAAATAGAGATACATATACATAGTAGAGATGGAGTGAATGAGAGAGGGAGGGAGTGATATAGATAGAGATATATGGAGATGAGAGATAGGAGAGTAAGAGAGAGAAATAGAGTAGGGAAGATGGAGTGAATGAGAGAGGAGGGAGGGAATGGCATAAATCGATAGAGATATAGAGAGATGTAGATGGATAGAGAGTGATAGACATGGATAGAGAGATGGACTTTAAAGCATGATCCTATTGATATTACCACATTGAGCATAAGCTGAAATTATTGTATTCTATAAGTAATTGTTACTAACATGTTCCCTATATGTAATGCACAAGGTAATTTAAATAATCAATGGTTGAAAGTGGTATAGAGGACATAGATGACCATTAAGCCCATCTCGCACGTCCGTATTGCGATAGAGGATATCAACATGTCTTGATTGATATTGGTATTTTGTCTTATCCATCAAGTCATTTAAAATATTATCATAGAACTACTGATAAATTGTACGACTAAATAGAATTATAGCCGACACTGCATTCACAAGCAAATATTTGGTGAGGGGAAATATCAGTAAAATAAAAATTGCCAAAATTTGAAAATTGGTTAGATAAAGGTCAAATTTGATTGAACAAAAAATGTTCTGCAATCATCTTGCAAGCTTCTACCTTAATATGGACCATCAAAGAAGATGTGGCATCACCTGGTAGATAATGGAATTGAGGGTCAAATTCACTTGATCATGGGTTTCATTTTACAAGCACTTCACTTAATCAACTATATCGCCAAGACAAGAAAGCTCAAAAGTCAGAGAGAACATATTGGTTTTCCCTTCATTACTATCTCCCACTATAGATTTAATAGATACAACTTGCCAAAAATTTTCACGCTCTTCACTCAAAATCCCATTGTGTATAACTTCCATGACTTCACTAAATCCTCGAGAGCCAAAACCAAAATTGTTCCACTTAATGAATTCTATGTGTTCTAAAACAAGCCAAAACTAATTTTTTGAGTCAAACTATAAAGCATTGTTCAACAATTTTTGCACAAACAATTTCAAATTTTTAGTATCTAATATTTTATTTACAAGTGTGGATGACCATCGAAAATATCGCGGTCATCCATTTTTTTCAGTTTTTCTTTGTCGTTATCTTTTTATTCAAGGTTACTATTTTTTACATGAAAGTCTTTACTCTGACTTTCATTCATTTATTTTCTACAAAAGACATCCCATTAATATTTATTGTTGTGTTAGTGACCATATTTTAACAACTGCCAGATATCTATTCCCATATCTATCATTCATTGTTTTGAGTATGTTTCCCTTCATTCCCTTACCCCATGTCCCCATGTCGCTTCTTAAGTGCATTTTATGCTTAAATATAAGCATGTGGAGTGTCCCCATGTAAAATTTCAATAATGGGAAAAGCGTAAATTGGAATATTTCCCTATTTTAGTGGAGCAGCTAAATTTTTGAAATTGAATTTAAGCTTTGGAAAAATAGGGGGCTGAAAATAAGCAGGCACTGCATATTGAAAAAATGTTAGGTGAAACATATTTCTTATGCTCCTCTTTTTCCCCTATTTTTTCTCTCTAAATTTTTGCTTTAAATTTTATTATTAATAATTTCATTCAAGCCTTCTATTTATGATGACTGCTAAAAAACAAAGCAGTAAAATATAGTAATCATGTGGCCACTAGCTCCATAATTTGCCCCTAAAAAATTTGAGCAAAGGCTACTAGCCAAAATAATCTTAGTAGCTGCATGAGGACCTTCCCTTATACATAATCTATGTTTTTGTTGTTTCAATTGTCTTCAAAATCAGAGCTCAGGGTCATTGCACGTCATTCGATGAACGCCCAAGATTTATGGAATAAGCATCCAAGTAAGCAAGAGAGGGTTCTTGTGCATATGGGATATGGAAATATCTAGTTGACATGGCGTGGAGGATGCATGCTCAATGGTTTGGATGAGGATTCCTTAAAAATATATGTGGGTAGTTGTTTTTCTTAATTGAAAATTAAGTCTTTCATTATCTATATACTTGGATGCACAATATGTTATGATACTTTCTTGGTTATTAGGTACAACCAACTTAAAAATATTTTTATAAAAATTTCCCCTTTAGTTATCATTAAGGTCCAAAATTCAAATGCCTAGGTAATATTTGTTCATAAAAACACATATTTGCCTTGGGTTTATTCATTCTGTCCATTGATTTTTCTTCCACTTTCATTATATTAATAACTTACCATTCATTTAAGTGAAGAGTTACTAAAAAGTTAATGTGTTTTATTCTATAATACTTGAGATTATATATTTTTTTATTTTTTATAAATATTATAAAATAAATTGTGAAAATACTTGTTATTCTAAAATTTGCTAAGAATTGTCATGGTTAAATGTAAAAATACAAAAAAAAAAATTAATAATACTAATAAATTATGATATGCTAATATTAAGAAATACATAGGAATATATAAATATATGTCTATAAGAATTTAAATTAAAAATATCTATTTATTTCAATTTTGATTTATTTTTTTGATAAAAATGGACTTGCCATTATATTTTATTAAACTGCTTTGATGAGGGTCCAAGAGGAAAGAAGCAGTAAGAAAGCCTCCTTTCCTTGCCAATACAACATGGAAATTCTAGAATACAGGTGAATTTTGCCCCCAAAAAGTGCCTATGTTTCAACCCCATACAACCAAGAATGAGAGGTCTGAAATTAACCTTCCCCCAAGATCCTAGCTAATAATAATACCGCTTTATAACTGAGCGGATGTTACATACAAAAACCTGAGTAGTTTCATCACCCAAAAAACCTCCTAATCCCCGGCCCATTAGCCTCTTGGCTTTACCAAGCCATGATAGTGGCATGGGCATTTTCTAGCATTTCATGAAGATGTCAAATTTGCAGTCGACGATTTGGAGTTCGGAGAACCCTGCGAGGGAGTTGTGTTTGGGAAGGAGGCAGCAAGGTTGTCATTGCTAGAGAACACCAAAATGGTGTCCATGTTATCGAAGAGATTATAAGCTTCCGCCATAACTGATGCTGGAATGAAATCAACCAACAACTCTGTATTTCTACGAAAAGCTGCAGAGTCCCTGCCAGTAATTCCTAGTTTAAACACATCATATAACTTAACAAAAACCATATCCTTCTCTAGCTGGCTAAGTGGAAAAGACCTCCAACCCATGCCTATGAACCCCTAAGACTATAACCCAAAACAAAATGATGTATGCTTTCTGCAGTTGCAAAGTCTAGTCTAACAACCTTGAAATTTAAATCTTAATTATTGTTTTTAAATTTTAATGTGAATTGAGTTTTTTAGTTATTCATAATTTTTCTATTTTATAAATGTTAGAAAACAAATATAGGTGATGTAATTAAATTTTGACATTCTTTTGTGTGAATATTTGATATATCATCTTACTCTTTTCCTTTACCACCTTAACATTGTAAGGATCAATTTATTGATTTTTTCATAAACAATATTCTATAAGGTAAATTCACAAACACAACCATCTTAGCTCTTAAATCTTCACTTCCCTTATCCAGAATTGCAACCTTGTGAATCCGACCTCAAACCAACCTTATGAGTCCAACCTCAACTGCAAACTTACAAGTTCTAGCCATCCAACCATGCTAGAAAAGTCACGTGTGTCCTATTTTAACTATGACATCATTCACTATATTGTAAAATGTATTGGTCTTAATTAACATTTTGAAATAGTTCATAAGGATTCCCTATCTTCATAATTATTTCATTTAACAATCAGATAAAATATGTATATTTTTATTCCCTCAATTTCTTTAATATTTAGATTAATTGTTACACTTTTAATCAATTAAATATATTCCTATCTAGTTTTCTAATTTCAAAATTTATTCTTTTTTATTTTTTTCATTAAAATTTATTTAAAACCAATAAAATTAGTCTTTCAAATCAACATGTCTTATTTAAGCAATTTGGATTTCCCAAATCAATGGTCCACATTTGCTAAAAAAAGGTGTGAGGCAATTGAAATATTTTTAATCATTAGATATATAAAAATGTCAACATCGATATTCTTTGTGCCCCTTTTTTATGCATGCACAAGCACACCTCCCATAATTTCATGTTGAAATGAGGCCATGTCCGCCTCTCCATTTATTTCCAACTCCCAAATAGTAATGGAAATGGGTCCACCTCTCGATTTCTAACTTAGTGAAAATATATGCCCCTCCAACTATAATGAGATACTATTTGATTTGCAGAACCCCTAGAGGCTTGGCCAATGGTTTTAAAAAATGTGATTAATAAACTTTTGATGGTTGAAATTATAGCGATTTTAACAATAATGAAATTCTACAGAATATTAATAAAGAATTTTGGTAAGGTAAGGTATCAAAACGGACATGCAATTGCTACAAAAGAGCAATATTCCCATAGGTATCAAAATGAGATCGAACAAAATCAAAAGAGGTGTCAAAAGCATCATTCCCACCACTATTTCTGTCATTGTGAGCCGAGTCAAGAACAATCAAATTGCACCAAATATAAACAATGTTACAAAACCCAAAACCTCAGTGGAGTTGGTTGTGTTCTTATTGATTCTACCCATTACTCTCTAATGGCAATCAACCATTTGAAACCCTTAAAGCTCAAAAGCCTAAAAACCCAAATATCCCTTAGCTCAAACAAACCCAATATGTGTATATGCTCTAAACTAACTAAACTAATAATAAGAAAAATTTGGGCACTAAAAACCCTAAATAAAATCTCTCTAGGTGTGGGATTAATGAATTACCTCAGAGATAGACATTGTCCATATGTGTTATTGTGAATATATTGTTAGTTTTTGTGAGGGACTATACACGTGTAATGGGTAAGCATGGTAGAATGAGGAGAATGAAGTCCATCCAGAAGAACACAATATGATTCGCTTGGTTGGGCATTTGGGCTCCTACTTTACATGTATTGATTTATGAAGATCACCACTTGGTATAGCCAAATGCATCTAGAAGATCATAAACAAGTGGAGAATCCCATCATGGTGGGCTTGTGGACGAGTAGAGGGGAAAATGCAAACTTAGTCATGGTAGATCTGTTGAGTCAATGGAGCACTCCTTTCCAAACAACTCTGCATATTCTAGATATCCTATAATATTTCCATCCGAGTTTTGGGAACTAAAACCCTTTTATCAATTTTGCTTTAAATATTGTGTAGTTATGTAAACATTGCATCCTTTAAAAATGTATTAGGTTGAGGATAAGATCAGTTTTAATTCACTAGAGGTCAAAGTCAAGGCCTGTTTATATTTTAGAAGAGTTGAGTTATTAAAAAAATGCCTTGTCTGTGATTTATATTATTTTTGAAATAGTTTATGTAATAGGTTACGTTAAATTAAATTGCAGAGAGAGAGAGAGAGAGAGAGAGAGAGAGAGAGAGAGAGATATTATAATTTGAAATGATCACTTCTCAATTGAAATCCTTATTGAACAAACAACATCGTCTTCTATTTAAAAACCTACTGTTTGACCTCATGTACTTCATTAATGTATGCAAAAAATAAACTAAAAATATCAAAAACTAACCTTCCACAACTCTTCAGCGTACCCATTGCACACTAGTGTGCTAGTATAGTTTGTTCTCCTGCTGCGCAGGTGGGTAGTTATATATTTGAAAAGTCATACCATGGCACATGATTAATCACATGGTTGGATATATTGTAAGCTCCAATTCTAGAAACAGCCGTTTCGCCACAGATAGGATAACGATCACTATCGTCTACTTTATTCTCTATTTTGAATTGAGTGGAGTCATAGGAGCACTGACAGAAGACACTTGCGCGTTTGGACAAAAAAACGAACAACAATAATTAAAAAATGTTATGGAGAGTTTATGCCAATAGACTTTTGCGCATTCGAAAGGTACGCTCATACTAATCCATTCAATTATGATTTCTTCCACCCGTGCGTAATGCTGACAATTCTGGTTGTCATCAAATAATAAACAATCTCATAAAATAGGAAACACCTAAATATTTCAAAGCCATTAGTGCCCCATATATTATAAATGGATCGAACCCACAAGTCTAAGTAACTAATGCAAATTCCATTAAGCCATTCGAACTTTTTCACGTGGAACAAATTAAATTAGTATGCTCGACTTCTGAAAACGGCATGGCGAAATAGAGGATGTAATATAAAAGATGAGATGTCTGAAATGGAGATGTAGAGCCCATGTGTGAAATACAGAGAACTACATTTATATATATCAATAATGGAGGCTTATACAGATGTACATCTTTGAAACATTGAAATATCCAATGATGGTCTCACGTTCCAAACGTGGGTGTGCTTATCCGAAACAAGAGAGACGAAATAAACAAATGAATGCTCGACGATGGTACCTAAAACATAATGCCCTGCTAAATCCTATTTATACAGAATACCCGCTCCATGTTGCTTCACACTCGTACCCATTTCTTCTTCTCATCACTTTATGATTTGGAAGCCAGCAACAATATGTCGCCGCGTTCAGTTTCTGTCCTTTTGTTCCTCTCGGCTTTAATCTGTGCCTCATTCACGGGAGGAGCAACAACATCACAACGGCCAAGTGGTGTTGTGTTGAAAGTGAGAGGAGAGTTAAATCGAGAAACAACAACTATTCTGATAAACAACATCTATACGACTGAAATCGAGCAAGCGACGCCACTGCAGAAGAAGCGTGTGGTGGTGGATCTGGGAGGAGATCAGGTGTGGGTGCAGTGCGG
>MU215163.1:179862-198563 GCA_018584345.1 Thuja plicata
CGAATACAAGTGGAAAATATGTGCAAACTCTGTGACGCCCACAATGTGACTCTGCATATGAAAATGTTGGCACCAGGGATAACTAGCGAAGGTCAGAAGGCTTCACATTACAAAATATGGGAATAAACAGAGCATTGGGTACACAATTTTCCTGCACAAATTGAAACATATAAATTTTGTATTAGTAAGCCAAACATAATCATGTAAGAGCTGAAATTCCTCGTGTAACCAGGGTTCAATATTGGCTGTGGTTGCAGCCTAAAGGTGAGGGTTTTACCAGCAAACTTACAGTAATGAGGGATTTTCTATTTTGGACGGATTAGGGTTTTGAAATTGGGTTGGATTATGAATACAGCGAGTCATGTACAAACACCAGCTGCAGAAACTTGCTCATAGGAGCTGTTTCAATCTCTGGTCATATTTCTGCATACGAGAAGGCCCCGATCATGCCCCTCGATTCAAGACTGTTGTTACTTTTAATGGTGAGACTTTTGAGAGCCCCAAATTTTACACCACATTACGACAGGTCGAATATGCTGCTGCACAAGTTGCTCTCAATATCAATGCGACAGAGGGGATATTGAGTGATGCGTGGCAGGTGGCAGGTGAAAAGAGGTAAAACTAAACCAACTCCTTTATCGCAATATAGACGGGTCAGATTGTAAGGACGGACAGCTGGGATGGACAGCTGGTGGAAAATGACGGACGGCCAAGATTGCTTCAATGGTAGTCATTGTCGTCTCCAGCACCTCCAGCCGTTGGATGAACAAAGCAGGCCAGGGCTTTCCCAGAGGGAAACGCCTACGGCGTAATTAATTGCATTATGTTATTTGTCGCGTACTACTTTACCCTTCTTCCGTTCTCGTTGTCAACACACATCTATTCGTATTTCCTACTACTAATCATTTTCAAAAACATTAAATAAAAAATAAATAATATCAACGCATCTTATCTCCTCGGGCGCCTATTGTATTTAGACAATAATATTTTAATTCTATATATTGTCCAATTTATTTATATGCGTAGCACCTTGCATATATATATATATATATATGTGTGTGTGTGTGTGTGTGTGTGTGTGTGTTCAAAAAATTAAATTTGTTTATTTTTATGTCGCTATTTTAGGAAAACACTCAATAATATATCATTAAATAAAGGAGAGTAATGATATGGATTTTAGATAAACCCTTTAAAAAGGAATGATTAGGATGAGAATAAAAAATTGAAAGACATGAAAAAAGAAGAAAAGATCAAAACAAAAATATGTGAATGCTTTGATCAAAATTAAATAAATTTATCTTTCATAGCTTTATGTGAGGTTGAATCACACTATTGTTTTTTATTAAAGGGAAAATTAGTGTTACATGGACTAGAAACCCAAGTCTTTACAAAAAAAGAGCTAAAAGTATCAAACACTAACCCTCAGCTAAAGAGATGCTACCTAATAGCTAAAAGACCAAAGACAGAGGAACCACCCCCCAAAATAGATTACAAATTATTTAGCCGACTTTCATTTTTTTTAATAATTTCAGGATTATTGCTTCTAACCTTCTTAATAATGATATCAATATGGGTGATCCCCTTATCCTTACTTCTTGATTTTGTAGCAGGTCTAGGTATACAATCCTTCTTTGTCTTATGTTTAGCATCATCATAATCCACAACATGATCATTATTCTTCTTAACCTTCCCTATATCCTTGGGGTGGAATTTCTTAGCCGACTTCACATTAAAAGAAGGCGAGGCAGAATAACCCTTAGACATTACATGTAAAGCCTTCGCCTGTTCATTCAATTTCTTCAGACCATTGGTGGAGTTATCCAGAGCAGATTTACTAACTGCTAGAACAACTCTCTGAAGTGGGCGGAGGCAATATAGAAAACAGGGGAGACCAATAGAAAAATAGAGGAAGCTAATGTGCTACAACACAACATAGAACACTTTTTATTGCTTACTGCAAACACGTTACATTCACCTCCATAAATAGAGGGATATGGAAACTTCAAGAACCAATGTGCAGAAATATTGGAACTGTCTAGAATGGCGGTGAAGTAGTTAGAGGCATGATAGATAGGATGAAGTGTCTAGATAGAGCAGTTAATGTGGTCGGTAAAATCAGTTGGTAGAAATTAATATCTACCAACACTCCCCTCTAATTTCTACCATTAATTACATCAATATTTTCAATTTTCAATTTTTCTCTTAAATATTTAAATTGTTCTTGTGGTAAGGCCTTTGTGAATATATCTGCAAGTTTCTCCTTGGATCTGCAATGTTGTAGAATGATCTCTCCATTGTATACCAACTCTTGAATGAAGTGATACCTAGTGTCAATGTGCTTTGTCCTCTTGTGAAAAACATAATTCTTTGATAGTGCGATGGTGGACTTGTTATCACAATAAATTGTAGTAGGATCTTGCTCATGCTTTAGATCCTTTGACTCTATGCATCTATACTGCTTGACATGTCGCTGATGTACTTTCTACATACTCTACTTCAGCTGATGAGATAGTCACTATAGGTTGCTTCTTTGATGCCCATGCCACAACACCTGTTCCAAGATTAAATGCATATCCAGATGTACTCTTTCTATCATCTATACTCCCTGTGAAATCACTATCAGTATATCCAACCAATTGGAAATCATTTGAAGTACTATACATTATGCCATAGTTCATAGTCCTTGCAATGTACCTCAATATTCTCTTTCCTGTCTACCAATGTGAGTTCTTAGGTGAATCCATAAATCTTGAAATCAAACTCACTCCATACATAATATCTGGCCTATTTGTTGTGAGATAAATCAAGCTACCAACAATTTTTATGAATATAGTTGAATCAAAATCCATCTCATTATCTTCTTTACTAAGTTTTGTGCCACATACAACAGGTGTAGAAACTGGACTGCAATTTATCATTCTAAACCTTTTCAATACATCCTTTGCATAGTTTACTTTGACAAATGAAAATACCCTTATCATTTTGAGTTACTTCAATGCCAAGAAAATATTTCATCATTCCCAAATCTGTCATTTCAAATTCCTTCTTCATTGTTGATTTAAACATGTCAATAGAAAGATCACCTGTAAATATCAAATCATCAACATACAAACAAACAATCAAGATCTGACCTTGTTCATTGGTCTTTGTGTATAATGTAGGCTCACTAGTGCTTCTACTAAATCCAATCGTTATCATGTATGAATCTATCTTGCTATACCACGCTCTTGGTGCTTATTTTAATCCGTAGAGTGCCTTCTTTAACCTATAAAATTTATCCTCAAAGCCCTTTATCTCATATCCTGGTGGCTGTTGCACATAAACTTCTTCTTCCAAATATCCATTCAAGAAAGCTGATTTAACATACATTTGATAAACTTTCCAATTATTTTGAGCTGCAATAGCTTGTACCATTCTAACAGTGTCAGGTCTAGTTATAGGTGCAAATGTTTCATTATAATCAACTCCATATTCTTGTGCAAACCCCTTAGCTACTAATCTTTCCTTATATTTGTCAACTTCTCCATTTTCCTTATACTTAGTTTTATAAGCCGATTTTACACCTATACATTCTTTATGTTTAAGAAAATCAACTAGTTCCCATGTATCATTTTTCTCAATAGATTCCATTTCATCATTCATTGCATTAATCCATTGTTCTTCTCTAATTGCATCTTCAAAATATATAGGATTTTTGACAAATAAAGCAAAGTTTGATTGCAAATATATCCTATCCCCTTGTTCATAAATCTCTTTCAAAGTTCTAGTTTTCTTTCTCTTAAGCCTTGATCTCAATGATGCAAGTGTAGGATTTGATTCATTACTTACTTGTGGACTTGAGGATTCTCCTTGCTCATCTTCCATTTGTGTGTTATCTCCTTGTGGGCTTCTTGACGGAGTTCCTCCTTGCTCATTTGATTGATCTTCTTGGTCTTCTTGATCTTTTCCTTCTTGATTATCATATGGTATTGATATTGCACCTGTGATTGTCTTGTCTATAGTTCCATCCCAAGATTCTTCTTCTTTGAACGCAACATCTCTAATTTCAATGATTTTCTTGGTTTTAGGATAAAACAACTTGTAAGCCTTAGATTGTTCATCATAACCAATAAAGATAAATTTTTCACTCTTATCATCCAATTTACTCCTTATTTCTTTAGGAACATGTGCATATGCAATACAACCAAATACTCTAAAATGAGAAACACAATGATTCTTACCACTCCATGCTTTTCGTGGAATCATGTCCCTTACAATCTTTGTTGGACTCCTGTTTAAGATATAAACTGCACAAGATTCCGCTTCAACCCAATACTCATTAGGTAGATTCTTACCTTTCAATATACTCCTTGCCATCTCCATCATTGTTCAATTCTTTCTTTCTGCAACACCATTCTGCTGAGGTGTGTAACTTGTAGTGAATTTCTTCTTTATTCCATGATACCTACAATAATCCAAAAACTCTTTTGACTTTTATTCTCCTCCTCTATCTGATCTCAAAATCTTAATGGATAGACCACTTTGTTTTTCAACCAATGCCTTAAAGTCCGTGAACTTGCCAAATGTTTCAGATTTATATTTGAGAAAGTAAACCCATGTCTTTCTACTATAATCATCAATGAATGTTAGAAAATAATTGCTCCCCCCTAATGATGGTGTTTGCATTGGACCACATAAATAAGTATGCACAATTTCTAAAGGTGAGAAAGCTCTATATGACATATCCTTTGGAAAACTTTCTCTATGGTGCGTAGACAAAATACAACTTTCACAAGAACTCAATGGTGCTTCAATGGGAGGTAAACCTCTTACCATGTTCTTCCTTTGCAACAAACATAATCCTTTGAAGTTTATATGACCATACCTCAAGTGCCATTTCCATGCTTGATCTTGACTTGATGCCTTGAAACTTGCTCCAATACCCTCCATTATTACACTTTTCATGCGCAGTGGGAACATTCTATTGTTCATCATTTCAACCTTTTCAATCACCATGTTACTAGGAGGAATATCAAATATAGTGCAAACATTCTTCTCAAAAAGAACTCTATAACCTTTTTGACTAAGTTGTCCCACACTTATAAGATTATGCTTCAAACCAGGTACAAAATAAACATCAGGAATAGTTTTCTTTCCAAGCTTTATTATTACATTAATTGCACCTTTCACCATGACTTCAATAATTTTATCATTACCCAATTTAATTTATGATTTAACCGAAGTATACAAATTCTCAAACAATTCTTTATTTCCTTACATGTGATTACTACAACCACTATCAAGAAACTAAATGTTACTTGAACTCTCTTGAGCTACAAGACATGTAATGAACAATGTCTCAGAACTACTCTCAAAAAAATTTGCATTTTTCTTTCCTATATCTGCTTGTTTCTTTCTCCATTCATTTGCAAAATATCCAAGCTTCTTGCAGTAATAACATTGAACATTTGATTTGTCATACCTTTGTGATGCCTGATTGTTATTGCGCCCCCTTGAGTTGAAACCTTGATTTCTTCTTCCTCCTGGACTTGGACTCCTCATTTCTTCTCTTTGGTAATTATTTCTTCCTCTTCTTCTTTCTCTTCCTCTGAGTCCTAGATTTCCTCTGCCTATACCTCTGCCAAATGTCATCTATGTCTTAAAATCATTCTCCAAAGTTGTGTCATTATTCTTATTCATCCTGGATTCATGTGCAATCAATGATCCAAACAAACCATCTAATGACAACTTTGATAGATCGTTAGTTTCCTCAATCGTAACCACAACAGTATCAAACTTACTTGGAAAACTCCTTAAGATCTTTTCTATAACCTTTTGATCAGATAAATCTTCACCATTTAATCTAATTTGATTAACAACTTTCATAACATTAGCTGAAAAATGATCTACTGTTTCTGATTCTTTCATTTGTAAGTTTTCAAAACTTCTTCCAAGTGCCTGTAATTTAGCTATCTTAACATTAAATGTACCTTGATATGTGTTTTCCAAAATGTCCCAAGCTTGTTTAGCTGAAATTACATTTCTAATTCTTTGAAAACTTAATTCTTCCATACATGTTTGTATGAACATCATGGCTTTCCCATCTCTTTCTCTATTTTTCTGTAATTCCTTTTTCTGATTATCATTTAGAGTAGATTCATCATCAGGTTCTACAAAACCTTTCTCAACAATGTTTGTTAGCCCTTGAGACTTAAATAAAGCTTTCATTTTAATTTCCCAAATATCATAATTTTTACCGGTAAGAAATGGAATTTGGGGCTGCACATAAGATATGTTAGAAGCAATAACTTCATTCAGATTTTTGAATAACTGATTCACCTTGCAACTTAACAATTTGATAGAGGTAGAACTAGAATTGGTGATTTTGATATTCTGCTAAAATGCTTTTTAGCTTAGACTAGTTCCATTAATATGCTGTTAATGTGCTACTAGTCGTCTATTCCATGGGCCAGCACCCTCTTACTGCTTTTTCTATCAAAAACAATTTGATCTCCTTTGTCCGTCACTTCACATAAATTTCTTTACACACTTTCTTTAGAGGTAATCATAAACTATGCGTAAAATATATGTTGACAGTAAATCAATATTCAAACCCTTGCTCAGAAATGCTCTCTAAAAATAGCAACTTCTTAAAACTTTTTAACAAACCATAAAACTGATTTTGGATACCTTCCTTTTGGTCTGATATGCAAATCCTTGACTGATCTGATCTGGCTTCTGGCTGTAACCACTCCTTTAGTTAATTTTCCTCAAACACTAGCAACATAATGGCTTCTTAAACTCCTTCAACAACAATCTGGAACACATTTTAATGCCGGTAGAATCTATGCTAAGTAATCTCAAATGATTTGGGCCTTCAACCTGTTGCTCTGATACTACTGTGCAGTGGGCAGAGGCAATATAGAAAATAGGGGAGACCAATAGAAAAATAGAGGAATACAATGTGCTACGACACAACACAAAACACTTTTTATGGCTTACTGCAAACACATTACATTCACCTCTATAAATAGAGGGATATGGAAACTTCGAGAACCAATGTGCTAAAATATTGGAACTGTCTAGAATGGCAGTGAAGTAGTTAGAGACATGATAGATAGGATGAAGTCTCTAGATAGAGCAGTTAATGTGGTCGGTAAAATCAGTTGGTAGAAATTAATATCTACCAACACTCTCAACATATCTCGAATCACAAAAAAAGAGTCCTTGAGCTTGTTAATATGTTGTTCATGGTCTTCCTTCATATCACTAATACCCTTGGCTAATGATTGGGTACTTTCCATGATGTTATCAAGTCTTTGATTTTGAGGAGATGATTTGTCCTTTAAAGCATTGATTTCAGCCACAATCCATGAAAACACAAAGCTCTGAATTTATATCATATTTTTGACATCTTTATTAATACTAGGGTTTTCTAGGATCGATGAACCCCTCTCAATTGGAGATTCCTTCCCCATTTTAACATGGATGTCCATGTGAATTCCTATATCCATTTCTTTTGTCCCCTGAGCATGAGAAATATGGGAAGAGTCAGAATGAGACTTCAAAACAGATTTTTGCAAATTGGATGACTTTCTCCTATCCCTGGCTGAGAGGAACCAAGATGGTTTCTTGTTTTTTTTGGATTTACCCGAAACAAACAACCTAGCTTTCCCTTTCCCTTTCCCTTTCACATCAATACTGGGCTCAAGAGAATCAGGAACAATATCATCCGACGAGGCGTAGTTAGAGGCATCAACATGATATTGTTATCATAATCACAAATGTGCATAAATTTAGACTATTCACAATAATATTATATGATTAAATACTATACCTGTGTATTTTAATGCATTGAATTTGCATTTATTAATCATTTAGAAATTATTGAAAATCTTATACATTACAAAGAAAAATCATTCTAGAAACCTTTTGATTTGGAGCTAAAGAAGAACCTAAATCTGCAACATTGCCTTTTGATTAAATAGTGTTGTATTTGATGATTTACATGGTTGTAAAGTTAGTCTCATTAAGACAATTAACCGATGAGAAAACAACCCTTTCATTTCCACAATCTTCTATTGATATTTTAATATATTATTATTAATCAAAAAGAAAAAAGTGCATAATTATCCACATTAAATTTGTGAGCCACAAGATATATGTGTAGTCAAAAGATAGATCAATTTTAGATCTCTATATAGAAGATAGATGCAATTATACAAATAAGTCTCGAAGCAAAATAAATCTACTTATTCGTCCATATTCATCTTAGACTTAAACAACTTAATCTCCTACACATTTAATTCTTTAAATAAAATTTAACTATTTTATTTATCTTTTGCACCTTAGTATTGATTTAATTTATACTTAATTGCTTGTCTTTATTTAATTATCATATATAAACTTTGAGAAAATGTTCCTTTTTGTAATACTATTGTAGATATTTTGAAATAGAGAAAGTGATTTGTGTTTTGTTTGTACGAGAAAAAACAATCAATAGCAGAAATCTACAACGAATGCGGAAGGCGGTCTTAAGACATCTAGAGTTTGAGGAAAGCTGTGTACGATGCCCTGCGATCAGCAGTGACCAGTTGCAAACTGTCCACACTCTCGAGTGTCAAAAGACATGTACGCAAATCAGAACGAAAGAAGGACGCAACGCAAGCACATTGAGAGAGGCACAAATCTTTGCATTGCTGGGCTGTGGAGGTTGTTGAGGCATTGAAGGCGAGGTAATTGTTTGGGTAATAATCGAGGCCCTTCACTTCCACCATCTGCTGCCCTGTCGCCCCTGCGCAAGCCAAGTTGAGCGGATGCTGAAGGGAGCAACCCACATCAGGCTGAAACGGCTCTCGCATCGTAAACATGGCAGCCGGACAACTGCACTGGCCGTTGGAGCAGACGCCATATGGACCGCAAACAGAAGGCAGGCTGCAATTATAGCACGACGGAAACAGCTCATAGTCCGGCGTCCATACCTGAGGATTCGATCCCATTATTCCCCTGATGGGTTTTGACATATACGCTCGCAGGTTCCCGTCCGAATCTAATCTCAAAAAGCGCATTCTAGATTCTCCTTGGAATGTATGAAAGGGCGGGATGTCTGAATCAGCCGTGGGGAAACAAGACGACCCATTACTGCTACTATTAGTAGGTCTCTCCCCTACTTTGGCATCACCGATGTTGCCCATAGAAATCAGATCTGCAGCGAAGACTAACTGCACCATGAACGACCCCGACCCGGAATTGCAAGGACTCTTTATGTATTGATAAGAGAGACCAGGGAATGGCCAGGCCCAGTAAGCCAAAGAGTTGGGAGAAGAATAAAGCACCACGCCTCCTTTCTCGGCCACCAAAGAGAAACGACCCTCCGAAGAATTGGTAGGAGAGGCATTGCTCACTAGCTTCTTCCCGGTTCTGAATATCTGCCCGATCATGAGCGTATTGGTGGGATGCTGCCAGCTGGACCAGACTGTGGTATCGTCCTTCGCCAGATCTGAGTTGCTGGTATTGTAGAGCACCCAATTTCCCGTATCCCCCAAATCCATGGACTCCACGGACCTGCCGGAGGACCAAACTGCGGTGCCGTCAGAGTCCAGCTGAGCCAAATGGCCCTGGCCATTACGCACCACCTTGCTGTTTTCCCTCACCGGATTGTTTCTGTTGGCGCTCCAGATTTCTGTGCCCTTGGGCGATGAAGGCGATGCGAAGAAGGGATTGAAAATGATGGAGAGAGTGAAGTTACCGGAGTTGTTGTGATCCAGAAATCCGAGGGCACAGTCGCCGTTGGGACTGGTGATGCGTTTACCCGTTGCGTCCACTGGGATTCTGAAATTGCCATCCAACACATAGCGTTGGGGTAATGCTGCCGTGTTGGAGAGCGCGTAATCCTGAGGCCATGTGAACAACGCTGCTCCTCTTTCTGTTGCCGCCACCACCAACGTTAATACTATTACAGCATAACTCTGATGCTTCGCCATGGTCGATATGATCATCAAATATGCTCAAACAAGTTTCGACGGAGGTAAAGGAGAGTGGGAGGGCAATTTATAGGTGCTGGTTATTGGTATTTAGGGATAGATGAGTGCTGGCGCCATTTATTGACCGTCCAACTTATATGCAGACAGCCATGCGTAGGCTGGCATCTTCTGGTTACTTAAACGCCCCACGGATTTTAAAACGCGTGAAAACAGTTGATTATTTCCTACACTAAATCGTTGTCTTTCATTGACTCTAAAGCTCTCGATAGTCCCTACGTCACGTTGATATGCTCTTCTAAAGAAAAATTATACATTTCTTTGGCTTAATTTAGAGGCTAGTCAAATCAAATCCATACACCTTTGTGTAAATTAGTCTTGATTAATTAAATCAAATCTATACCTTAGTGTAAATCAATCTTGATTAAATAAATCAAAGGGGCAAGTGAACAATAAGTATTTTAAAATAAAGTGAGTTGAAAGATATAAGTACCTAGTTTAGAATTAACGTGGATGAAGAATTTAGCTGAATATAACTTACAACCATGTGATATTTTAAAAAATTGGTATGTTTGTTTTGTTTGTACTAATGCATGTTAAGGATTTTGTAATTGTTTATTGTTCAATTATGTAAGTTTAGATTATTTTTATGGATATAGATCTATATTATGGTTTCTAGATTTAAGTTGGTAAGTCTCACATTCAAGAATTTTATCTTGTTTTAGACTCTTCGTTCATTTGTAAAGGTTAGAAATGTGAATACAATAATAATTTTGGAACATCATATTGAATATTTAATATTAGTGGATTTCTTATGCATTTTTAAGAGAACAAACAAGAATCTCTTACAAATCTAACTGTATTGAAAAATCATTGATAAATAATTCATATGGAAGATCACACTTGAAAGGAACGATAGAGTGTTCAATTCTAACAAAAACCCACAACATGTCCTCTTTAGCAATAAACCATGCAAGTTTGTAATAATTTTATGTAAGACCAAATTCAAAAATACAAATAAAGAAGCTAACCTAGTGAATTGTTTTACTATTTAGAAATGGTAAAAAATTATTTGGACTTTTGATCAAACAATGCTTAAAAATGCAGAAAATTTAGAAAAATGTCCCTTCCACTTGAAAAGGTGAACAATTTTTTTTTAAACTCCAATATGAGGGTATATTCTTATAAACCATTAAGGTATGGTAGTCTAGTAATTCAACTTTTCAGTTATAATACGAGTGATGTGTTGACAATCTAGAAGGTATGATTCTTGTCAATTAAATGAATTACTTTCTAGCTTCAAAGAATCATGATCAACATAATCTTCTTCAAGAAGCATTTGACCTTCTTTGACAAGTTTTTAAATATCAAAATCAACCACATATCTTGGAAAATAATCTAAAAGATTAGATTGTTAATTTGGATTCTTTCCTACTTTTTAATGAATTTTAACTATTTATTAAAAATTACTCTAGTTTAGCTTTTTATTTATATGATTTATGATATTTCCATCTTTTTGTAGTGTATTGATATTTGAGTTGGGCAAGTCAAATTTATTCATAGTAACAATATCTTTTCTTGTGTGTATACTGTATTAATTTCCTTATCAAATCACTTTTTATGGGTTTCTATTATTATAAAAAAAAATTATGCTTCATCTGAGTCATTTAGAGCCTTTGGATATATATATATATATATATTGGGTGTTGTGGACTTCCATCTTTTTTTTTTCTTTGAGAAAAGATTTCTTTGTTACTCGTCTTGTGGTTTCATAATAGATTTAGTTGGGTATGCAATAGTTTATTGCTAATATGCATTTTGGTCTTTTAGATAACAAATATAATGATTGTGGGTCTTTTTCAGTAATCTTCCATAGTTTTTAAAGCACAACTAGTTGGATATTGTTTTAGCAGTTGTTGCTTTGGTTTAGTAGCCTAATTTGGTAGTTCTTTTACTTCTTGATATTTTGTGTGACTCGATTAAAACATTTCTTCATTTAAATTAGTTCTAACAACAAAGTTAGTATGTTAAACCCTCCTAATTCTGATGTAATTATCAAGCAAAAGATGAGCTTGATTTTGTGTCTTAAAGCTTTTATTTTTTTATTCTATTGTTTATCTGTTCTTCTGCTTCATAAAAATGGACCCCAAAAAAGTTTGTATAATATTTTTTATATTTTTTGAAAAAGATTGATAATTTAAAATTAATTTTAACTGATCAATTATGAATGATAAGTCATCATTGTATCATGCATTCAAAATTCCTTCACATTCATTTAGTTAATTTTTCTTCTTCAATATTGGATAATTTCAATCTAATTAAAAAATATTGAATAGCTAACCCTTTACTCATAAGAATGGAGTGTAAATGTTGATTTTTTTTTTAACAAAATTTAAATTCAATTATGCCTATAGTGATATTTAGAAAGTTAATTTACTTATAATACAATATTTAATCTTACATTCATATGGTCTTTGTCTCTTAAATGGATATCTAGCTCAGAATCTACTATTTTATACAATATTTTAATTAAATTAAAAATTTCAAAACAATTGATTTGTATAGAAAAGAAAAACGTCTATTTTGTCTACTGGATAGACATGTCCCTTTGTCTCTAGGGTTTAGAATTTTTTATTTACTATTTCAATATACGATAACAACATGGGTCACCATACTTCAAAATATTGTGCAATTAAATAACAGAATGTTAATTTACTTATAATACAATATTCAATCTTACATTCATATGGTCTTTGTCTCTTAAATGGATATCTAACTCAGAATCTACTACTTTATACAATATTTAAATTAAATTAAAAACTTCAAATCAATTAATTTGTATAGAAAAAAAAAAGTCTATTTTGTCTGCGGGATAGACATGTCCCTTTGTCTCTAGAGTTTAGAGTTTTTTATTCACTATTTCAATATACGATAACAACATGGGTCACCAAAATATTGTGCAATTAAGTAATACTATTCATAAGACAATTTAAGCTTTAGACTAGTTTATTTGGATAACGTGAGCAACTTGGCATCACCAAATCAGCGTGTGAGTCTTAATTAAATTTTAAATTGGAGCATGAAGTTTCGGATGCCAGCAAGGAGGAGCTAAAATAAAGTTTTGACTCAATCAGATCAAACTGCAGCAGGTTATCCTGCAACTGATGACTTCCCACCACAATCGATGCCACGGGAGATTCCCCTGCGTCTACAAATGCCAGACACATCACTCCTTTCTTCACTTCAACCACAGAATTGGCCCCATAAATCCTCCAAAACACATACTCATTATCCAGAACCAGATCGATCACAGGCACAGCGGGTCCAGTTTTAGTGGAGCCCACGGTCGTGGCATCGAAGCAGGCTTCAAAAGGCTATACGGACTCCACCCGTGAGATACCCATCACCTGTGCTGCGCTAACAAAGCCGTCACGGATGGCGGTGTAAATGGGCGTCGCAGCCTGCGTGTATGCCACCACCGTGCTCAGCTTCGTTCCGCCGCTGCCCTGCAAATTCAACCTCAGTTGCTCCTGGTCGATGGGCAATCTCTTTCCATTGATGTCGATGCTTTTGACATTCAGGTAATATTCTCTGGGGTACCTGGGAGTGAGAAGAAAAGTGTAGTCGAGCTTAATGGATGGGAGATAAGGCGGGGCGCCAAAGAAGACGGCTCCTGGAGCGCTGGCGGCGGGTAGGCAGAGACCGAATTTCCTTTCCAATTCGAGGGCCACGCTGAGCTGAAAAGGCAGAGCGAGCGGCGCGCAATTCAAGGCCGCCATTCCTGCCTCCCCCTTTGCCAGGCCGCGCAGTAAAGTGGGCGGAGCGCAGGCAAAAGCGAATTGGGCGACGACTATTTTGGAAGCCAGGGATGCCCCCTTTCCATCGGTGGGAGAGAGCGCAGCTGCGTCTTGGGAGAGCTCTGCGTTAAATATCTGAGTCCCCGTCACTCCATTCGTTGCCTGCTCGATGCAAGTGTTGTTTCTGCATGATTTTGTTCCCGGCGGCACGTTGGAGCAGTCCCCACAGCCGAAGGTGACAGATCCAGAGGCCGTGCAGAGAGGAGTGTGACAGGGAATGGGAATGTACGTGGACGATTTGTAGCCTGTCGTTAAGCAGTTCAGCCACAGAAAGTCTCCCGCCAGATCGACCACTAAGTTATGTTTCTTCAGGGGAGTCCCTTGCTGGATTTCCATCATATATTGCAGGATTGCAGAGTCTTTTAAGAGCGGAGCAACCACAGTGGTTACCCTATCTGCTGTTGAACAGGCTGAGAATATGAAGAAGAAGAGGAGGTGAAGAGGGGCCATGATAAATCGATGAACTCGTTTACAGAAGGAGGCGCAATCATATGCTAATTGGTGCGAGGCCAATCCTTTATATAGGTTGTTCTCCTTCTGCGCAAGTGGGGTAGTAATGTATTTGAAAAGTAATACCATGGCACATGACTAACCACGTGCAGGAACTGGGTATATTGTAAGCTCCACTTCCACAAACAGCTATTTTGCCCTAGAGGATAACGATCGCTATCGCATTCTTTATTCTCAATTTTGAATTGTCTGGGAGTCATCCGAGCACCGACAGAGGACATTTAAGCGCGTTTGGACGAAGAACGAACGACAATAATTTAAAAATGGTATTGAGAGTTTATGCGCATTCGAAAGGTCGCAGGTCGCTCATACTAATCCATTCAATTATGATTTCTTTGACCCGTGCGTAATGTTGACAATTCTGGTTGTCAACAAATAATAAAAAAAATCATAAAATAGGAAACACCTAAATATTTCAAAGCCATTAGTGCCCAATATATTAGATATGGATCGAACCCACAAGTCTAAGCAAATACAGCGAAATCCATTAACCCACTTGAACCTTTTCACGTGGAACAAATGAAATAAGTTTACTCGGTTTGCTAAAAAAGGCACGGCGACAAAGAGAATGTAATATAAAATATCAGATGTCAGAAATGGAGATGCAAAGCTCATGTGAAACTTATAGGCCCGTTTGGTTGGGGAATTGAAAAATAATGCAAATCATGGTTATCTATACCTTGATTATGCAAACCCCGGTTATGCTTTTTTGGGACTGTTTGGTTGCCCTGGAAGATGGATTTGTAAATCCACATTCCAACAGTTAAATCGACGTAGTGCTCCGGACCCGACAAGATATATAAACCAATTTATTCATACAAACCTTGGAGTGCACTGGACCCGACGGCGAAGTTAAAATGGCTTTAATCTCTATGAAAACCATGGAGATGAAAGTCATTCCACCTCTTTAGCAGGAATTTGGACATCTACATTTTTGCACAAATGGGGATTTGCAAATCCGTATTCACATTCAATTTAGAGGTCACCAAACAAGGAATTGCACCCCATAACCGGGTTATGGGCTGCATAACCCGATTATGGGGTGCAACCAAACGGGCATAGAGAACTACATCTTTCCATTTTGCTTTTAAGAAACTATTGAAAACTTCTTGATTTAGCTTAGTGCGATATATTTTTATTAATTTGGTTTAGGGCGAGAAGAAGGTAAGAAAAGCAGGGAGAACCTTGTTCGGCGTGCAGACCACGTGCTCCAACTTCAAACTTCACATCCACCGCTTGAAACCTACATGCTTTCTGTTTCCCACTACATGCTTTTCTGATTCTTTTGAATCCTGTCTTGGGTGATGCAGTGCCTTTTTGAGAAGTGATGCGTGGGCCTTACTCCACAGACACCTTTTTAATTGTTTGCCATGCACATTTGCATGTTCAGACAGTAAGCATTAGTTAAAAGTTCTTTGACAAATGCGAGCTTTCATCCTTCGGGAATAATGCATATACTGTATGCTTTGTTCTCTTTTAGATGCTACATCTGTCTAGAGGCTGCGGCCTCTGTAGAATACTGTCTTTTGTATCATTTAAAATGTAGTCTGGCAAATATGAGAAGTTGAAATAAAAGAAATCATTGTCAATTTTTTATGTTTGTATGTTAAAATATTACAACAAGATTTTTATGTTAAATCATGACATTTTCAAAAACCCATAATTGTCAAATAAAGATTGCAGGTGATCTCCCCCCCAATAGAAAGTAGCCCACAAGACAAAAAGGAGGAGATCGATTTTGTTTGTAAATAATAATATATATATATATATATATTTGACAGAGATCAGTCTTTAGGCTAAACCTCTTTAGCTAAGAGCCAATGACTAAGGGGTATCCATTCTATCAAATTCACTCAAGGAACGACCCCAATCTCATCCCTTTTTGATATCAGAGCCTTACACTCAGCAAGACTTAACCCCTAGAATCGTGTGATCAAGGAAAATTTGAAGCAATTATTCAATTTCAGTTTAACTAAATTCAATTGTTTTGATGGAAAAAGATTGACAAAAAGGTGAAGAAAAAAAATGCGAGAAAGAATTTTTTAAAGATGAATTGGTAAAACTCAACAAGTTTAATTTCGAATTGGTACAGAACTTGAAAATGTTTGGAAAAGAAAGATGTGAATATTAATGAAAATTTGAGAATCTTGAGAAAGCATTGCAAAGTGTTAAAGAAATGTAGAATGAGAAGGAAAAATGAAGTTTCTTGCAAAGGAAAATAGTTTATAGAAAGGTGAAGTTGAAAAGTTGAAAGGAAAATGAGAATCTAAGGTCAAAGCCTTTAGTGTGTGATGGTGCATATGATACAAGTGATCTATGTTTGTCAGTTGCTATAGATGATATACCTAATGTTTCTTCAGGTGAAGATGGTGATGTAGAAAGTAAGGATGTATTTTCATGTATATGTATAGTTTGTAATCCTAATGACATAGATTGGTTTAAAAATTATGCAAAAAATAGTATATACAAGAGGAGGACTAAGAAAGCATGGGAAAGGAATAATAGAGCCCATTTAGCCAGTCATGAGGCCAAAGAGTGAAGATCTTCGATATGGTAAGAAAGATAAGTACGATGTTTCTAGTGTTAGAAGCTCATTCAAATCAACTCAAAAAATGCAATGTTTGCATTTTTATAGAGAAGGACATCAAATTGATAAGTGTAGGGATCTTCACCTTTGTTCAATTTGTAGGTTGAAGAATCATTGTGAAAAGTCACGTTGGGATAGAGAGTGTAGTGCACAATCTACAAAAGGTTATATCCAGATTGATTATGGATAGGTTGATGGATCTAGTTGGAGAAAGGTGAAAAATATGTTGAAAAGGTTCTACAATCCTAAGTATCTTCATGTAAAAAGAGATAATAGGGTGCCAGCAAGAAGTTGAATCCACTTTTTGGGCAAAAAGTGGAAGTGTTTTTCCTATTTTTCAAATTTTTTGTCAATTGATGTCAAAATGTTAGGCACTTAGAGATTGAATCTTAGAAAAATCCACTACTAGAAAATGTAGTGCTCGGAGTCTAGTTTTCAAATATGTAATTTTTTTTAATACCCACATAGTAGAAAATATATTTTAGTAGGCATTGTTAAAAACCCCCTTTTCAAAATGTCTGTTTCAGGACCATACCAGACACGTGTACGACTACCCTATTTTGAAGTAAATAAATGAATTTTTGTAAATCCTTCTGGGGAAAGGTACCTAAAACATCAAAGATTGATGAGAATATTTTTGCTTCTTTTTTTTTTGTATTTATTTATTTTTTATTAATTTTTAATTGACTATAAAGTACATTTTTGAAACCTCTAGTGTACGACCACCATAATTTGAAGAAAATCTCACCTTTTTTTAAAATTTTTTATTTTTTATTTTAGAGGGAAATTCTATGTAGATTGATTTCATATAATTCATTTTTCCAAAAATATAAAATCAAAAAATTTATTAAAATTTTAGTTAAACTTACTATTTCAACTTTAGGTACCACTTTGGCATAATAAATATTTTAAAAATACTAAAATTAGTCATATCACTACAAAATTTATATTTTTATAATCTGTACAATATAAATTGAAATGGGTTTTTGTTTAGTCAAAAAATTCATTCAGGAAGACCTCTGAAAAATTATGACAAAGCACAAATTTTAAATGTCAATGCCTTAGCCATATTTTTACAAAGTTAAGCATAGGCTTGGTGGGAAAAAGCCTGTCCCGAACCAAAAACCAGGGTGCAGGTATGGTTCCCGCTCCTAAGTTTTAGAAATAGGCACCCATTTTTTAAAATTCAAAAAATGGGTGCCTATTTTGTTTTGGACTGTTGAAATAGAAACGAGCACCCGTTTAATAAACAAGCGCCCATTTTATAAACGGGCGCTCGTTTCTATTTAAATAATGGGTGCCCATTTCTGAAAGAGCCGTTGGAGACCAAAAACTAACTTTGGGCCTGATCTCAATGATTGTCGAGTATTCAATCATTTCTATGACATATTGATACAATAGAAAGAATATTTTCACCTAGATTCTCTTTTTTTGTGTTGTTATAGATTTGACAAGAAGGGATTAATTTGAATTCAAATTTTGGTGCAAACATGGGATCAAAGCAACGCAAAAAGAGGCAAAGAAAGGTTCTGATAGCTGATGAGGTTGCAGCTATAACACCCCAAAATTGGCACCTAATAATCAATCAATTTTGGTGCATTTTCTTATCTTCGAAGTCCTATTTTACTAGGCAAATTCTTCTCCTAATTGACTTTAATCGGCTGAGTTTCAAATGCAGAAAACCCAAATTTGCATAAATCTGACATTACAATTTAATTCCTAAATCTAAAATGATTATTAGCTAAAACCCCTATGATTAACTGATTTAATCCTAAAGTCCTAAAGTAC
>MU215171.1:54005-65156 GCA_018584345.1 Thuja plicata
ACAAATACAACTTATGACGAACAACTATTAAAAAATCAAACCTCTCTTAAAAAAATATCATCCATTTTAATTAGTAGATATAAAACACATATTAAATGAATGCTGAATATAGTGAGTTCAGGAATAACTAGAAACCAAGCTTTAGGTCAAGAAAACATCTAGTATTTGAAAATCATTATGGAATGACAATTTTGATGTCATTCAAAATTTAAACGTTATTATGCTAGGAATAAAATTATCTACTCGATTGTCTGCAATCCTGAAACTCCTGGGGTGTGGACGATCAAGTATTCATATTCGGTCTCTTTTCCCTAGAAAATAACTCTCACCCTCTCATTTCCAATATTTTTCCAACACGCCCACAAACCATCTATCACAAACTCTCACATGAAAAATTGCATATAAATGTTTGCATTTTTATTACGTATTATCAAATCGTCCGAACGTCCAATCAAAATTTGACCTCCAGGCACTGTCCAGTCACCTTTACGTAATGTGAGAATATACGAGCCCTGCCATGGAAACAGACTGTCCAGTGCAGACCCATCTTCACCTTTCAAGCTTTTCAATCCTTCTGGAAATGCCACCATTCCATTCAACAAGCAATAGTTCATCATTTTAATACTATTTTCTCCAGCAATTAATGGCCTCAGGAATTCCCAAGTGTGAAGTGAATTGTTCCATTCTCTGCACACTCTGCAAAAGTGGATGGTAGAGCAAAGTGGAAAGAGAGGAAAAAATTTATGAACAATGTGGTGTGGTATCAAATCCCATGACATCATTTCTTCTTCCTCCTTTCCCTTTGCATTCTTCTCATCCATGCTAGATGTTCGGTTGGGATATTATGAGGAGTAACTTGGCTTGAAAAATTAAGGAATTGTTTGAGATTTTCCAGTGAATTTGGTATCTGTATTTCTGTGACCTTGTATTTCTCGAGTTACTTGGCTTGAAAAATATTATGAATTGATTATGATTTTGGTTTATGGTTTTGTGTGAATCCGTATTTATACATTGAATAACTTGGTTTATGTTGTGATTCAGCTAAATTGAAAGTACAAATATTAGGAAAGATTTTTTAAAATTACTTTTGAGATTTTGGGAAAAGTAATTATATAATCGATTTTGAATTTTATTAACAAAATGATATTTTTAGATTTCTTAGTATAAAAGAGAAATGGGAGCCGTGGGATCCGAGGGAGCGCAGGCCAGGCGAAGGGCACGAACAACTTTGATCAGGCACCACAAACCGAGTAGGTGACAGGGTTTGGAGAATGACACCTCCTATTCTGGAAGATTTAGGCATAAGGAAGCTGCATTTGCCAATCTCTTCTCATCTAACGATTGTTCAACCTGTGAAACAATATGAGGGAGATTTGTTCAAGTCCCCGCCTAAGCGTGTTGCTACTCAAGGAAACAATCGGGGAGATTTATTCAAAATCATCTTAGGAAAGGTGGTTATTCAACCTGCCAAACCCTTCTTTGTTAACCCACAGTTTCATTTACAATCAACACTGACAGATCAAACTAAGAAATCCTATGAATATACTCAACGCAATTCCTTTGATCATTATAAATCACGCATGCTACTTGCTTTTGAAAAGGGTGAGTCTTTGGCACAAGGTGCAAGGAAGGGTTTGCGTAATAAAAAATTAAATTAGCAGTTTAGGTGGGAAGAAATTTTGAATGGTGATCCGAAGGGTTTCAATCCAAATCCACAGCGTTGGAAGGGTCCTCAAAAATGACAGCGATTTGATATTTGTTATGGAACTCTGCCTGCAACTCCAAAACACAACAATGGAGAAGATCTCTGCGCCTTCCCACAGACATCCCAAGAAAATCAGTTTAAATAGGGGGAATCAATGGGAGGAGCTCCCCTTAATCCAAAACTAAATGTTAGGGTAAACCTAGCATAGTATAAACTTCAATGGAGGTCGATTCAGAAGCCAATCGTCCAACTACCAAACTCCCAAGCTCATAATGTACATGCGACAAAGGAAAAGGGCCTTGAAATATTCTTCGCAGATCATCTGATTAGCAAACATGTTCGTGACCTTGCCCAATGTTCCCTGACTGGTAAGTTTGCAAACCCAAACCTTGCATTTAATGATATTCTTCTGTGGGCTAAGCAAAACTAGTCAGGGTTGAGAGAAATTTTTCTTATGGACTCAAATGTAAAATTTTTTACTGCCATATTCGATTCTAAAGCACATAGAGATAATGTTCACAAGGAGAAAGGGTGGTTCTGCAAGGGGTCTAGTCTTTTTACTGTTTATTGGTGCCCCGATTTCAAGCCAGATGCAACTATATGCCAATTTTTTCCACTATGGGTTTCTCTGCCCTCTTTGCCACTTGAATATAGGGACCCAGAATTAGTGGAGATCATCACTAACCAGTTAGGTATTTTTATCAAGCATGATTTGATTCCATACAAACTTCCCCATCTAGAAGTCATAGTTTGTATTCTGGTGTCACAATCCAAAACTTTACCCACATATATTCTACTCAAATCAAAATGGGGTTCATGGAGGCAGAAGATTATAGTTCAAGAAGATGGTGTAGTTGATAAGCTTCAAAACAAGTTAGGGCATTTTGTAACACAATGTGGATCTCAACAAAGTGATCTAGTTATGTCTGTGGAAGTTTTTCAGGACCACATTTCTGATGCAAATAAGTTCTCTTCTCAGCTTGTTACTGTCCCTAACAAATCTGCCCCTGTTCCTGAAGCATTGGGAAATCTACCTACTCCTATGGATCAGCAGATTGAGATTTTTTTACATTCCCTTTTCCAGTCACTGTCTAATTGGTTACAATTCCAATCATGCTATATTAAGACGACTTAGTTATGTTTACTTTCCACAAAACAGTCAACTAAGGTGCCTGAGAATTTTCCATCTCATTTAATTTCCCCCGTTCCACCTTCTCATGAGCTGTCCAAGTTAAAAAATTGGGAAGACATGTTGTGTGAATTGCAGAAGAAGGCTAAACATACAAAACCCTCAGATGCAGAGTTAACATTTGTGGCCAATCAAATTTCATTGGAAATAGCAGATCAATGTTTTGAAGAAATTTCTATTGAGGAAGGCTATGTCGATGGAACCATATGTAATAACAATTCAAATGATGTGTTCTCCATCTGTCAGAAAAATAACAGACAGCAAAAGGGTAGACCAAAATAGGGGTTTGAGGTTGTTTTTTCAGAACCTTTTTTTCATAATCTGGTTACTTCCCCTCATCCAATATCTATCCGAGAAGAAGTTCATAAAATGGACTTGTGTACTATGGCAGATCCAGTTCTCCTAGATAATTTATCGCTTGCAACAGAGAACATTAGTGCTTCAACTATTCACTGGGAAAAGTGCTCAACTTTGGAAGAACACAGTGGTTCAGTTTTTAATATAGATAAGGGGTTCTTCAAAGAAACTAATTCCAGGAAAAACATAAATGAGGAGGATTTGGGTGAATATGAGGTTTTGATTGAATTGAATCCATAGTCAGATGATCAAAAATTAGTGAGGTCAGGGTTTGACTACTCTACAAAACTTTCTATTGTTCAGACAACAATGACAGAGTTTGATCTAGTTAAAACTCCTAAAAAGAGAGGGAGAAAGCCAAAAAGCTCTAAAACTAAAGATGAAATTGATGCTGGTACGTAGTTAACATTGGATGAGAAATTTACTTCAGTCCAAAGAGTCACAAGGAGGATGACATGTTCTCTTTGGGTTCAATGAAGATCATTACTTGGAATGTCAGAGGCATTAATGCCTCTGACAAGAGGCAAAGAGTCAAGCAGCAATTGGACTCTTTGTCTGTAAACATAGTTGTTTTACAAGAAACAAAACCATCTAAAGACTCATTCAGTAAGACATTAAACAAGTGGCCACTTTGGAAATATGTTCACTCCCAAGGATTGGGAGCTTCTGGTGGTCTTATGGTTCTGTGGAATCCCAAGTCAGTTGTAGGCCACCTTATTAAGCAAGAAATCAATTGGTAGC
This sequence comes from Thuja plicata, assembly GCA_018584345.1. NCBI lineage: Eukaryota > Viridiplantae > Streptophyta > Pinopsida > Cupressales > Cupressaceae > Thuja > Thuja plicata. The sequence goes on from MU215171.1 coordinate 57,998, forward strand.
TGATCCATTTCAAACATTTTGAACTCTCTTTCATGATTCTTAATCTCTATGGTCCTACTTCAACTCTGGAAAAATAAAATCTATGGGCTTCTCTCTCACAACTTCTTCATGACTATGTAGAAGATAATGTTATATTGGCTGGGGATTTTAATGCTATTGTGTCTCATGATAAAAAACAAGGAGGGATCCTCCCACCTATCAGAGTCATGGAGGACTTTCAGAATTTCATTAAGGATAATAATCTGATTGATATTATTTCAAGGAATGGTAGGTTTACCTAGACAAATAGAAGACAAGGCTTTCTACAGATTGCTGAGAGACTAGACAGGTTTTTGTTATCTCAGTTTTGGAAATTATTATAGTTTTTAGATTCTACAGAAGTGTTACCACTTATAGGTTCTAATCACTATCAAGTAATGCTAGATATTTTTGTCGACCCTCCAGTGGGTAGATCTAAACCTTCATTCACCTTTCAGAACATGTGGTTCAGACATCCTCATTTCCTTCCTCTCCTTAAGAAATGGTGGAATAGTAGCCCGTTTGAGAAGGGTTCAAGGATGTTTCAATTATACAAAAAACTTCAATTCCTTAAAAAGAAGATTAAACTCTGGAATAAACATGTTTTCAAAAATGTTTTTACCCAGAAAGCCAAGGTGACAAAGGAACTTGAGGAAATACATTCACATATTATCTTTCATGGTCTCACCCCAAATGGTTTGTCACACAAAGGATCCTTCAAACGCAATGGAAAGAGCTTTGTGGGAGAGAAGAGGAGTTTTGGAGACATAAATCATGAGAATTTTGGCTCAAGGAGGGTGACAAGAATACAAAATTTTTCCACTCTTTGGTTAAATAGAGGAGGGCAGTCAATACCATTTTCCAAATTAAAGAATCAGATACAGGAAACCTTTTGACAGATGCCACAAGTATTCAGAATGAGGGAGTTAATTTTTTTTAAAAATTACTAGCACCACCTCAAGACCTCCAATCTAACCCAGATTTGGAAGAAGAGCTGATATAATTTATCCCTTCCTTAGTGAACTCCCAAGATAATGATGATCTTATCAAACCGTTCACTCCCCAAGAGTTAAAGGAAGTAGTTTTCTCTATGTCCCCTGACAAAGCTCCAGGCCCAGATGGATTTACCTCAGGTTTTTTCCAAAAATGTTGGGATTTTATTGCTTTTGATTTGCTGACGGTAATGGAGGAATCAAAAAAGCACAATTACATACTAAAAAATTTCAATGTTACAAACATTATTTTGATTCCAAAATCTTTAGCCCCATGGTCCTTTGCAGATTTTAGACCGATCTCATTGTACAGTACAGTTTATGAGATCTTCACAAAAGCAATTTATTTAAGATTGCAGAAGCTACTTCCAAGTATTATTTCACCACAACAAGGAGGGTTTGTACCTGGAAAAGAAACAATGGATGGCACTTTAGTGGTTCATGAAGTCCTCCACTCGATTTATACTCACCAATTGCCTTCATTTGTAGTTAAATTGGACATGATGAAAGCATATGACAAGGTCAATTGGAACTTCCTCATAAAGGTACTTTTAAAATTTGGCTTTTCTAACAAGTGGTGTAAATGGATTAAAGCTTGCCTTTCTGGTGCTTCATTCTCAGTAATCATTAATGGAGTCTCATCAGGTTTCTTTTCACCCACACAAGGAGTTAGACAGGGGGACCCGATATCCCTATCATTATTTATCCTGATGGCTGAAGCTTTTAGCCGAATGATCACTTTCAAACATAGTCAGAGTCTTTGGAGGGGTGTTCAGATTCCAAGAACATCAATTGTTATTACACACTCCTTATTTGTGGATGATACATTGTTATTTGGGTATGTTGATGTGCAAGAAGCTAGAGTAATTAAGCATATCTTAGATTTATATACTGCAATTTTAGGACAGAAAATAAGTGCTCCTATGTCTAAAGTTTATATCTTTTTTACCAATGCCATAGTTTCTTCAAAGATTGTAAAGATTCTTGGTTTTAAGCAAGAGCTACTTCTGTTATTCTACTTGGGAATTCCCTTCTTTGTGGGAATTAATAAGCCAACATATTGGAAATCTATCATAGATAGAATTAATGGCAGAGTGGCAGCTTGGAAATCCAGATGGCTATCTCTATCAGGCAAGATTCTCCTTATTTGATCAGTGCTTTCTGCTATACCTAATTACTTTATCTCTGTTCTTCAAGCTCCACCTTCAGTGTTAATAAAGATTAGATAGATTATTTCCACTTTCCTCTGGAATGGAAATATGTCAGGGCAAAAGAAAATACCTCTTGTATCACTAAATGATATGATGATTGACGAACAAAGGGGTGGAGTGGGAATTCATGACTTGGCTCTAAGAAATAAGGCTTATGGAGGAAAATTAGTTTGGAAAATGTTAAATAAGCCACATAGCATGTGGTGTATGATTATCCATCCAAAGTATCATGATTCTATGGATCCTATTCATATTATTACAGCGGCAAATCTTCGTCAAGGTTCAGAGGTGTAGAACTTTTTAGCTAGCTCAAGAGAAGTTATCACAGATTATGTTTCTTGGGAAATCAATGATGGTCACAAGGTTAAATTTTTGGAAGATTCATGGAATGGTCTCCCCCCTCTTATCAATGTTCAGGAGATTGCAAATTATGTGCAGATTTTTAAAGCCAGCTGGGGTGACAAGGTGTGTGATTATGTTGAATTCCTTCCAATTCCTCAGCCTTCTATTATGGTTTTCAAAAAAATTCTTAGCACAAGATAGGTTTTCTTGCATGCTCATGAAGATGTGATTATTTGGGCGCCAGCACAAGATGGGTGCTACTCGGTTAAGGCAGGTTATGAGGCTCTTTCTAGGAAGGAGGATGATCTAAATAAACATAGAGCTTTCTCTTTCTATTGGAATAAATGTACACTACCTAAAGCGGGTTGTTTCTCTTGGCTAGCACTTAGAAAGCACCCATTAACAAGTGACAGACTTGAGAAATTTAATATAACCCAGAGCTTCACTTGTCTCCTTTGCTATCAAGCTTTAGAAGATGCTGATCATATTTTCTTACAATGTGAGTTTGCTCAGAATTGCTGGAAATTTGTACTTGGGAAGTTGAAATATATGATGCCACTTCCTAATTCATTATGGGACCTATTTGAGTATTGGCCATTGCCTTATCATAACTCTCTCCTCGCATCCATTTGGAAATGTGCACCTTCTCTAGTTGTTTGGGCCTTATGGTGGGAGAGGAACAAAAGAATTTTTAGACAATCCACTTCTTCACTGGATAACGTTGTACTGATTATTGAGAAGTCAATCTCAGAAGTAGTCTCAGCTAACATTAGAAACAATTCATTGAATATTCTTTTTTCCACTTGGGATGATGCTACTTTGAAAGAATGGAAACATATCTCTCTCCTAGTCTTTTTAAATTATAATGGAGCTGCGAAAGTGGATAGATATAATGTTCATTGGCTGCCTCCTGAGCATGGGGTTATCAAGATCAACTTTGATGGTGCCTCTCAGGGAAAACCAGGTAATTCTGGCATTGGAATTTGTTTGAGAAATCATTATGGAATACCTTTAGCACTAAAATCTTTACCAATCCCTAAAGGTACTAACAATCAAGCAGAAGTCTATGCTTTACTGCAAGGTTTAGTTCTTGCTGCTTCTCTCAATCTCACCCGGGTTCATGTTGAAGGTGACTCCCTCATTAAAATCCATGCTTGCTTTAGCAGAGTAGTGCATAACCAAAAATTAGCTTATATTTTTAAACAAGTTTGGAGGTTGGTTTACTCTTTTCAAGAATGTGTTTTTTCACATATATATCAGGAACGAAACCAAGTTGCAGATTACCTATCAAAATTAGGCTGTGATGACATTTCAATACACGAGCATGAAGTGGCTACTATTCTCGATGCTCATCCAAGCTTGGAAAAAATTATTAATGGTGAGTCAGTTAAGGCATGACAACATTGGTACGAAGGATAATTTCTCCATCACTGGGTTACGGACAACAGACATATGGGAATCAGGGCACATCATATGATGGGATCGTTGGTTTTCAATTGGCTGATAGAAATGAGCAATTCCCCAATTCCAGTTTGTGAGAGAAAAATCATTTAGCATTGAGTCGCTTTAGATGTATATAATCTACATCTAAGTAATCTGATGTAGGATTGGGTTTCAAAAGGTTATTAGGTTTATACTATGTACTGGACAAGGATACCAAGTTTTCTTCTCTGGTTCTTTCCCAGTTGAGTCCTCGAACCAGATATATATATATATATATATATATATATATATATAGTGGCTAGTCCACTTTGCTCTAAAAAAAAAATTTCTTAGTATAAAAAATATAATGTAATTTAATATTTTTTTTTTATGATCAATGTTATATTTAGTATATATCGAGGGAAATGTCCATGCTACCAAAATGCATATTTCTATAGATATCTTTACTTTCAATGTAATTTCTAATAGAGCATATTAACAAGAGATGAGTTTGCAGCAAGCTCAATGGCAATGGCAGAATGGGACACACAATGGTAAAACACGGGAATATAGTAGAACAGGAAAACAACCCAACTCAAATATGCATTGGAGGAACAAGCCAAGGTAGAGACAAGCTCTTTCTTTGTTTAGAGAGAAGACACAGATAGGGAACTCAAGAAATACTCCCTTCCCTTTCCACTTCAAACGGTTACAAAATTCTCATCACAAAGACCGAGATAGTCAATGGGGTCTGCATAAGCAGTCTAGAAAAGGAACTGAGAGAAAGAGAAGCTCACCCATTGTCCTAGCTCCTATTAATCCCAATCTCATTCCCATATTCCTAAAAAATTAGGATGGTAGACTGTTTAATCCTCCTCTCCCCAAGAGAGCATGGTCGAAGGTGCACTGGGACATGTTCATAAGAAAAGAGTAGATATCACAAACAATAGCAGGATCCCAGGATACATTGAAAACAAAGGCACCTAGGGTATCAGAGGGAAACACAATACCACCTTCACATGGAGACCATAACTTGTAAGTCACATGCAATGAAAATAGCCTTCGGATATTCAAAAAAACCATAAGGTTGATCCCCTTTTCAAGTACAACTCAACCATATCAATCAACGAGGAGAGGAAACCTGGAGTTATTAGGAAGATGAGGAAAGACAAGGAGAAAAATCCTCAAATTAGGCTAGACAGTAATGTTCCTTCTAGCCCAGAGGATAAGGAGGAAATGTCTCAATACAGGATAGACAGTAATGCTTCTATTACCCTGGATATTTTAGTCATATTTTGGAAGAAACGCTGGAAGGAAGTAGGCGCCTTCTCCTACATCAAGATCTGATTTGTAAGTTTTGAGAAACCAATATATCTTACTTATTTTTAAACAATTGGGCATACAAATACTTGGAAAATATTCAAAAAATAGATTGTCTAGATTCTAAGATACGATTTTTCTTAGTCTTCTTTAAAGACTAACTTAGTAGAGACAAAATATTCAAATATAAATGTTGGTTTTACAATAACCACAGCTTGCATATGCAACAATGGATGCCAAATTTCAACAGTTAGGATCAGGTCATCAAATCCATTCCAATGTGGATATCTATCAAGAACCTACTTATAGAGTATAGATCTACAGACACTCTTCAAATATTAGCCAACTAATTGGGCATTTTTCTCAAACACTCATGTCAGGAAGACTTTGTGAATATCAGGTTATGTCTGCTCATGAATCTAGGAAAAGAAATCCCAAAATTTCTTAAGATTATATCCAAATATGGCACATGGGTCTAGCCAGTCTCATATGAACATTCTCAACCAGAGCTTGATTAGACTATAGAAGACACCTAGTAGTCTTTCAAACATCCTGCATTTTAAATAGACTCATGGTGGAACAAAGAGGAGATAGGAACGATAGAGTATCAATGGAGTTTGCAAAATTCTCCAAACCACTTTGCATACCTCTTCCCTGAGACACTACAGAAGGAAAAGATGACAACAGTCGAGAAGCCAATGCTGGAGGATAAGTTCAATAAAGAGATTTTGGTTTTCCTTTATATTTTATACTGGAGACTTATCATCATCCCAAGATATATCCAGAAGAAGCTATTATTAACAAGAATCACATTACCATCATCTGAAATGTATACAGAGTCTTAGAGGTTTTGACAAACTGATTGGTTTAACAGGAACAATTTACAGTGGCTCATAAGCTCAGGATTGGATTGCAGCTCTAGATTAATTCTCAAGACTAGAACTAATAAAGGCTCTCTACCCCTAGTTGAGATTTGGCTCCCACCAATCTCATCTTCTCAATCCACAATTAAACCTTTATTGTCTCCTCACCCTTGTTCTCCTTCATTCTCAATTCCTAGATTTAATCACAAGTATATAGACGAACTGTTGTCTCAATGGTTTATGGAAGTCCAAATAAACATGCTATCTGAAATTGCGGATCAAGTGCTAGTAGAAAAGGAGATCACAATAGAACAAAATTTTTCTTTGGGAGTAGGAGATAATAGAAATATATCCAATTACTGCTCACTCTTAGGAGGTTTCGATCCAATAGTTAACACACCTTCAAATGAAAAAGAAGACATCCTTCATATCAAGATAAGGGATATGTGGGATCTGGCCAGAAAAGAGAGAGATAGACATTATTCTCATGGGGGAGACTTTGAGGGAAGGGAATCCCCTACTCATTCTTTCCCTAGCCCTCAAAACCTAAAGTTGATGGAGTCTAGTACGTCCACTAATAGTTCTGGGTGCATAAAATCTTCTAGACTCTTAGCTTGAAAAGAAATGGAAAGAAAAGCCTCTTAAAGTTACACCAAGGGATCCTCTAAACAAAGGAAAAATAAAAAAAAATAGTGAAGGGGAAATAAACAAACACTCCCCATCAGAAAAAGTCAAAGGTGTCATTATGGACCTCAAATAAATTTTGAAAGTTAAGTGAAAGGATATAGGTAAGGAGAATCTTAACATCTCTCACTCACAGGACAAGTGTCAGGTATCACCCTTATCACCCTAACTACAAGAAGTATATGGTCTATTTGGATGTTCTGACAGTGGCCCCTTTTCATAAAAAACCCGCAACTCTCTCTCTCTCTCTCTCTCTCTCTCTCTCTCTCTCTCTCTCTCTCTCTCTCTCTCTCTCTCTCTCTCTTTT
>MU215171.1:65344-75625 GCA_018584345.1 Thuja plicata
AATTTAGAGAGAAGATGGGGAGGAATTTGATCAAAAGAAGATCACAACCTATCTACAATAAAGGAAGGGGAAGTTCCTTCCTAAGGAACCATGAAAACCTTATCCTGGAATGTTAAGGGATTGAATGCCCCTAACAAGTAGTGAGGAGTAAAATGTTGCATACTTCAAAATAAGGTAGATGTGGTCCTCTTGTAGGAAACTAAAATGAATTCAGAACAGATGTCTAAGTTTACTAAACAACTAAAGAACTGGTCAATGAAAGGAGTTGCTACTATAGGATCCTCTTGTGGTATTTCCATATAGTGGAACACCAGACACATATCATACTTAGAGGAAGCTAGAAGAAAAAATTGGATGGGGGAGAAATAAGTAGTTTGAATTCTAATCTAAGATTGGACATACTAAATGTCTATGGGCCAATACTTAGGAGACAAAAAATGGAATTTTGGAGAGAGATTGGTTGTTTTCTAGAGGGTTGGTCAGATAAGAATGCCACATTAGGAGGTGACTTCAACACCATTGTTCACTTATTTGAAAAGAAAGGTGGGTCTCAGAGAGAGTCTCAAACTCAAATAGACTATGAGGAATGGACGCAGTAGGAGAACCTTTTGGAAATAGACCTTGTCAATGGGGCATTAACCTAGACAAATCTGATACCTGGTCACTACAACATCTTAGAAAAATTGGATAGATTATTTTTTAAAGGAGATTTAACTATTTATCCATTTGACTTCAAGGCCTCTATACCTCCAACCTTAGGCTCTGATCAATATCCTACAGTGCTGGACATTCTGGGGGAAGACAAATCTTTCCTCTGACCCTTCAAATTTGAAAACATGTGATTGAAAGACAAAGATTTCTCCAAAATGGTAAATGAATGGTGGCGAGAATGCAGAGTGAAGGGGTCAAAATTGTTTTGTTTTGTCTCAAAACTCAATATGTCAAGCCAAATCTTATTAGGTGGAATAAATCTCATTTCAAAAACATTTTTTTTTCAAAACTAGACATTATGAAAAAAATCAAAAACTTGAATGATAGCATCATACAACAGGGCATGAATAAGGAATTGTATGAATTGGGAAAAAATCATCCTCAGAGAGTATGAAGATATTCTGGAAAAAGAAGAGACCTTTTAGAGACAAAAATCCAGAAAAACATGGTTGGAAGCAGGGGAAAAAAAGACAAAAAAGATTCACAACAACACCAAACAATGCAGAAGCTTCAATAGGATCCATCATATTACCAATTCTAGGGGGGACATAATTCAATATTAGAAAGAGATTCAAACAAAGGTAGTTAACTATTTCTCTAACTTTCTTGACAATACTGAAGGGTCACATCATCTAGCACAAAGAGCCCTTCTAGAGGGCATCCCAAAGCTCATAACTCAAGAGGATAATAAGCTCCTCTTGGAAAAATTCATAGAAGAAGAGATCTTCAAGACACTAAGTTAGATGGCCCAAGACAAAGCACCAGGATGAGATGGTTTTCCTCTGAGTTTCTACCTACATTTCTAGTCAACAATAGGAGCAAAGCTTACTCTAGCATTGGAGGCTTCCCATTCTTCAGTTAGAATCCTAACTGAAATCAATAATACTTTTATTGCTCTAGTTCCCAAAAAAGAATAAGCCAACAATATGAATGATTTCAGACCGATTTCTCACCGCAATAACATTCAAAAAATTCTATCTAAAGCCTTAGCTAACATACTCAAGAACCTTATGGGTAAGATCATTGGGGATGAACAAACCAATTTTGTTCTAGGAAGATCAATTCTGGATGGCATAATTATTGCTCAGGAAGCAATCCATTTTATTAAAAAAACAAGCATCCTTGTTTTATCTTTAAATTGGATATAAAAAATGCTTATGATAAAGTAGACTAGAGATTCCTAGAAATATGCATAGAAACATTTGGATTCTCAAAATCTTGGATAAACCTAATATTTTACTGTATTTCTACACCTAAATTCTCCATCCTCATCAATGGATCCCCTCATGGGAACTTTGAAATCTCTAATGGGATTAGGAAAGGAGATCCCTTATGCCCCTTTTTGTTATTGATCATATAAAAAGCATTAGGACACATACTCACCATTCTTCAAATTTAGGGCACACTCAATGGTGTGGAGATCACATCCTCTGTTAGTGCAATTACTCACCAGCAATTTGTGGGTGACACCATATTATTTGGGAGAGGTACTTATAGGGAGGCTTTCCATATCAAAAAAATCTTAACAAACTATGCCCTTGCCTCTGGTCAAGAAGTGAACAAAGAGGAATATGTGATATTCTTCTTCCATACTAAAGCAAGAACTCAACTTCAAATCTTAAGAACTTTGGGTTTTAAGGTTTTCTCCATCCCTTTCTCTTACCTTGGAATTCCAATTGATACTACTCTTAGATCCATAGCTGCATGGAAGCCCATCAGTGAAAGAATGGACAGAAGGATGGACTCAAGGAAATCTAAATGGATTTCTTGGGTACGCAGAATTGTCATGATTAAAGCCACCTTGGTTGCTATCCCCATATATCTCATGTCTTGCATTTCACTTCCAATGGGATTCTATTTGAATTTAGTGTTCAGAAACTTAGGAAATTCTTCTGGCAAGGCACATATAAAAAAAAAAAATTCCCTTATTGCCTGAGATAAAATATGCCTTCTACAAAAAGCAGGGGGTATAGGGATTAATGATCAACAATTCAAAAACCAAGCCCTTGGACCGAAGCTCTTTCAGAAAATATACAGAGATCAAAATCTCAAATGGGTGAGAATCATTCGAGGCAAATATTTCCCCAATCTAAATGAGGAAGAAGTCCTAAGAGTTAGAGAATTTCCAAGGGGGTCAAGAATTTGGATCTTCATATCGAATTCTAGGGGCACTATAGAAGATCAAATCACTTGGAATATTAAAGATGGCAGCAGAGCTCTTTTCTAGGAGGATTCTTGGGGGGGGCTATCTGCGCATTAACAAACTTTTGGGATCTGATAGAATCAACATTCTCTATTTAGATAAGTGGGGGCCTCTAGTTAAAGATTACATATTACCTTCCTCATTGAATCCCCAATCAAGAACTTGGCAATGGAAATCATTCTCAAAGATCATCTCAGATCCTTTGGACCTGGATCTACACCAAGCAATTTTAAAGGACAAATATTTCTTGATCAAATGTGAGAGGGATGAATTAATTTGGAATGGATCCAAAAAAGGAGATTATCACGTTAAAGATGTCTATACAATCATTTCAGGAGAACAACACCTGCCCCCAACCCAATTGCCAAATCACCTGTGTTGGAACAAGTTATGTTTACCAAAGGTAGGCCTATTCTCATGGGCAACCATACAAGGTAGTATACTTACTGCCGATTGGTTGAGGAAAATTGGCTATCAAGGCCCCTCTATCTGCCCCAGTTTAGAATCCATGTCAACATGCCACATTAGAAGTTTCCACAACATATTTATGCATCAAAATAACAAATGAAAATAACTACAACACTGGATGAAACAATGTCTAGAACACTAGAAATGCATTCCTATTCACCAGAGAATGCCACAAATAAGACCAAAACTTGAATCCATTTGTATGCGTAGAAGAACATCTTCAACTCGAATTTATAGAATAGAAACACTCTGGAAAGTAAAAATGATTGCAATTGTAAAAAAATATTAAACTGTTTTCTGAAAATTTCCAGATTTGGATCTTTTCCTTTCTTATATAGATAAACCTAATATTTAGTGAATTCTCTATTTATATTAATGCCTTTTCATTTATGCATTTTGCAAATCAAAATAAAGAATATTCTACTTTTCAAATATGTCATTATATGAAAATTTTCATATAGACAAAATAATTTTATTAATTACATTCTGTTTATTTCCCAAAATCTGCCTCAGTTTATGCTAAGATAGGGTTAGTAGTTCTAGATTAATAAATTTTGTATAAAAATCTGTGTTGTGAAAAAAATTCCAGATTTAGAGCATTCTCTGTCTTATTTAAATAAACCTAATATTGAGATCATTCTCTGTTTATATTAATGCCTTTTCAATCATGCATTTTGCAAATCAAAATACAGAATAATTTACTTATCAAATATGTCACTACATGAAAATTGCATATAGGCAAAAGAAATCTTTATAATTTACATTCTGTTATGAGAATTTGCGTTAGTTTAAAAAAATACCATCCATTTAATTAGTAGATATAAAACATATATTAAATGAATCATGAATATAGTGAGTTCAGTAATAACAAGAAAACAAGCTTTAGGACAAGAAAACTTCTAGTGTTTGAAAAATCATTAAGGAATGACAATTTTGATGTCATTAAAAATTCAAAACTTATTATACTAAGAAAAAAAGTATCTACTCTATATCAGTGACTGTCTGCAATCCCCGAACTCCCCGGGTGTGAACAAGAAAGTATTCATAGTCGGTCTCTTTGCCCCAGAAAACAGGTTTCAACCTCTCATTTCCAATCTTTTTCCAACACGCCCACATGCAGAATTGCATAGAAATTTTTGCATGTTTATTCCGTATTATCAAATCATCCAAACACCCAATCAGAATTTGACCTGCAGGCACTATCCAATCACCTGTACTTAATGTGAGAATATATGAAACAGACCGTGCAGTGCAGACCCATCTTCCGGCAATGTTACAATTCCATTAAACAAGCACTAGTTCATCACTTGAATACTATTTTCTCCAACAATTAATGGTCTTAAGAATTCCCAAGTGTGAAGTGAATTGTTCCATTCACAGAGTGAATTGGAAGGAGAGGTAGTAATTTATTCTCAAATCCCACGCCATCATTTATTCTTCCTCTCCCTTTCCATTCTTATTCTCCCGCTGTACTTCCATGTTAGATGTTTGGCTGGGTATTATGAGGATAAGATTGTGATTTTCCAGCGAATTCACTATTTGTGTTTCTGTGAGCCTGTATTTGCTGAGTAACTTAGCTTCAAATTTTTTTTGAACTGATTATGATTTTTGTTTATGATTTTGTATGAATGCGTATTTCTATGTTGAATAACTTGGCTTATATTGTTATTCAGCCGACTTGAAAGTAAAAATATTAGGAAAGCTAGGTCGTGGGATAATTCTAGGATAAAAAAAAAAATATTAGGAAAGATTTTTTTTAAATTACTTTTGAGTTTGCGGGGAAAGTAATTATATAATTGAATTTGAATTTTATTAATAAGACAATATCTTTTAATTTCTTAATATTAAAAATTTAACATATTTAATATTGTTTTCTTTTTATGATCAATGCTATTTTTATTCTTTTTATTTATTTCAAATATAGTATTGGTTCATTTTTATCATTTTAATATTTTTAATTGATAAATTTTAAGATAATTATGTAATGAGTTATAAATTCTTTATTTTTCTTTTAGCAAAAGTAGCAAAGCCACTCAATAATATATATTAATAAGAAATATAATGTAAAAGGTCACACAACACAAATATTAAGTAGAAGTCACAGTACCACCCTTTTTAAAAATAAAATAGTTGAAATGCCCAAACCCATAATCTATGATAAACTACGTTGAAAATACAAAGTAAACCACTCATCCATTCTTATAGATATCAAAATGTCAAATTGGACCATACCCATAGACTAAAAATGCATACATAATTTTACTATTCCGAGAGACAATTTATGCAGAAATGAAGCCCTTATAAGATGAGAGAACATGGAGAACTAATGAACTTCAAAATAAAAAAATTAGATTGAGATCTCAAAGAAGTTGGCAACTGGGTCCCTGATTGTAAACTATGAGTCAAAGGTCAAGAGCATTCTTCAAAAGGGGTACAACCTATAATTTATAATTCAACATATCTAATTGAAACCACAAATTTCTTGTGCTCATCTCAGGGGGGACTAAAGGAGAGGAGGTACAGAGAGGGAATTTCTTATTTTCTTCCTTTCCATCCTGACCAATTAGATAGCTTAATATATTTTTATTTTCAACTCGGCTGATTCACAATATAAGCTCAAAACATGCTCATACAAAACTAAAAACTGAATTCACAGAAAAATCACAAGTTGTTCTTTATTTTTTGAAGCCAAGTTACCCAACAAATAATACACACTTGGGAACTTTGGAGGCCATCTATTGTAAAGGAAAACAGTGTTCAATTGATGAATTATTTGCTTGTTGAGTAAAAAATTTCCATTACGCAAAGGAATTCAAGGATTGGAAGATGAAAATAGGTCTTCACTACATGCTGTATTTCCATGGAAGTCGTCATATATGTTGGTAGTAGATGTACCTGTATATCTACATTTACATGAAACACATTTTTGGGAGATTCACATATGAGATTTTTTGATAGATGAGTTGTCACCATGTTGGAAAAGGAAAGGAGATGAGACATTGGTTCCTGTCGAGTGGGGCAAAGTCTGAGCCAGTGAATTCTTCCATTGCAACGGATTGGATACATGGGCCCCTTTAATTATTTCATTTATTCTATCACTAGTTGTATACATAGGCCCCATTTGATCATGTGTGGCCTTTTCTATATTATCCTAATCACACTTTGATTTCATTCTATCATCGCCATATCAAGTCATACCCCAATCCAAATTTGAGCATGTATTGGCTAGTAAAGGGACACTAGGTGGGTTAGGGGCGACTCCAATTGCTCTGATCTTGGAGTCACCCTTTACCCCAAAAAATGAGCCCAAATTTGAATTGGAGAATGGTATACTAATTTTAGCAGGAACCCCAAATCCATGTCAACTTCCCTCAAGTTTGCACCCCAAAATGGCCAAAAGAGGCATATAAGCAAGGCTACCTCATTTTGGCATCTAATCTCATTTCATCATGACATAAACATTCATGTAATTTTAAGTATTTAGTGAGAAATCAAACATTCAAGGCATTTTTTCCCACCACATCCTTAATTGTGGAATGTGTTATGCCCTGCATACCCATCCCAACATTTTTATTTGGTAAATGTTGGGTCCCCCTTTTTCTTTTGTTTGTTCATATTTTGTTCTTTGCTTGGTACTCCAAAGTCTTGGACCCCGTAGTCCTCCATTTTGGTTTTGGTTCCTTTGGTTGGATCACGGGCACCTCATAATTCTCCAATGCTTAATGAGTTTTTTTATTCTTTATATCCTTCGATACCTTTAAGTCCCAATCTCTAGTCTGCCTAGTTCCCCTTGTTAGCAGTAAAATTTAAAGTGTATTCAATGCACTAGGTCCAATTGGCTATAAAAGCCCAAGGCAAAGCCATTTATAATAATCAAGCATTCAAGTGAGAGACAGAGCTTCTTTGCGACCTAACTTCCCCAACAATCATTTTTTCTGATAATATTTGATGTAGTGTTGCACCCGTTGCTGTTATTTGGTAAATTTGTGTGCATTTCTCCTTCCATGCTCTAGAAAGTAGACTTTATTTTATTCTTTCATGGGGTTTTTATTTTTTATTTTCATGCTTTTCATTTTTCTCATGTTGTCCTTTCTTTCATAGTCTAGAGTTTCTATTTGTAGGTTAGAAATAAAGAATTCCCTTGTGAAATCCATGTCAGGGGTGCCTTAGAGTTCGTTAATTTTTTTGGTAAAATAATCTCTTCTACCCTAGAATCCAATGACCTAGAATTCAGTTCATAAATTTAATCAATTGGGGCTCAGTGATACCTTACTTGGAAACCCTAAGTTGTACAAAGTCAATTAGGGCACCACTTTCCCTCACCACAACAATGTCATTAAATGATGAAGGTATTTTGGCCGTAGGTGATCTCAACACCACTTATTGCCTCAAGAATTATAGCCTTCCATGTGGTCTATTCTCATAACCTTTCCTAGAATACAAAGCATTAAACCCGTCAATGACCAAATGAAATCCGCGCCTTTGGATCTAGGAATCCTATTTTGTTCACCCTAGGATTAGCACCCTATTGTTTATGGATTCCCAAACTTGAAGATCTCTAGACAATTTTTTCTCAAAACCTCTTAGGGCCCGTTTGGTTACCTTAATTGGGGCGGAATTGGGTGTAGAACTTCCACTTTTGGGGAAAATCCATCGTTTGGTTCGCCAAAATGCAATTATGATTTTTGACTTAAAAACCTGATTTTGGCACTAAATTGGGCGACACCATCTTCCCACCCAATAGGAGGAATTATATTTCTAATTTTGGTTTTTGGTTTTTTTGAACTACATTTTATAATTCCATTGGGCCCGTGGGTTTCCCGTGAATTTTGGGGATTAGGTTTGGGACGCAGCGGGTATTGCAATTTGTAGCGTTCATCTCAAGCTTTCTCCCTCCACCCATTGATGAGAAATTTTGTATGAGAAGACTTGAAGCCATAGCTCTGTGTGCTATGTTGAAAACAACAAAGGTCTCAGTTAGTGGAAAGATCTATTTGACCCTTAAGTCTCTTAATATTTGTTCTACGCAAGATCAATTTTTGTTTGTCACTGAGCTTTCTACTTATTTGATGAGCAATTTTATGTCATAGATTTGGGTTGAGGCGCAATGCGTATTGCAATTTGCAGCATTCATCTCAAGTAATTTTCTCGCTTGACATGTTGGTGAGCGATGTCTATTTGTCATTGAGATTTCTGCTCATTTGGTGCATTTGTTTTTTCCTCATATTCTTCCTATAGCTTTCTCAGACTTTTTGATTCTTCCTTCATTTGAAAAAGGTGTATGCTCGGATTAGGTATTGGATTCTATAGATTGCAGAGGAGGCTACGGTTGAGAAACATATTTTTATTTAGGTTTGAATTCATTTTATCATTAAATTTAAGAGTGTTTTGTGCTCTACAATTTACAATATTAGTATTGTGATGATATGCAAACAAGTTTGTATTGTGAAATATGTATTGCTTCATTTTTCTCCTGATTGGGTTTAACAAAAATGTTTGGAATGTCACCTAAAGCCTCTAGTTATTCCCTTGTTTATATTTGGGATAGATAGTCACATCCTTGATTTATTTTTTCTTATGTTACATCATCCTCTCTTGTTCAATGAATTCTAGGTAGCCATATAATCACCCCTAGTGATATTTCCCAGGATGTTGAGGTGGGTATAGCTCATACTGTTGAGGTAGGGAGTTAGATTGAAATTGATTTCTAGGGTTTAAATGTTTTATTGCCTTCATGGCTTCCTCTACAGTCTTTTGAAACACCTATTCAATGATCTGAAAATTGATTATAGGGTTTGATAATTCAATTATTTTTTAAAACTCATGTTCAATGCTTTGATATCGATTCTATGGTTTGAAATTTTGACTATCTTTTTAAAACCCTTGTTCAATGCTCTAGAAGTCAATTTCTAGGGCTTGGATATTCAACTATTTTTTAAAAACCCTTGCTCAATGTTCTGAAAATTTAATTCTAGGGTTTGAAAATAAAACAATGTTTTAAAAACCCCTGTTTCTCACAAATCGTAGAGAAACCTATGAATTTATCACTAGCCAGTGATTCAAATCATGGCAGATGTTGAGATTGATATTGAGTTTGAGATGGGTATTTTTCACACTACAAAACAAGAAAAATTTTGATTCTCATGAGCTATTGTCTCTCATTTCATTGCAGAGAGTATACTCACGCATCAGGTTAAATTGACCATATGTTCAATAAATGAAATTCAGATGAAACAAACTTGTTACTGTAGATTAAGTATGTGTTAGTTTGTGTAAATATTTTAAGTAACTGAACCAAATGCAAGATGATTATTTGTCTATCATTATAAATGATGATCTTTGATCAGTTAAAAATAAATTTGATAAAGTTTATTAGTGCAATTCATATAACATTAATGAATTTAACATGTTTATGGGAACCTTTCTGATTAGTTTATTAGCTACATAAAAGTATACATGATTTGCTGGCAAACTACATACTTCTAAGCAGTAGGCCTATAGGGTGTAAATTGATTGAGTGACTTGAATGGTCTTTCTTTTGTGCACACATGAATACCTTATTGAACACTTGATGCCACTATCAAAGATCTTGTTGCTGCCTCTAAATTTAGTAATGGATTTGGGAGATTTGAAGCTTGTTCTTTTATCATCTAAAGATGACTATAGTCAGTGGAATCACATGTAAAATAGTTAGCAGTGTTCTAAGCTTAGGGTTTGACATTTTCACGCCATAATTTGAATGGAGTATACATGAGATTGTATGAATTCTACTGATTTAGGTCCCCTGCCAATTTATATTGGGTAAACTTCCCCAATTGTGAAATTCATCTTCATGGAAAAAATCAAGGCAACTAGCAAAATATAGTCCATACAAATTGCTTGTATTTAACAGTTTCAAC
>MU215184.1:6650-20628 GCA_018584345.1 Thuja plicata
ATTTGGAAACTTTGATGAAGCTAAGGCTAAGATCTCTAGAAGTTTGAATGAAGGAACTATGGAGAGGAAACGAAAGAAGATAGTGAAAAATCTAAAGAAAATGGTTGGCTTGGGTAGTGATGAAGAATCTGAGGATGCACCTCTAGGTCTGACCACTCGACAAGGTGAGGATATTTCTACTGAGGATGAAGTCAGTGCATCAGAAGAAGTTACAAAGAAAGCTAAGGGCAAGAAGCCATCAATTGTCATAGTAACCAAGCCTAGCCAAGCCAAACCCAAGGTTACACCCCTGCAGCTAATTGTCCAAGGACAAGAGAATCTACTATCACTTCCCCAGTAGAAGTGCAAACAAAAGTGTATGGTAAGAGAAAAGTTGCAGAGAGTAGTTCTGGTAAAGAAGCAAAGGTTGCTCCTAAGGCTGAGCCGAGTGAGCCAGCAAAAAGACCAAGAAGGAAATTAAATCTGAGGCCAGATAGTGATGAGGAGTTGAAAAAAATTGATGAAACCACCAACATACCTATAGCTCAATTCAAGAAACCAGCAAGCATTGATGAGGTATGTGATACTTTGAGGAATTCAGCAGGGTTAGCAACATTTAAGTTCATCAAATATGACAAGTTGAAAATAGAAGATAGGCACAAAGTTTAGGAAGCACTCTTGGACATGATGAGTACCTTCAAATTGACTCCTACAGAGATAGGAAATCATGTGCCTGATGAACTATATGACTTTCTGTCAAGAAAATGGGAATTTGCACTTGCCACTGAAAGACAGATCAGGGAAGGAACCCTAGCAAAGATAATTCTTGAGTTAACCTCTAAATAATGAACCAAATTCATAGAGGATTATAAGAGTAGGTTTGTTCCTAAACTCAGAGGATATGCTATTTTGAAGAATGATATAGAAGGTGTAGTACAAAAAAATAGAAGGATTTGGAAAGAGATCTTTGGTCTGCTCATTCCAAAAGATAAGAAATCTGGTGAAGAGACATCCGAGCAAAAGAAAAAATAAGTTGAAGAAAAGACTACCCCTGAACCACAGATACTTAAAGATCAAATTGCAGTAGAAAAGGACATGACCAAGGATGCATTAGATGCAACAAAATCTGTTGATCTGACTACAGATAGTCCTATGGATTATATAGATGATGATCCAAGCAATCTGAATGCCGAGGAACAACAAATGCCGAGTGGAAAAGACACTGATTCACCTATTAAGGCAGTTGATACTGAAGAAGAAAAGTCCACAGCATCTGGTGATAAAATTGAAGTTGTCAATGTTCAGAAAAGTGAAGGGCAACATCAAGAAAATGAACAAGAGGTAACTTCACAAGATCCACCTATTTTAGAGGTTGTGAAGATAGTTTTAGATAGTGGAGTAGTAACAACAGATGTTGTTGATAAGCCTAAAGAATAAGAGGCAGCACAAGTGTTGGTTGAGCTACCACACTCTGCATCATCCACTCCCACAGGTCCTAAAACTGGTGGTATGCCAAATCCATAGACTATATTGACAGAATTGAAGGAGGCATTGGAGACTGAAACTGTAAAAGGGAAAAGATATTATGCTGTCGGGCATAAGTTCTACAGAAATGAAGAAGAAGAAGAAGATCTTGAAGAAGAAGTCATAGATTTTAGATGTAACACTAGATGAAGTCATTGTGATTCCACAATGGGATCCCAATGAGTTATCTTTTGAACAAATTGGGACTCTTCAAGAGTTACATAAAAGGGAAGAAGAGACAGGAAGAGATGAAGATAAAACAAAAGCAAAAGCAGGTGTTGCATGACATCAAAGACATATTTACAAAGGCTTTTGACTTAGAGGATGAAATGCCTCAAGCTCCAATCATAGCTCAACTAGTCACCATTGTATAGAAAGTAACAGATGAGGATATAGATAGCAATGAGAAGCTTCTACAATGGTCCCAAAGAAGATTTGAGAGCAAAGTTCTAGAGAAGATCTCAGAAGAGATAGCGACAAAACAGGTTGAACTTTTTGTTCTTGTAGACACCTTAGAGAAAGTTACAGCCAATGTTTATTCTTTGTATAAGAAATTATGTGATGTTGAATTTTTCACAAAGGATAATTTATAGCTTGTTGAGAAGCTACAGTTAGATTTGAGATCAACTGGTACTAATTTAGGTAAAGATACTACCTCTAGTTCTTTACATTTTAATAAGTTGATAAATGCACAAAAGAGAATAGCCAAGCTTATGGCTAAAGATGGTCGCATAAGGGTCAAGTTGATAACTATTCAGAAAGCTTGTTGCCTCATTTGGAGGTAATACAGAAGGAACTTTCAAAAGCTAAGAAGTTATCACAGAGCAGTGTAAATCTATCGACTGCAGAGAGTTTAGTGAGTCTAGCTACCGAGCTAGAAATAAAATTGGAAGTTATGAAGATTGCAAAGGAAAGCTGGGATACAACATTTGAATCCACCTTGCAGCTTCATAAGCAATTTTTGGATAAATACAACTTAACCCCACCAGAAATTAGTGACAAAAACAAGGGGGAAGTTAGTACTATGGAAGGAGGAAGTTAAAGGATACATCAGTACAACAAAGGTACACTTGTATATAATTTTTGAAGGCATTGTAAATCTTTGTATAAGTATATTCCTAGGGGGAGTACTTAGCGTACTTAGGCAATATTTTGATGAAATGTACAGAAGTAATGATAAGTGTTTTTGCCACTGATATCAAAGGGGGAGATTGTTAATCTCTAAGTTCTGTTGATGATTAGTGCCCAACACTTAGTCATTTCATTTGGAAGTTTTAGTTGGCTATCATTGTGGCCAAGCTAAAACTATACAAGGTCGAGCAACATTGTCGAGCAGTTTTTCAGTTTGTCGAGTTACATTGCCAAGCTGAGCATACAAGGATGTTAAATACCGAGCAGGATAGTTTTTATATACTTGTCAGGAATGATACAAACTTCAAGGATAAGTGATCCGGCCGACTTGTATAAGATTTTTGGGCCGACTAATGTATGCATTTAATATTCTTATATGGAGTTAATTATGCATTTAATTGTTTTATCTTATGCATTACTCATTGTAACCATTAATTGTAATACCATCATGGTATGGGTATTGGATCTTGATTGTTGATCTAGATCTCACTATCAAATCTGTATAGATATATTAGATTGTTTTGAAACCCTATTTGTAAGTATGTGCAAGAGGCAGAAGAGCAGTTATTGAAGGGACTGCATTTTTGAAGTGAAATGCATAGAGGGTTATTTTGTTCAGAAGCAGAGATCAAGCAGAGCATAACACAGTGAACATTAGAGTACAGGTATATCAGATTATAAGATCAAAAGAGATACTGAAAAGAGGAGATCTGTCATCAGCATCAGAATGCATATCAAAGGATCAATACTTGAGACTTTTTAATATTGTATCAGGTGAAAATCTCTTAACAAAGTGGTTTTAGCAGGCCTTTATTTATCTCTTAACAGAGTGCTTACTTCATTGTAAGTTTATATCCTTTAATAAGGTAGATTGTAATGATTTGAAGCTCTTAACCAGGCAGACCTTTCATAGGGTTGATTACATTTTGTAATCAAACATTGTAACCTTAACAGGTACACTTTATTACTGCAGTAGTTGAGAATTTTGTGGGTGTCATCCCCATCCTAGTTTTACCTATTTGGGTTTCTGGGTTACCAAGTTATTGTGTAATGTGTTATTTATTTCATGGCATGGATGCTATTTGAGATTACATTAGATTCATTTATGTATGAATGCGGATCAATTTATTTTAAGTGTTTAATTTTGAAGATCTGATTCACCCCCCCTCTCAGTATCTTGCTTTCCCATTATTGTATTTCCAACATTCACATGCATAAGCTAGAAGCTTTTATTACAATAAGGGTAAGGACTTGAAATTCTAAATAATGAAGTTCAATCATTGTGTCTCTTATTTACCGTTAAATCTGATCAGAAACTTCATAGGTGGCTTTTAAATAGTTTATACAAACATTTTGATAAAGGATGACATCAAGCCTAAACCAAATAAAAGCTCAAAAAAGACAATAAAAAAAAATCTTCCATTTATATTGGTTTTGAGCTGTAGACAATAAATTTTGACAAAGGATGACATGAAGAATTTATTGTTTGCAGCTCAAAACCAATATAAATGGAAGATTTTTTTGCGGAATTTGAGTGTTTCATTATTCATTCAAGAGCATAGAAATGGCCTTTACATAAAGGGAGAAATTAGTCTGGCACTTGAAAAGATAATACTAACACAAATTCATTAAATTGATCAAACAATCCTTTGAAAGTCAACTTTATAGTTAGCAAGAAGACTTTCTCATAGATAAAATTCCTTAAGTCCATCAACTCAGTTAAAACATAGTTCCAAACAAAGCTTTTTGTTACGCTATCAAGGCACTTTGGTTATTTAAATAGTTGCATTCTCTATTAAATTTCACAAGCATTTTGTACGCACGCAGATTCTGCCATAAACCCACACAAGATAGACTCGAACAAAAATGAATTGATTATGAAAAAGCTAACCTCAAAATGCCTAATCTGAATCCCAATCTGATTCCTCTTTAGTTAAGGCACAAATCAAAGGAATAGTTAAAAACTTTAAAGTGGGTGCTTAAAAAACATACCAAACCAGAAGGAAGAAAAACCTACATAGCTTACACACGTGAACATGGCAATAAAAAGACCCAATATATGTATTAAAAACATGACTCTGTGCAAGGGTAACTTATTAGTTAAGATGAAACACTTCACTCAAAAGTCCCAATAGATGGTGTGAAAAGTATGGCCCATTGATGGAAGCTTGGAAGTTAAAACAGAATAAAAAAACACTATGAAAGCATCAACGTCCAATCCAAATCTAAAATCTGTTAAACCTTGAGTTAAAAAACTTAGTGTACTTTTATGCTACATAATACCTCTGAAGGCTGAAGCAACTTGCCATTGACCCAATCCAGATGGAGACATAGCTGAAATACATTGTACTCCAATTTCTCCCTAGTATAACTGAAATTAACAACATATTTATTATTAGCTAGGACATTTTCAATGGCTCCTATCCACCACCCATCTTTGTCATGTGCATCAACCATTTCATGAGGCATGAAATATTTCCTATTCAAACTAGGGGGTATAGGCCTTATCTGATTAGCCTCAACCTACTCCCTCAATTTTGATTTATCGTCATCAGTTACTAAATCTTGAAACTCAATAAGGTATTCTAAACCCCTTTTCCTAATTACAGTTGAGGATATTTCATTTCATGCTTGATTGAAATGACATTCTTTTGAAGGATTTTGTCAAAGAATACATGTTCCCTGTATAGAATTCTACATTCTGCAAACATATAACACAACATTTCCAATCATGATAACTAGTCAAAATTCCCCCTTTCACTATACTTGAACAAAAGTCAATACACTGTTCTCAACACACCCACCCATCATGGCGTAGGCAGTGAAATTTTTCCAAAGGTTGTGGAGTTTGACGTTACTCCTGCCCAGTACATTTTATTGAAAGAATCAAAGTTTTTTCACTGATTCATTGATAGCCCACATCATCATGTATAGAAAATGCATATCTACTTGATCGTATCGGCTTATGAGACTGCGATTTCATGAGGCATTTTGTTTTAACTCCATTTTTTGTTGCTATGGGTCATCTCTTGTGTGAATGGGCTATTTGAAGGTTTATGAATTAAAATAAAATATAATGGTGTTCACAATAGCCTGAATTTAACATTACTATCTTATGGAATGTCAACAGCCCCCTAAGATCCCTGACCAAGATGTTGTTAATAGCAAGCCTGCTAGGATAAGACCATATCAATGGCCTCTGTTATAAAAAATATGTGGTTTGACACAACAAGAACATGTATTATATTATTCAATTTATATAGTAAGGCCACATAACAAGTTTAATGTTACTGTTATGTCAACATAGTCATGAAGCTACTATTCTATAGCCAGTTATTGATTAAAACAAAGCACATCACAGACATAGTGAAATATGCCTATACAGTACATATTTCCCCATTTTCCCATATGTAGAATACATAGTACAACCTCTATACACTGCATTGCATACTATCTTCCTACAATTGTCTTTCAGTTGTGCATAGTTAGTCCAAGATGCATAAATCACTGAACAATGACTTGCTATAAACACAACACTTTTAACTAAACATTAAAAAACTTAATGATCTCTGTTAATTTAAACCAAAAAAGCTTTCCTATCTTTTTTCCTGAGACATTGTATCTGAAAAGCAAAATCCTTAAATACTTATTTTGATTCTCTGCCATTAAAAAATCATTTTTTTGTTCCTGATCAACTGTATTTAAAAAGTAGAATATTGCTATTAGTTCAAGATGAATCTTAAACACTTGTACTATTTATAATTTTTAGTTAAAGTATGGAAAGGAATTTCCAGGCACCATATGGTGCATTTATTCTACAATTTCATATGGGACTCATTTATCTTGTTTGAGTATTATCTATTCTGATTCAACTGACTTGTCACTCACTGAGAGCTTAAATGCACGACAATGGATAGTCTCCACACTCAAATTTGCTTTGATTTTTTACCTTGTGTTTTACAATCTTACATCATCTCTATGGCCATAGTTTCATGGATCATGTATTCTTAATAATTATGACCTGACATAGTATAATTTTAGAGTCAATATCAAGTCAAAGTGTTCCAACCACCTTCCCCTAGTCACCATGATCTTCTAGATTCAATTGTGTGCCCAATTAAATCTATCAACCATCTTGAAAAACATGTATATACAGTAACAGTGCCACAAGTGCACCACATGTTTACAGGGAACTATACAACACATTAAATGTCCATATCAGTCATATGGCTCCATTGTAGAACATGCCTCAAGTTAAAGAGTAGACGATTCTTATGGTTGTGATGGTGCCTTTCAATCTACATGGATTCGAAACAAAGATTAAATATTAGGTTATTTTAATAGGCATTACAGATGGAGATTATATTTTATAATTAGATTTTACAGATCCAACATGCATAAATTGGTGCAAGACAAAGGAAATAGCCAAAACATGCACTGAAATAAACTCAAAATTACAAAACAAGCCTTGTAAGAATAAAGAAACATTGAAATTCTATGAGAATCCTGATTTCATCATAACACAACAACGCATTGAGCACAAAGCTAAGATCCACCTGATGCACTTTATTTTTATAAGTTGATGTTAGTTGTCAATCTTATGATGGATAATGGATATCTCCTCGCTGAAATATTTGTGCTTGATAATGGATATATCCTCACTGAAATATTTGTGCTTGTCCACATTTCAGGCCATTGATGGATCCTACTGAGAATATTGATGTTCTAGGATACGTAGCTGTGGAGACCACATACACTGGTCTTCTCACAACTCTTCTTTCTTTACTTGTCGTTGCCAAAGTAGTGTTCGCTTGAGAAGGCAGTGCACGAATGGGTAAACAAATTAGAAAAGGAAATTATTTTTATAGAATGGTTATTCATTCCAATGACATGGATTGTCATGATCAGATTCGCATGAGTAGGGGAGTATTCTTTCATCTAGCTATTATCCTAAGGCTGAAAGGAAGCTTGACAAATACAATACACTTGAAGTTAGAAGAACAACTTGTGATGTTTCTCCACACCCTTTTCCACAATCTGAGGAACCACAAGATTGCCCACAACTTTGGGCACTCTGGAGAGATAGTCATCCGATACTTCCACAAGGCGCTGAGGGCTATCTTAGAACTCCATGAGGATTAATTTATAGAACTTGGTCCAAACACTCCTAAAATTAGTGGGAAGGACCGTTTCGATCCATTCTTTAAGGTAATTCTTATGCTGTTACAAATTTCTTGTATGGATTTATATCCTTATCGTATTATTGGTTGACCGTACAATTGATGATTGTATCATATCATATAGGATTATGTTAGAGCTATTGTTGCAACCCATATACCAGTCACCAACAATGTCAACATGCAAGGTAAATATCGTGATAGAAAAGGCAACTTGTCGCAAAATATTATGAGTGTGTGTTCCTTCGATTATAAGTTTTAGTATTGCCTTGCTAGTTTGGAAGGGTCTACTATGGATAGTCATGTTCTAGCTTCAACTCTGTCAAGAGTAGATCCACTTGTTGTTCCCCCCGGTAAGCCAAACAATAGTTTAATATAATCGAGGGTAGAATCAATGTTTCAAGTTTTAAAAATCTACTTTATTTATGTAGGAAAATATTTTCTAGTGGATGCTGGATATCCCAATGCACCTGGATTTCTTGATCCTTATCGGTGTACACGTTACCACCTAAAGTATTTTTCAAGAGAAAATCCAATAAAATCTCCACAAGAGTTGTTCAACCACCGACAATCCTCTCTTAGAAGTGCAATAGAGCGTACATATGGTATTCTCAAGCAACATTTTCAAATCCTTAGGCATGCCATGTCTTATTATATCATGGCACAAGTCCATATTATATTAGCATGTTGCATACTACACAACTTCATTACGATAGAGGATGATGTTCCATCAAAAATTGGTACCGAAGAGGAAGATGATCGTGATGGGATAGATGTACCAATGCTTGAGACCTATGGGTTTTCTTAGCATGATAGAGACCAGTGGGCACAGTTTCAAAATGATATAGCAAGTATAGTGTGGGAAGACTACAGATCTAGAGATTAGTTGTACTTTTATGGGTCAATGTGTTTTATTTGAGTAAACTGATATATGCAAATACTTTGATATACATGATGGTTTCCTTTTTCATTTGTTCGTATCTGGAAGTATTGGACTTGTACATAATAGTTGTACTTTTATGGGTCAATGTATTTTATTTGAGTAAAATGATGTATGCAAATACTTTGATATACATGATGGTTTCCTTTTTCTTTTGCTCGTATCTGGAAGTATTGGACTTGTATATAATAGTTTTACTTTTATGGTTCAATGTTTTTTATTTGAGTAAAATGATGTATGCAAATATTTTGATATACATGATGGTTTCCTTTTTCTTTTTTTCATATCTGGAAGTATTGGACTTGTATATAATAGTTGTACTTTTATGGATTTGTATATAAATATGTTCCATGTCTATGTTTAAACCATTAACAACAATATGCTTACACCATTAACAAGCCTTTCTATATTGTGAACAGTTGATCTAAACCATGGCATACATAGAACTCATGATGAGCATGGAAGAAACTAGTAACGTGAGCCACTTATCTTCTTCCTCAAAGAAGGTACAATGGACCAAAGAGATGGAACGCAAGTTTTTAGACTTGCTCATTGAGCAAGTCCAACTCGGAAGAAAAGGAGATGGGGAATTCAAAAAAGAAGCATGGACCGCCATTAAGAGGCAGTTCAACGTGGACATGCACCTCACTCTAACAAAGGACAATTTTAAAAACAAGCTGAAAACATGGAAGCTTGCATATAGAGTGATGAGAGAGTTGAGAAATACAAGCGATTTTGCTTGGAATGAGGCAACTCAATGCATGGATGCTGAGGAGAGTGTGTGGGATGAGATTTTGAAGGCAGGGTGGTATTTCTAATGATTCGATTGAAATATTATTGCCTTCTTATAAATTTAATAATGAAACACAAAACCTAATCCATTTATTTATGCCAACATGTAGAGGAGAGAGCTCAAAAATGCCAAAGTGTATAGGAGGTAGCCCTTCCAATACTTCAATGAATTGAGTGTAATTGTTGGTAATGACATTGCTAAAGGTAATGCATCTATGACTTCCCATGAGAGTGAGGAAGGGAACCCTATGGAGGAGGCATTCAATGTGCATGATGAAGAGGACATTGGTTTCGGTATAAATCTTTACAGTGCTGCTGATTTGGATGAAGAACTTAATCATTCAAATCCATCCAGTGCAAATAAAGGAAATCCTACATCATCATCATCAAGACATGGAAAGAGGAGAAAGGCAAGTATGACCAGTTCCTTGGATGTCATATGTGAAACAGTCAAGAAATTAAAAGATAGCCTTGGCAATGTTCACCTCCACAAAGTGGATAAATCTAATGAGGATACTGTTTTGCTTAGCATGTATAACACTCTCAAATCCATCCCTGAATTGAGTCGAGGTGTTTTCGTGAAGGTATATGACACCTTCGTGCTTCAAAGTGAAAGAGCCAAAGGGTTCTTGCTAATTAATGAGGAGGAGAGACTGGAGTGGATTGTACTCACATTTGGTGGATTGTAATGATCCACACTGCCCAAAGCATTCACAATTTTAGTGAGGTTTTATTATGACATTAACCAGAATTTATTTTTTGTATTTAGATGTTTCAGAGGTCTTTGAAAAATTTTCATCTATTATAACTTACCCTATTGCATGTTTCACGAGGTGATAGTACTGTTGCATCGCAATATTATAACCAATTTTAATCAGTCCCTTGTAATCAGTTGAATTTTATCAGTAATCCTTTTTAACAAATTCATTGTTCGCATGTCCTGCAATCTTTTTTTGAAAGCCATTTGGATAACAATTTTAACAAAAACAATTTTATGATGTTATCTTTAATTTATATGCATCTAAATATATATTCAATACCGTATAAATTTATTTTAAATAATTAATAATATATTTCTATTACCAATTTGACTAGAAACTTCCATGCAAGATATGGCCAGACCTCTCTAACTTGTCGCGTAGAAGTGTATATTACTAGAGGACAATAGTTTATGCTTGAATATTTTCCAATTGGTCTTTACATGTGAAGTTTTCTTGAGGAGAAAGTTATGACCTAGAAAATAATGTCTGTGCATTAAATAGAATATTTGTTACATTTGTAATGGCCTTATAAATTTACAGTTAGTCTCTGAGTTTGTTGCGTGAAAAATACTTCCCAGTCCTTGCTTTTCAAGGGAAGAAGTAAGAAAACAAGTGTTGGAACCACGCAGGTATTTTGTGTTTGTAACAAAAGCTAGTCTTATGTTGTTGCAAATTTCACTAGTTTTAGTTGGATTATTTATAGTTAATCTTTAAATTGCTTCTTACATGTTAGTTTAGGTAACATGTCAAAGATCTCCTTTGTCGACTTGTCTATAAACTCATTTAATGGCTCAATCTCCAATTCTCTAGGCTTCTGTCAGTCGCTTAACACCATTGATCTTTCTCTTAATCAATTGACAGGCAGACTACCAGCCAGCCTAGGATTGCTGTATAGACTAGAGGATCTTATAATAGTAGGGAACAATCCGTGAGGTGTTATTACACCAGCCTTGGCCAACTGTAGTCATCTAAGAGTTCTTATACTTGCAAACAACACATATCTGGAGAAATAATATGTACCAAATCTATTTATATAAATCATTTTCAACAAATATGAACCTATATAAATCCTTTTCAACAAATCTATTTTGTGCATATCCTGCAATCTTGCATTCTATGAGATGACATCTCTTTGAGTCATCCTACCAAAATAGTTCATGTGTTTCATTTTTTCTTCCACATTTTGCATACATTTCTACAAGTGTACTTCTGCTGAGATCAGTTGACAAAACTCCACCTTCACTATTTTTTAATGGATATTCATACCTTGTTTTCAAATATTCTATTTTATAGCAAGATGAGAGGACACTAGCAATGATTGGGCTTTATATAAGTCAATTATGATTGCTAAAAAGTTTCAAATTTCTTCTAAAAACAAATTTCAATTGTGAATGTCTAGAAATCATGGCATTTCTCAGCGTTTCCTT
This sequence comes from Thuja plicata, assembly GCA_018584345.1. Classification (NCBI taxonomy): domain Eukaryota; kingdom Viridiplantae; phylum Streptophyta; class Pinopsida; order Cupressales; family Cupressaceae; genus Thuja; species Thuja plicata. The sequence goes on from MU215184.1 coordinate 18,382, forward strand.
AGAAAATCCACACACCGGCTCTATGCTTTCAGGTTTTGCAAAAAATTGTATTGGGGATGTTGCAGCCAGAACTTTTGGAAAATCCATTTTGTTGCAAATTTTACCAGTTTTAGTTGGATTATTTATTGTTAATATTTAAATTGCTTCTTACATGTTAGTTTGGGTAACATGTCAAATATCTCCTTTCTCGACTTGTCTGTAAACTCATTCAATGGTTCAATCCCCAATTCTCTGGGCTTCTGTCATTTGCTTAACACCATTGATCTTTCTCTTAATCGATTGACAGGTAGACTACCAGCCAGCCTAGGATTGTTGTATAGACTGGAGAATCTTATAATAGTAGGGAACAATCTGGGAGGTGTTATTACACCAGCCTTGGCCAACTGTAGTCATCTAAGAGTTCTTATACTTACAAACAACACATATGTGGAGAAATAATATGTACCAAATTTATTTATATAAATCCTTTTCAAAAAATATGAACCTATATAAATCCTTTTCAACAAATCTATTTTGTGCATCTCCTGCAATCTTGCATTCTATGAGATGACATCTCTTTGAGTTATCCTACCAAAATAGTTCATGTGTTTCATTTTTTCTTCCACATTTTGCATACATTTCTACAAGTGTACTTCTGATGAGAGCAGTTGACAAAACTCCACCTTCACTATTTTTTGATGGATATTCATACCCTGTTTTCAAATATTCTATTTTATAGCAAGATGAGAGGACGCTAGCAATGATTGGGCTTTATATAAGTCAATTATGATTGCTGAAAAGTTTCAAATTTCTTCTAAAAATAAATTTCAACTGTGCATGTCTAGAAATCATGGCATTTCTTAGGCATTTCCTTAGAAAATCCACACACCGGCTCTATGCTTTCAGGTTTTGCAAAAAAATTTACTGGGACTGTTGCAGCCAGAACTTTTGGAAAATCTAATTTGTTGTTTATGCTTTAAAAGGATCCCATTTTGGCATAGACAGGGAGGAAGTATGCTAAGGTTATGGAGCTGGATTTACTATAAATGCATTTTCTTTTATGTTTCTTCTTGCAATGGTTAGTATCTATGAGACCACCCTTCTTGATGGAATTATATCAAATTATGCTTGTGTGATATCATATAAACATGGGTTCAAGCTTAAGAATCTTTAACTTTATATAAAATCTTAAAAAATAAAAAATTATATTCTATATTATAATATCATGTTATATATTTATTTATTGTTGGTATGTGAGCCAAACTTATGTATCATTATTAGAAGAGCCAAAACTATTATATTCTAACTGACACTGCCAATAAACTTTGCAAGAGATGCCATAGAGTTGTCCTCCAAATACTAATGAGTGCACTTCTAATAAAACTTGAAAATTGAGCATAATTGTATACTTGTATTATAAGGTTCATATTGACATGTGAGTAACGGTTGGATGAATGGTATCATGGCTTAATATCCCTATGAATGAGGAGGAGAGAATGCAATCCACCCCACTCTCTCCTCCTCATTCATTAGCAAGAACCCATTATGGTAGATTTCCCTTTATCTTAATATCAGTAGATTTCTCTTCTTCACCTAAAATTGATGGCAAATGTAGGTATTATGAGATATTTGAGAAATCTTGGAGGCAGTTTGTGAGATATTTGTGCAGCCAGAACATAGGGAGGATGAAAGGAATCATTATTCTTGATTCTGCAATCCTATATATGTATATGTATATGTATGTATATATATATATATATTATATATATATGTATATATATATTATATATATATACATATATACATATATATAGATATACATGTGTGTATATATATATAGATATATGTGTGTATATATATAGTGTGTATATATATAGATATATGTGTGTGTGTGTGTGTGTGTGTGTGTGTGTGTGTGTGTGTGTGTGTGTGTGTGTATATATGGGTGATACCACAATAGTGGGTTACACTTTTTTGCCTAAACAGACATTGAACTCTACATTTTGAGAAAAAATTTCACATTCGGATGCATATTGTCGTTAAACAGTTTGAAATCGGAAGACGAAGTAAACTAGAGTCTTTTAGGATTTTCTGTCTAGATTCTAAATATATTTTTTTTATTTTTTTTAATTGATTTTAATGTTTTTTTTTTTCTCCCACTAAAACTGCTATGTTGCTGAAAACGTCTTTTTCAAAAAGGTACAATGACTTCGTACAACATAACTTTTTTTCTAAAATAGATATCAATGTGCTTCTTTTGAATTTGGT
>MU215184.1:39458-56177 GCA_018584345.1 Thuja plicata
TATATATATATATATATATATACTGTGATGAGGACTACAAGACTTATTAAATATCGATTGCATTACCATATCATTCATGTAGATCCTAGACATCAAATTTGGACATCAATTAAACTTGATTCTAAGTGCAAAGAAAAAAAAAATGATGTATTTGTCATTTGTGAAAGATTGAATATGATATTCCATATAAATTTAAAATATGATCTAATAATTAGTAAAAAGGAGATCAACATATATTTTTATAAGCATAAGCATGAAAAAATAGTTGTGTAAAAGAAAAGTAGACGTGCTACTACACATAGTAATAATCCATAAAACTAATTCAAGCAACAAGTGAGCTATCATTTCCAAGTTTTATCAGTGAATATATAAGCACATGTATGATCATAATCAATCTACAAAATAAAAAATTAAAAAAAATGGACAAAATAAATTGCAACATTAAATTAAACATTATTAAATAATAATAAAAAGTTATAAAGACTGTCGAATTCCAATTCCAATTCGAAATCTAGAACCAAACATAGAACATAGAGTGTCTAATTCCAATTCCAATTCGAAATTGTTGAACCAAACACGGAAGTTGGAATTTGTCAGTTCCAATTCCAATTTCGAAATTGGCAACCAAACACAGAAGATGGATTGACTAATCCATCTTCCGAATCAACCAAACGGTCCAAATTATAACCGGAAGATGCAAAACCGGAATTTCAAAACCCGATTTTGAGATAATCAAGTTTTGAGTCAAATTCCAATTCCCCAACCAAACAGGGCCAAGTGAAAACTATTTCATTTGATTTTCTTCCTAAAATAATTTCTTTGCCCTTACCCTTTAGATTGGAATTAGATTGGAATTGACATTACCTAATTCTGGATAATGCCAAATTCCATGTTAGGTCGATGAATAAAAATGGAATTGGAATTACAAAATTCAGATTTTGCCCCAAAATGGGCATATCAATCTTCCACCTAAATAGGTGGAATTAGAATTTCAATTCTAATTCCAATTTTTACAAAAGCAAATTTAATATCTCGTCGGATCCATGACATGATAGATGTGTAAATGTGTGTGTGTGTGTGTGTATATATATACACAAATGTGTGTATATATGTATATATACACACATGTGTGTATATGTGTATGTGTATATATGTGTTAATGTGTAAATGTGTATGTGTGTATATGTGTAAATATGTATATACACAAATATGTGTGTATATGTGTATGTGTAAATATCTAAATATACACAAATGTGTGTATATGTATATATATGTGTAAATATGTATATATACACAAATGTGTGTATATGTGTATGTGTGTAGACACACGTGTGTATGTGTATACATGTATATATACACATATGTGTGTATGTGTGCATATACACTCATGTGTGTGTGTATATATAAGCACATATACACCATATTCAAAAAAATTAAGAAATAAACAATTAAAATTATTTCTGCATATTCTCAGTCATCTTCCAGGTGAACCAAACAGGTCCAGCCCATATTTCGGAAATCATTTCTAAAATATGTATCTTCCAGAATTAACCATATCCAGCATTTGGTATTCCAGCACCCAAACGAGGCCTAATCAGATTTACCCTTACACTGCCATGTTTTGCACACGTCTCCTTGAGCATTTCCACACAGGGAGATGTACAGTAGCATCAGTTGAAATGACTATACCCAAGCCGATTGCATTTGCTGGAAATGTTTTGACAACCATGCCTCCATTCACTATTCAACATTAGCATTATTAAATTAAAACCATTAAACACTATCATGTGCGGCTGAGTGAATCATTAATTCAAAGACTGGGAGAGATTCCTTGCAAATTTGTGACCAATGCATTTTAAACAGATTAAAGGCAGATTGGATGCTGGCAAAGGACAGGAAAATCTGCCCCAACACCTACAGATTACATTGGCTTGAAAGATTCTAAGTCGTTCAATAAATCCAATTTGTATGCATTCTACACCTTTCGGAAAACTATATATTTTTTTAATGATTTTATGAATTTCTCTAAAAACTTGATGGTTAAGGTTAGTTATATCAATAATTTTTTAAGTTTGTGAACCTTTGAAAAGATTGACACAATTTGTAGGTTATTTATTTTGATAGAATTGTGACATGTTAAAAGAGAAAGGAAAGAAAGACGATAAAAGAGGTGATCGAATTCTAAATGTTGACAAGTTTACAAATTCATGAAACCATTTAATGTGTTACATAGTTCATGAAAGACCAAAATAAGTCAACATGAGAAGCACCCATGACCTTCAATTTTTTGTTTTCAACTTCTCTCTGCCCTTGTAAATTTCTCTTTATTTACTTCACAAACCTTGGGTCTTAATGGAAATTTTGGGTGTGAGCCATAAATTCCTATTCTGCTTCTTCTGTTCTTCATTCCCTACATAGCCTTACCTTTTTTATTTTGGGTCTTCACAAGACTAGATATTTATGTTCTAGATTATTTATTCCCTTTGGGGTTTGATCTCTAACATATTTTAGAAACTTGGACATTCACACACAAGATGATTCTAAAATATCATGAATGTACTTGTAATACTCACCAACGACTATATCAAATTTGGTAGCACCCATAATCATTCTATATATAGATTGACATAGTCTAAAAGAAGAATAATGCTCATCGATACCTTAGTTATTACTACAAAGAGTAAGCCACAAATTCCTATTCTCGAGCTTGTTCCTCTCTTCATTCCCTACATAGCCTTACCTTTTTTATTTTGGGTCTTCACAAGACTATAGAGCTTTATGTTCTAGATTATTTTTTCCGTTTGGGGTTTGATCCCTAACATATTTTAGCAACTTTCATTCACACACATGATGATTCTAAAATATCATGAATGTACATGTAATACTCACCAATGTTTATATCAAATTTGGTAGCACCCATAATCATTCTTTATATAGATTGACATAGTCTAAAAGACGAAGAATGCTCATCAATACCTCAGTTATTACTACAAAGCCTGATGATTGACATGTCATCGCCAAGCTTCTATTTCACTAAATTTCTTAAGCTATTTCTTAGTTTTCACACTCAATCCTGTGAGATATGAATTCTTAGAGATATTGTGAGAGCATACATGATGTTTTTTTCCATTTTTTAAAGATTTTGGCCACTCACCCATGGTAGATCATGAGTTTATTACATTTTTATGCTTTTCTCCAAAGGTATTAATGGTCCAACAATCCTTAAGTAGAGCTCTTAGTTTCAACAAATAGAATAGAATACAAAAAATATTTCTTTATAATATATTTTTATTTTGTGAAGTGTAAAATGTTTGCATAATATTTATAATCAATAAAATATATTATACTTTTCCTCCTTTTATAATTGTTATACTATATATCTTCTAGGATTGAATTGTATTTTCAAACATTTTCACTTAAGCTTAGCAAGCTCTCACACTTGAGAGGTTATTCCCCTTGTGTCTATGAAACACTGAACTAAATTTTAGTATGAGTACAATTTCAGATGAGGACAATTATGCTAGCATGATTTAACTATAGTATGATCTACTAATATAATCTTTTATAAGATATCATGATATTTATGAATTTTTGTACTAATTAAATTTTTTATAAATAAGCAAATATTATGCGAACCTTTTCTATCTGTCTCTTTTAAAGGTTGTCATGTTTCCTTCTATTGTCTTTTTCATCTACTCCCATGGTGTCAGATCTTGGAGGCTTCTTATTTAATTTTTTTTAAACAATTTCTGTTTTTTGGACTTGGGAATCTCATTTTGTTGGGACCATCTATAAATGGACACAACAGCCATCAAGGAGTATGAACAGATATGCTGCCTCACCAATTCTGAAATTGCTTTTATGTTTTGATGTATTCATATTCTTCCATTGATATCTAACGTGGGTAGAATAATTTTGGTCTGATGCAACGATGGACAATAATAATAGGAGTAGAAGACAATTTAATCAGTTGAGAATACTCTAAAACAAGGAACAAATTATGGCATGGATACATTGTTATTGTTTTGGAGTGATTATGAACATGAAGGAATTTGTGGTTTAGGACCAGACAAATCTGTTATATGCTCTTGCATGTGCACTGTAGATGTTTGCATGGCATACATAATATCAATAATATTGACGTTGATTGTTCTATTGCAGGTAGCATTCGGAACATATTAGGGTTTAAAACATCATTCAACAATTCGTTGAACATATTAGGGTTTAAAACATCATTCAACAAGGAAATCTATAGGAGTTCATTGAGATTTTGTGGTGATTTAATGGCAGTGCTAGTTAGCTCTGATATTTATTTCTGGCTGAGAAGGGTTGCAATGGGGAATAACTTTCCCTAGGATAACTCAATGAAATGTTACTATAATTTATGTTAATATATGAGAGTTCAGGATTAATATATTCTGAAATTTACTAAAGTAAATATAATGTATAGGGGTAGTTAATTGTATAGTTGAAGAATGAGTGAGGTGTTGGGACGATTTACCATTTCACTATATTTGGTTATAATGTATAGGGGTAGTTAATTGTATAGTTGAAAAATGAGTGAGGTGTTGGGACGATTTACCATTTCACTATATTTGGTTATAATGTATAGGGGTAGTTAATTGTATAGTTGAAGAATGAGTGAGGTGTTGGGACGATTTACCATTTCACTATATTTGGTTTGATTGAAGTCACCCTTCTATTAGTGAGACATTTTAGATTTTTGTGTTGAATATGCTTTCTATTTGAAGTCTGTTTCATAGTTTTAGATATGTTTTATAGTTATGCATTCATCCTCTCTGTATAGATTTGATTCTACTCCACGTGTTCTTCTATTTCACAATTCACTTAGTGATGTTTATCTACTGAATGAAAAATAACATGGGTATTGTAAACAATAATATTGTGTTTATATGATGGCTTTAGGATGGCAAGGTACATGAAGTAGATGAAAGTTATGTGATGATGGAGCACTTATCAGAATGTGAAAGTTCAACATAAGTATGCTATGACAATATGTGTTCCTTCTTCCAGTTTGTTGCATTTGTAGGAGAAAAATGGTTGTAGAAGACAAAAAAATAGTAAATAAAAGACAAACGTAATCCATAAATAGACATGTCATATTTAAATCATTTAAATAATAACTATATAAATATATTTTATAAAAAGACAAAATTTAAATAATAAACAAGTGTCACGTAGTGGCCTGCACTTGCCGTATTTAGTTATAATTATATATATAAATTTAATTTTAATTTTATTATTAATATTGTATATATTTTAATTAATAATTATTTAATAAAAGTAAAATTATTTTAGATTAAAAATTAAATGTAAGGTAGAATTTAAATAATAAATAAAGAGTTAGTGAAATACTAAAATTATAAAATATAACATATATGATATAGTACTTTTATATTATATATTATAGAATAATATATATTATATATTAGAAATTGTAATAATTAGTATATATATTAAAAATATAATATAGTAAATTTTTAAAAATATATAATACTTATATATAAATAATTGAATTTTTTAATGAAAATAACATGTTTACATAATAAAATATAGTATCTCATAATATACTATATTGTAAATTAAAAGACCAATTTCAAAATAGATTAAATGATATATAACTTATATATTACAAAACTATGGTTAAAAACTATCCGAAATAGTGATTTATGATTGGTTCATTGATTAAAACTAATTCATTATTCGTGCACAACCGAATGCAATAGTATATTGCCTATGGCAAGTACAATAAGGAGTTTTAAAATATTAAAATTACATAATATTGCATATATGATATAGTATTTTTATAATATATTATAGAATAATTTATATATTATATATTTGAAATTTAATAATTATTTATAATATATATAATTAGTTATAATTATAAATATATATGTAAATTTAATTCTAATTTTATTATTTATATTAATTATAATTTAATTAATAGTTATTTACTAAAATAAAATTATTATAGATTAAAAATTAAATGATATAGTACTTTTATATTATATATTATAGAATAATATATTATATATTAGAAATTGTAATATATATATCCCAAAATTCAAAAAATACTTTGGGCGGGATGTGAAGAAATCAAAAAATCCCAAAGGTTTCAGCCATGCAATAGACCAGAGGAATAAGGGTTTTCCCCATTTACATCAGGGTTGGAAGAATGGAGCTCATGGCAACAACAAGCGTCATCAAGTCGAGAAACAACCTATTTTTGATATTTGTGAGGGAACCCCGCCTGGTTCTCCAGCTCACATTACATATTCTTCTCAGAAGGCCATGGGTAAACCTCTGAGGCCGGGCCAGGGTAAGGATAATCCATTATCACTTGACTCTCTTGGCACAGCAGGATCGAAATCACAATCAGCTCCTTCTGCAATGATATTGAAAGACTCCACTCAGGGCCCTCCTTGGACTCCCTTCAATCCAAATAAACAGCAACAGGTGTCGAAAAAGAAGCAAGTCATAGTAGTCAACCCAAATGAGTCTCATTTATCCTCATCAGATCAGGTGAACATTACACTTGCAAACCATTTGCTGCAAAATTTGATTGGATATCTTCGACAATCTGCCTTAATAGGTAAGTTTTCGTCTGCTTTATTGCTTTATTCTGATTTGAAAGAATGGGCTTTTTCATTTTGGCCAGGACTCAAAGATATCTTCTATATTGACTTGGAATCTCAGTACTTTGTGGCTATCTTTGATTCCAAGGTTTCCAGGGATTTGGTTCACAAGCAAAAAAATTGGTTATGTTGTGGGGTGGGGCTTTTTACAATGATCTGGATTCCTAATTTCAAACCCCAGCCCACCGATATTCATTTTTACCCTTACTGGATTTCTTTCCCGCTCCTTCCTCTTGAATATCGAGATCCTCAAATCATAGAAATCCTTGCAAACAAATTGGGAATCTTTCTAAAGCATGACCTGATTCCTTATGATCGTCCTCATTTGGATGTTAGAGTTTGCTTACTCCTAAACATGTGGAATCCTCTTCATACTCACATCTCGATCATTTCTCAGTGGGGTGTGTGGGATCAGCCCATTAAGGTCCAAGATGAACAAACGGTTCAGAAATTTCAAGCAAAATTGGGTCACTTCAATACCCAATGTCAACACAAAGTTCAGGGCTTACAGGTAGTATGTTCTGATCACAGTACATACCCCAATTTGTGTGTGCACAAAGCTATTTCTATATGTGATATGCCTCGTAAGGATTCAGTACAGGAGCATAAGAGTCTGGTTATACGCAATTCTACAGGATTTAAGCTGTCTAAAAATTGGTTGTATCTTTCATTCAACACTTTTCAGCTAAACCAAAAGATCTTTATGTCTCTCTGCCTATAAAACTTCCCCTGCATAACATGATCCCGACGGTATTGAAGAGTAAACCATTAATGGTAGAATCTTCTTTAGCTTATACTAAAACAAGGGAATTGGTTACTAACAATCAGTATGCAGATTGGAAAATACATCTAATTGCAGACCAGATCGCTTCAGTGATTGCTTCTAATATAATTTTTGGTATAGCAGAGGATGAAGGTATTAATTTAGGCAATCAAATGTCTTATGATCTTGATGAACTACTTAAATAATTTCAGCATTGGAACTCTCAGATTGCTCCAAAGAAAGCCAATAGTTGTAAGATCTTTGAAATTGAAGGAAATACATGCCAAGATGACAAAATGACTCTTTGTTTGGACTCCTTCACTTTTGATGACCCTCTAGGAATTGAGGACTGTATTTATCAACAAGTAGCAAGATAGTTGGCTTCCCATTTTGAGGACACAAATTTGGTGGACAATGAGAATAACAGGGACCAGTCTGACTCTCAATCATAGAATACCTTTTACTTGTTTGACCATCATTAGTCTTTCTCAATTGTTCAAACTCCCTCACAAAAACAACAACCCTTCAAAACTCCCAAATCGAGAGGTCGACCAAAGGGGTCAAAGACTAGATCTAAGATTGTTGTAGGGGTTCAGAAGACATTGGATGACAAATTTGTAGTTACCAAAAGAGTGACAAGGAGAAAAAAATGTTCTCCTTGTTAGCAATGGAAATAGTCTCATGGAATGTCAGAGGCATTAATGCCTCTGACAAAAGAAAATAGATTCATCAATCAATTGAAACTATGAAGGCTAATATTTTTCTGTTACAGGAGACAAAATTATCACAAGATACATTTGAAAAAACTCTAGCAAAATGGCCAAAGTGGTCTTCATCGCATTCCCCTAGTATTGGAGCTTCTGGTGGTCTTGCTGTTTTATGGAATCCGCTTAAAATTCAGGGTCAGATAATTCACCATAACCCGAACTAGCAAATGTTTGAGATGTCAGAGTTTGATGTTTCTTTCATTTTAATTAATGTTTATGGCCCCACCTTGACTAATGATAAACTTAAAGTATGGGACAAATTATCTCAGTTAATTCAAATGCAAAGCTCCCATCAAGTCATTTTGGGGGGTGATTTCAATGCAATCCTGAATCAGGAAGAAAAAGTTGGAGGTATTTTCCCTCCCCTCAAAACTATTTAGGATTTCTCACAATTTGTGGACAATAATGATCTCATGGATGTTAAACCTCTTAATGGTAAGTTTACATGGACGAACAAGAGAGCTAGTTTTGCACAAATTGCAGTTCGGTTGGACAGATTTTTACTTTCTCATGAATGGAAATTAGGAAACTATCAATTTCAGTCAGAAATACTGTCATTACCAGACTCTGATCACTTTCCAATTTCCTTAAGCATCAGTCATCCAGTTATTGTTGATCAGAATCAGCACAAATTTTCTTTCAAGTTTGAAAGAATGTGGCTGAGACATCCACATTTTCTCCCCCTTGTAAAACAATGGTGGATCAGTGCTCCCTTTACTCCAGGCTCTAGGATGCAAAAATTTGCCAAGAAATTGCAACATGTTAAAGTATAGATCAAAGATTGGAATCAACACGTGTTCAAGAATGTATTTAAATAGAAAGAGCTGGTCAAATTGCAGTTGGATGAAATATACAGAAACATCATTCAACATGGGATGAAAAATGATACCTATGTTAAGAAAAAATGTCTACAGCAAGAGTGGGAGGAATTATGTAGTAGGGAGGAAGAGTATTGGAGACAAAAGTCTTGAGAAGTATGGCTACAACAAGGAGACAAAAATACAAAATTCTTCCATGCATCGGCTCAACAAAAACAAGCAGCTAAAACAATCTTTCAAATTAAAGACTCAGACACTGGTAATGTCTTATCTAATGCACAACAAATTAGAAATGAAGGTGTCAAATTCTTCAAGAACCTTCTCGCTCCAGCAGAATATCTGAATCCTGCTTCTTCTCAAGTTGATGATCTCCTTCAGAATGTACCAATAATGGTGTCCCACAATGAGAACACAAAATTGATGTCCGCTTTCACCTTTCAAGAACTTAGAGAGGTAGTATTCTCATTTCCTCCAGACAAGGCTCTAGGTCCGGATGGCTTTACGACGCTCTTTTTCTAGAGCTGTTGGGAATTTATTGGCTGGGATTTACTAGCAGCTATTGAAGAATCTAGAAAAAATTGTTCCATGCTCAAATACTTTAACACTACAAATATTGCAATCATTCCAAAAATTAAGGAGCCTAAAACCTTTGCTGATTTCTGCCCAATATCACTTTGTAATCTTACATATAAAATTGTCACCAAAGCTATCTATTTACGTCTTCAACATCTTCTTCTGCATATTATTTCTCCTGAACAAGGTGGCTTTGTCCCGGGCTGAGAAACAATGGAGGGAGCAATGGTTGCTCATGAAGTTCTCCATTCCATTAACACTAATCAGTCTTCCAATTTTGTTGTCAAGTTAGATATGCAAAAGGCTTATGACAGAGTTTGTTGGAACTTTCTCTTTCAAGTTCTTCAGAAAATGGGTTTCTCTAAAAGGTGGTGTAAGTGGATTAAAGCATGTATTTTGGGGGCTTGGTTTTCAGTTATTATTAATGGATCAGTATTAGGTTTATTTTTTTCTACACAAGGTGTCAGACAAGGAGATCCACTATCTCTGGCTCTCTTCATTATCATGGTGGAAGCATTTAGCAGGACTTTTAAGCATCATCATCTTAGTAACAAGTGGAAAGGAGAAAAAATTAAGGGCACATCAATATCTATTACACATTCATTGTTTGCAGATGACACATTACTTTTTGGAGTGTCAGAAGCCAAGCAGATCAAGAAAATTCTACATCTATATTCAGATGTTTCAAGCCAGCAAATTAACTCTCATAAGTCAAAGATCTTTTTATTCAACACTAATAGAGTAATAGCATACAAGATTGTGCAGATTTTGGGTTTCTCAGAGGATTTCTTACCTTCCACTTATCTTGGTATTCCTTTCTTCATGGGATCCAATAAGACAAGCTATTGGAGTGGTGTTCTCCAAAGAATTAAGAGCAAAGTTATGTCATGGCAAGTAAGATGGCTTTCATTATCAGGCAGAAACTTACTTATTAAATCGGTACTCTCTGCAATTCCAAATTACTATTTGGTGGTCCTGCAAGCCCCTTCTTTAGTTTTATTATAAATTCAAAAACTAATCAGAGGCTTTCTTTGGGCGGGAAACATGACAAATGAAAAGAAAATTCCTCTTATTTCTCTTCAAGACATGGCTCATATCCCTGTCGTACGGGGTGCGGGGGTGCATGACCTATCAAAAAGGAACAAAGATTATGGTGCCAATTTGGTTTGGCAAATGTACAGCAAACCACAATCTACATGGTGTCAAATAATGCAACAGAAATACTTGTATAACAATGATCCACATAGAATTTTTTCAATGATAGACCCTCCTAAGGGCTCTGTTATTTGGGATTTTATGACTTCATGCAGGGATATTGTTCTCAAATACATCTCCTGGGAATTAAACTGTGGTGAAAAGATTAATTTTTGGAGAGACTCTTGGAATGGTCAACCTACACTAATTACATTACCAAACATTCAGGAAGCAGTGATAGCCTCAGAAGCAGCCTGGGGAAATCTAGTCATTCATTTTATTGATGCAGTCTATCTATCTTCAAGGAAAGTATTTTGAAAGGATCCGGACCAACTTCCTTTAGATATACAAACTAGACAGCTCCTTAGAGAGATACTTTCAGATAGAATAGCATTTGTATCCAACCATGAGGATCGACTAATGTGGATACCAACCAAAAATGGTAAATACTCAATCAAAGAAGGTTACAAACTTCTACAAAGAGCAGCATCAGAGAAGAATCCATCTCGAGCTTATTCATTCTGTTGGAATAATGTGATATTACCTAAGGCAGGCTGCTTTGCGTGGCTAGCAATTAAGCATAGGATTCTAACAAGTGATCGGTTGGAAAGGTTAAGTATTTCTCCTCCATTTAAGTGTGTATTATGTGATGAAGAATACGAATCAGTTGATCATCGATTTGTTAGGTGTCAATTTGCGTATTAGTGCTGGATTTTTGTTCTAAGAAAATTAAATTATTCCACTCCACTACAAAATAACATTTGGGATATTTTTCAAGCGTGGCCAATCCCTTACCCACAGGCATTTTTTGTGGGAATTTGGAAATGCACTCTAGCACTAGTACTTTGGGAAATATGGTGGGAGAGGAATAAGAGGATTTTTAGAAAAGAAATTTCTTCCCTAGACAAAGTGAAGGAGGGGATAGAAAAGTCGATATCAGAGGTTACTAATGCAAGTGTTAGCAAATGAAAAATCAACCCACCTATTACTACATGGGACGTAGGTATCATTCGGGATTGGAAATCATTATTCATACCATTCAAAACTAGACTCAAAAGAAACCAAACAAAGATAGATAGATCAACAGTGTATTGGAAACCCCTACAGTCAGGATTTGTGAAGCTCAATTTTGATGGGTCATCCAGAGGCAACCCAGGTCAATCAGGGTTAGGTGCATGTTTAAGAGATTGTAAAGGGAAAGTGCTTGCAATTACAACAACCCCTTTACCAGCTGGAACTAAAAATATGGTAGAGGCTCAGGCGTTACTGTTAGGGTTATTACTTGCAAAGAAAGGGGAATATAAACGGGTCCAGATTGAAGGTGATTCACAAGTTATAGTGAATGCATGCATTAAGAGACAAACAAATTCATGGCAAATCCATTATATTTTACAACAAATTTGGATTTTAATTGATCAAATCCCTGAAGTGACGATATCGCACACATTAAGAGAAGGGAATAAAGTTGCAGATTGGCTATCCAATTTAGGATGTGATGGTACCACTCATTTCACATTGCATCCTGCAATAATTATTGAATAGTACAATGAATTGCATATGCTGATTTCACAAGAGTTCGTGGATTGTTAGGGATAATCATTATTTGGCAACCCAAAATATATTAATTATCAATGCATTGAGAGAGGCGATTGAACCTCATGGCAGTTTACTTCCAACTGCCATGCTCTGTGTTAAATGACGTCAATAGGATATGGAAAATTACCCAACTTGGCTGCGTGGTGTACTTATCATGATATGTAATCAGAAAGGAGATCGGGTAACCATATCATTCACATGGAGCATTGTCCTTCAAATTCTTTGCACGTATATACATGTGCCTTAAAATTATTCTACAATATTCGACATTATGATGCCCTCTGTATGCTGCACTATAACAGGCGAGATAATTTAAACATCTTTTTCATTCCTGCAAGTTAGAGTGTGCTTGGCCTTTCATTGTCTGAAAATTTCTATGTCTTTGGAGGCGTGCGTCAAGTGTGACTCCTGCAATCAATTTCACAAGAATCTGTTTCCTAAAAACTACCGAATTTGGATTGTGCGAAATGTGGATGAAATATTCTTGCCTCTGCGTATAGATGATAGGGTAATAGATGTGATGTTTGCTATCAACTCGCCAACTATTAGAAGATGTATTTGGCAGGTAATTGGAGAAGAAATTTGATCACCTTCAACTCGACACTTTCTGTTTCCATCAAATGTAGTGTCTATTTTTTTCTTGAATGCAATGGATTTACTACAATCAGTCCTCCTGTTAGAAAATTTGGTGAGAAAGGTCATTCTTCCACAGTTTTGGAATGAAAATAAACTTGCAAAGGCTATGCAGCAATACAATTTATGGGCTGGACATGCATTAGTTGGTGGGCTCTTTCTGAGGTCCCAACTACTTCGAAGGCATGAGTTCATGGTTATGTTTGACGCCCTTCAAAATTCATTTGAGAATCAGAACCCTCGCTTCATGAAATTGGGTCTTCAAACTATGGCAAGGGCTCTGGGGTACTAGCTTGAAGAAAAAGTGAAGCGGACTGGGTTTGCAATTTTATATATGCTTAGTTTCTCCAATAAGGATTACACTCCAAAGAGCTCCGAGGGCGTCGGCTCAGGGATCTCAATCCAAGAGAATAGCTCGGCTCAGGGTTTGGTGCATGGTCTGCAAGATGTTAACGAGTTGGCAGCTCGGGCAACTAAAATTGAAGGAACGACCAGGCAAGTGGCTGCTTTTATAGGATGGGAGTATCCCCAATCGAGTGTGCAAAACCCTACATGGGAACAGGAGGAAAATGCTCAGGCTACGACGGAATCAGGATTAGGTAACATGACAGGGTGGGAGGCTCCTCCACATAATCAGATACCCACTAATTGGGAGTGTTCATAAGGAGAGATGGCGACCACACATGACGAGGGTTGTGTCAAAATGGAGGAATAAAAATGCCAATTAAAAAGTTTTTGAAATTTTGAAATGTTGATCATTTATTGTAAAATCTGATGAAATAGTATTTATCTGCTCAAAGTTTTTTGTAAAATAGGGGGAAAGATAATCTCCATTTTGTAAGTTTGAGCAATCCCTCATCGATAGAAATAGTTGTAAATATCGATGTTTTTATGAGCGATGATGTTGGGTTTTCTTACTGATTCTTTCCCGGTTGAGCTTTTTTGAATCAGTTTCTTTTAAAAAAAAGTAATAATATATACAGTGGCTCGACCACTTGTGCCAATATATATATATATATATATATATATAATATAATATAGTAAATATTTTAGAATATAAAATAATTATATATTATAATATTGTTCAAATATATTGTAATTAAAATTTGTAAACAATAAAATATAATAATAACATGTTTATAGTAACAAAATATTAAATATAGTATCTAATAAAAATATATTATATTGTAAAGTAAAAAACTAATTTCAAAATAAATTAAATGATAGATGAATTATATATTACAAACTAAGGTTAAAAATTTTCCGAATAACAATTTTTTTCAAAAAGGAGATAAGTAATTTATATCATTTATTTAATTTATAAATAAATATTTAAAGATTTACAAAAAATAGTGACTTCGGATTGGTTGATTGATGAAAACTAATTCACAAATTGTGCAAACTGAATAGTATAGCCTAGGCAAGTACAAGGGTTAGTAAAATATTAAAATTACATAATATTGCATATATGATATTGTAATTTTATATTATATATATTATAGAATATTATGTATTATATATTTGAAATTGCAATAACTAGCAACGGTGCGCCCATAGGTACTTATATTTTTAAAAATTGAAATGTTCATTAATTATTAATAGAAAATTAGAATGTTAAAAAAAATTATTTAATATTTCTTGATGTGAACTATACCCTTTTATTTAATCACCAGACCAAGTACAATTATAGATCATTATATACATAACAATGTATTTACTCTAATATCCTATTTTTTTTAGCATTCTAATGTTTTATCACTCAAATACATTTCCCCCAAAAGTGGAAGAATAGTTAAATACAAACATATATTAATTGTTGTAATTTGATCTCCTTAATATATTAAAAACATAGGTAGGTAAAATATTAAAAACACTATAAAACCTATTTGAAAAAAAAACTAATCTGAATTAATAACGGAATCTTACCTAAATTAATAATCTAAATTAACAACAAAACTTAAAGTAAATTAAAACAAAACCAATTTAAGATACAAACTACTATAAATTAAAAAACTAATATAATCTATATCATATTAATAGTATTTAAACAAAATTCAATTTCTGCATACAAATACATGAATAATTTGTTAAATAATTCATTTATTTTTATGTGCACATTAAAAATCAAATGCAAATTTAAATTTTATTATTACATACAAATTTATGATGATTCAGTTTATAAAATTAAAATAGAAAAAAAAATACATAATCAATATATATTTAAAAATTTGTGTAAAAATATTGCAGAGTGGAAAAAAAAATGTCAGTCAAGGACTGACAATTTTCTAGCAAGCGCTGACAATTTTCAGCAAAAAAAATAATTTTCAGGGAGCAAAGCTCCCACACAGCTTAATTATTTATAGCATATATATATTAAAAACATAATATAATAAATATTAAATTACATGTTGATAGTAATAAAATATAAAATATAGTATCCCATACCCTAACCCTAGCTTTAACTCTAACTCTAACTCCAACCCTAACCCTAACCCTAACTCTAACTCTAACTCTAACTCTAACTCTAACTCTAACTCTAACTCTAACTCTAACCCTAATCGTAAAAATACCCTAACCCTAACTCTAACTCTAAAAATAACCCTAACCCTAACTCTAACTCTAACTCTAACCCTAACCCTAACCCTAACCCTAACCCTAACACTAAAAATAACCCTAACCTAACCCTGACCCTAACCCTAAATCTAACCCTAACCCTAACTCTAATCCCAACCTTATCCTAACACTAACTCTAATCCCTAACACTTTTTTCTTTACATGGTATATTCCCGTGCTTGCATTCTCATTTCCATATATGCTAACTCTAGCCCTAAGTCTAACCCTAACTCTAACTCTAACTCTAACCCTAACCCTAACCCTAACCCTATATAACCGTAACCCTAACTCTATTCCTAACCCTAACCCTAACCCTCACTCTAACCCTAACCCTAACCCTCACTCTAACCCTAACCCTAACTGTAGAAATCACCCTAACCCTAACCCTAACTTTAACCCTAACCCTAAACCTAACCCTAACTCCAAACCTAACCCTAACCCTTACCCTAATCATAAAAATCTCCCTAACCCTAACCCTAATCGTAAAAAACACCCTAACCTTAACCCTAACCCTAATCATAAAAATCACCCTAACCCTAATCTTAAAAATCACCCTAACCCTAACTCTAACTCTAAAAATAACCCTAACCCTAACCCTAACTCTAACTCTAACCCTAACCCTAACTCTAACTCTAACTCTAACTCTAACCCTAACCCTAACTCTAAAAATCACCCTAACCCAAACCCAAACCCTAACCATAAAAATCACCTTAACCCTAACCCTAACCCTAACCCTAACTCTAACCCTAACCCTAAAAATCACCTTAACCCTAACCCTAAAAATTACCCTAACCCTAACCCAAACCCTAATCGTAAAAATCACCTTAACCCTAACCCTAACCCTAATCTTAACCCATAACCGTACATCCTAACTATAAAAATCTCCCTAACCCTAACCCTAACCGTAACCCTAATGCTAACCCTAACCCTAACCCTAACTCTAACTCTAACCCCAACCATAACCCTATATAACCCTAACCCTAACTCTAACCCTATATAACCCTAACCTTAACCCTAACTCTAACTCTAACTCTAACTCTAACTCTAACTCTAATTCTAACTCTAACCCTAACCCTAACCCTAACCCTAACCCTAACGCTAAC
>MU215184.1:73076-91900 GCA_018584345.1 Thuja plicata
AATGACTCCTTAAGGAACCTAGTGCACATATCGTGCTGACCATTTCAAGTATACATCCCTGGGTTGACAAGTTAAATGCACCTCATAATGGGAGAAGTAGTCCTTAGATTGAATAAACCATTCCTAAAAAAGGCCTTGAGCATAATTATTCTACACCTATTGTGAGGCGGTTCATTTTTGGCGCCGCTGTCGGGGATGGTGTCAAGCTAGGAACATTTTTGAGTCATTTTTTCATTCCTAGTTATTTTTTAGATTTGTATCCCTAAAAATTGCTTCATAAGTGTGAAGAATTCAATTGAATGCATCGAAGAGAAAGGCGGCGAGATGAATATGGCAGATTTCTCCCAGCAGAGTCTACTAATTTGAATGAGGAAGTTGAAGAAGTTGAGTTACCCTTTGAAGATGCAAGCCCTGACTTTCCTGCAACATCTTCCTCCAGAGTAGAACCACTTGATATAAGCGGCTTCCAAACTTTTACAGAAATCTTGGCCAGCTTTCTAGATAATTCTGGCCCAAATCCACCTATTGTTAACAATCCAGTAGCTAATGCTCCTTTCCAGCAGCAACCCCATAATCAAATACCTCCAGTAATGGCACACCCTACTTTCCGATTTCCTCTCCCAAGCCTTATAAACAATGATAATCTCAAAAATATACCCACAGCTGCTCTTCCAAAGTTTTATGGTCTTATAACAGAGGATCCTGACACTTTCTTGTTTTAGTTTGACATACTTTGTCAAATCTTTGACTATAATACCGATTCCCATAAGCTCAAGTTGTTTCCTGCAACACTGAAAGAGTCAGCCTTACGATGGTTCATGGGCTTAGGAGCCAATGTAGCAGGTACCTGGGACGAGATGAAGACATTGTTTATGCAGAAATATAAAGATTATTGCAAAGGCAGTGACCCAAAAGGAGATGATATATTTAGGATGTCTCAAAAGGAGGATGAAACATTGGAGGACTATGTTTCACATTTTTTGTACGCAATGCAAAAGAATCCCCAGCATGTACTGGCAGAGGATTCACAGAAAATAGTCTTCTTGAGAGGGGTAAACGAAAATTGTCTGGAAGAATTAGACTTGATGGCTGGTGGAGACATATCCCAATCCTCTTGAGATGACCTCAAGAAAATCTGTCTCAACTACTCAAGGTCAACTGTGAAGAAAGGCAGAGGATACTAGGCCACAGTCACAAAAGGGATTGGTTTGGGCATTTCAAAGCTGGAGATATCTAATTTGCTCACAGATTTTAAGCAAGATATTACAAATGATGTAGCTACACATCTTGACACAATGACTGCCAAGAAGAAGCATGCAGAAGCTAAATCACAATTGGCTGAGTACTGTCCACACTGCCACAAACAAAAGAAAGACTACGGATGTAAGCTGGTAGCAAACCTAGAAAACCAACATTTGTCAACTGAATACATGAAGATAGAAGGATAAAATGATCAAGTGTTCTTCATGGCTCAACATCGACCATGGGCTTCATGACAAGGTATGCCACAAGACCCTCTACAATTTTCAAATTTTAACAATAATCAGTGGCAAAACCAAAATTATCAAAACACTTCTCAGTACTCTCAACCTCAGTGGCCAAACCAATAGAATAACCAATGGCCAAACCAACAGAATAGCCAATGGCTAAACTAGCAGAATAACCAATTTCCTAATCAGCAAAATAACTAGTGGCCTAATCAGCAAAATAACCAGTGGCCTAATCAGCAGAATCAATGGCAACCACTACAAGGAAATTGGCAGCAAACTAATCAATGGAGGGGGCCTCCACAGTGGCCTAACCAAAATTTTGGCTGTCCAAAATTACCACCTCCTGTGCAACCACCTACAATAATGCCACCTCCTGTAGAAACTAATGCTAATCCAAAGCCAACCCAATTGCCTACTTAACCACAGCCTAATCCAAACAACAAATAGCAGCAGCAGCAAACATACACTACTGACACTCAACAGTGCTCTACTTATTCATTAGAGATAGCTGATATCCATTTGAGGTCCGGTACTACCCTGCCTACACATGAATATCCTATTATCATGGAAGTTGCAGACACTCTTGTAGCACTACTTCCAGAAGCCACACTGCCAAATACCAGCCAGCCGACTAATATACCCAGCAGAACTACTGTCCACACTTCAAATCCACCCTTTCCACATAGGCTAAACAAAGAAAAAACTATACCCCAAGAGGAAGAAACATTTGATATTATTGAGCAGCTGAAAAATATGAACATTCAAATCCCTCTGTTCCAAGCTATCAAAGATATACCTCTTTATGGAAAGGCTATTAAGGAAGCATGCCTTAAGCAGCTAGGATGGAAGAAGAAAGACCCTCAAATAGTACATATTGTAGGGAAATTAGCAGATATCATGTTAGGAAAGGTGGTAATACCAAAGTATTTAGATCCTGGCAGTCCAGTAGTCGACCTGATAATAAATGGACAGACTGTGCGAAATGCTCTAATTAATTTGGGAGCAACAATAAATGTCATGACTAAAGATACAATACATAGGCTAAGCATAGAAAGCTTAAGAACAATAGCCACAGTGCTACAACTTGCTGATAGTTTAACTGTTACTCCAGAGGGTCTCGTAGAAGATGTGATAGTTACCTTAGATTCATGGGAGTATCCTGCTGATTTTCTTATCCTTTCACCTAAAGTAAACTTTGCTGGCTATCTTGTAATCTTTGGAAGACCCTAGTTAGCCACCACTGATGCTAAAATTAATTTCAGATCAGGTAGTATGAAAATTTCAAATGGTCAAACCATAAGGAAGCTATCCCTATATCCTCCTGCTCAACCCCAGCCAGACTTGGGAGAACCTATTTGGCCAAACTTAGGGGATGAGGAGGAAGAGCTAAATTCAGTAGCCCAGCTCATGATTTTGCATAGGAAATCTTTTCTAAAGATGCAAGAGGAAGATGATGTGTACAAAGCATTCTTACCAATGAATGTATTGTGGCTAAAGATGTTTTAGAAAGTTCTGTTTTACAACTATGTACCTATGAGGACTGTATGTCTCCAGCAACCCCTAAAATAATTGATCAATTACTGACAAGTGAAATAGCTAGAAGTCTAGTGCTCAAAGTGTTAATGGCAGAGCTAACAACAACAGTGGAACTTTCCTCTGGTCATAACCTGCATGTAAACAACAAGTTGTCCCAATCATAGTCGGTATTGTTAACAAACCTCCTCAGTCAACATGAAAAAGCATTTGCATGGGATTATGGGGATATGGAGGGGCTAAACCCTAAACTCTGCACCCACAGAATCTACATCAGTGATGGAAGCTTGCAACTTCATCAACCACAGAGGAGAATAAATCTTGCACTGAGAGAAATAGTTAAAACTAAGTTGTAGAAGTTGTTGGATGCTAGATTCATCTATCCAATCTCTGATAGCAAGTGGGTATCACCATTGGTCATTGTACCTAAGAAAGGAGGTAAGTGGCAAATATGTGTGGATTACAGGGAATTAAATAATGCCACAAAGAAGGACCACTTTCCTTTACCTTTTATTGACCAGGTCTTGGATAATTTGGCTGGAAAGAAATATTTTTCCTTTCTGGATGGATACAGTGGTTACAATCAGATAAGCATTGCCCCCGAAGATCAGGAAAAGACCACATTCACATGCCCTTGGGGCACATATGCCTATTCAATATTACCATTTGGATTATGCAATGCACCTGCTACCTTTCAGAGAGCTGTGATCAGCATCTTTGCTGGTATATCACATGATTGCATGGAAATCTACATGGACAACTTCACTACATCCGGTGTCACATTTGAGGAAGCTTTGAAGAACTTGGAGAAAGTACTAATCAGATGTGAGGAACATAACCTGTCTCTCAACAGTGAAAAGTGCTTTCTGATGATGCAGGAAGGGGTGGTGTTGGGACATTTTATCTCCAAAGCTGGAATCCAAGTAGACCCTGCGAAGATAGAGGTAATTCTCACACTCCCTATTCCTACTAAGCAAAAAGATGTCAGATATTTCCTAGGTCACGTTGGATATTATAGGAGTTTTATCCATAACTTTAGTCAAATAGCTAGTCCTTTGTACAACTTACTTACCAAAGAAGCTGAATTTGCTTGGACAAAAGAATGTGATGAATCCTTCTTGCATCTCAAGTCACTTTTGACAACTGCACCAGTACTTAGGGGTCCTGACTGGACTTTACCATTTCACATACATACAGATGCTTCAGACTATGTCGTAGGTGCTGTCTTAGGATGAAAGTATAAAAACCTTGAAAATGTAATCTATTATATCAGTAAGAGTCTACATGGACCAGAGTTAAACTATATAGTGTCCGAAAAAGAATTTCTAGCAGTAGTTTATGCTCTGAACAAATTTTTCCATTATGTAACTGGTTATCCTATCTTTGTTCATACTGACCATGCAGCAATTAATTATCTCATGAACAAACCTGCCATCATAGACAGGTTAGAAAGATGGCTTCTTCTTTTGTAGGAATTTGATATAACAATCATTGACAAGCCATGGAAAGCAAACGTGGTAGTTGATAATCTATCCAGAATTCATCATACTGAAGAAGATACTACTTTGATAGATGATGCATTTCCAGATGAACATTTATTTCATATTGCTGTCCAAAATCCATGGTATGCTGATATAGCTAATTATCTAGTAGCTAACAAAATGCCTACACATTTCTCTTACAAAGATAAGAAGCTGCTTGTAGAGAAAAGCTTCCATTTCTCTTGGATTGATAGCACATTATTTTACACTGGACCTAACCAAGTTATGAGGAGATGTGTGAGAGAAGATGAGACATATGACATTCTTCATGCATGTCATAATGAACCATGTGGAGGACACTTTGTAGCCAAAAGAACAACATAGAAGATTTTAACAACTGGCTACTGCTGGCCTACACTTCACAAAGATGCAGCCAGTTATACAAGGAAGTGTGACAAATGTCAAAGAATGGGTTGACCAACAAGATCAGATGAAATGACCTTAAACCCACAGGTGGTGGTAACACCATTTGATAAATGGGGCATGGACTTTATTGGTCCAATAGACCCTCCATCCAATGGGAAGTCATACATTCTAGTGTACACAGATTACCTAACCAAATGGGTCGAAGTAAGAGCAATGAAGCATGCTAGAGATCATAAAGTTGCTGAATTTCTGTATGAAGAAATTTTTACTAGATATGGCATGCCAAGAGAACTTGTTACTGATCAAGGTACTCAATTCACTTCCAATCTGATAACAGAGCTCATGAAGGAATATAATATCAGACATCAGAAGTCAAGCCCCTATCACCCTCAAGCCAGTGGACAAGCAGAGTTACAAATCAGGAAATAGAAGCAATCTTAACAAAGACAACTCATTTACATCATCGAGATTGGAGCAGTGGACTATTAGAAGCCATCTGGGAATATAGAACAACATAGAAGACCACCATAGGGTTCACTCTGTTCGAACTGTTATATGGTAAAAAAGAAATCCTACCGATTGAATTTGAACACAAAACATTAAGAACAACGCTGGGGTTAAATATTGATCTTCCTGTAGCACAAAGAACGCTTGCTGCATCTCAATTCTTTGGATGAAATGTGCAAGTCTACCCTGCAGTGCACAAAAATTATCCAAAATCAAAGGAAACAGTGGCATGACACCCATATTAAGAGTAAGTAGTTCAAAGTTGGAGATTGGGCATTGTTATATGATTCTAGATTCCAAGAGATACCAGGCAAGCTGCAGACATGATGATTGGGTCCATATGAAAGAAGCCATGTATTTACAAATGGAGCAGTCTAGTTGACCACAATTGACCCTATACACTTCAAGATACTAGTCAATGGACATAGGCTAAAGTTGTATCACCAGCCACAGACGAAAGACAGCTTCCTGCAACAATTCAACTAGCCAGTTTTAAAGGATCAACAGGTAACACTTCCTGTAGTAGAGGGTGTCAACCTTCTTCCTGCAGCTCTTCAATAAAAATTCCTTCAAAGCATGACCATAATAAAAACTTTATGTTTACATAAAGTTCAAATTCTCTATTCACTTTCTACATTCTTCTTTTTCAACCCATTTCATTTCTTAATCTTCCATCCACCCACCTCTCACATCATCATATTTCTATGCTTTCAATAAAGAGATCATGTGCTAATGCATGTCGATCGCCAACATTGTCATTACACTCTCACCAACCTTTCCTGGCACGTGCGATGATCAATTAACATGTACGAGCTTTTCAAATTTATTTCCATTTTTAGCGCATAGTTTTCCTTGGTTATATCGAATACTGTAATAAATGTATCATTACCACCTTAATCCATTTCCATACCTTCTGCCAAGTCTGAAAAGTGAGGACACTTGTCAATATTTCATAGGGGGCAAGGAAGTGTGCCAATTCTTAAAATTTCATTTCTATTTACTCGTTAAGATCCTCAAATCTTTACTTCGGCATTGTCTTAATTAAAACCCAGCTGCCGCATCACACAAGTGTCAAGTGTCATACCTTTATTCCAAATAAACCCCTAATTGTTAGACTAGATGTGACCCAGTATTAAAACCATGACATAACTCTTGCATGAATATCTATTATTCATTCTTTTAAAGTACATTATTATTGTTCATACCAAGAATACGAGAAGAATGTGAAAGAGGGTTTGTGGTTTTACAAGAAGTAGTCTGAAATTCAAAAGAGAAGAAGGTAATTATCAAGAACAGAGCAGAGGTTGAATTTTGTAAGCACAAATGGGGGGCCAATTTAAATGGCATGAACCAGTGGTTCATGGTATTTTACTATCTGATGTTGAGGCAGTAAGAAGATTTAATGCCTGCAGATGGCTGGGATATTTATTAAAATTGACAGAGTTTGATGAGGAAGCAGCAACAGAATTTGCAAACACATTTGATGAAGGCAAAGAAATGGTATGGGGGTTTACAGTCATTGCAATAGAGGAGAGAATAGCGGAAGTAACCGGTTTGTCAGCAGCAGGGGAACACTACCCCAATGCGCACAATGCCAGGTCAGCTAGGGCCCAGTTCACCCTACCAGGTGACTCTCTACTGGAGATCACTAAACAGGGGTGCAAAAGAATGTTCATTCCTCCACCATATCATGAGTTGGCCATGCATATTATCAAGTATTTCACCTATGAAGGACGATTCTCTAATTTACATGTGCATCATTTTAAGCTGCTTAGTTATGTATGACATAATATCCCAATGAATGCCCCCAATTTTTTGTTTAATATGTTGTGCATTAATGCCGAAGAAACCTAGAAAGGGAATGATAATTCTGTTACTCACCATGCCTTAATTAAATTAATCATAGAAAGATCTCTTAGGTATGTCTCCCCTATGGCATGGGTAGATTTTGTCCATCATAAAACCCTGCAGCCTCAAATTGCCCCTAATGTGCAAATTAGCTAAGATAATACAGTTTCCCCTGACCCAGTTGCCAAGCAAAGTACCCAAGGGGTAGAAACTAAAAATTTACAAGAAAATGTGCCTTTACCCACTCACATGAGAAATATGCCTACTTCCACCCAAATTAAATGAAAATGGAAGTTAGTGGGAGAAACTTTGATTCCTGCAGCTGAGCCACGAAACCCTCAAGTCTCGAGAAAGAAGAAAATAAAGTCAGTTCCTGCAGCCACTACTCCTGCAGTAGAGAAAACAAAAAGGGTTAGTAAGAAAAAGGCTATAGAGGTTGACGAAATGCCTGTAAGAAGAAGCTCTAGGATGAGAGGGCAAATTCCTAAAGTACCTACCGAAATCCAGTCCGCTTCCCCCAAACAATTTGAGGAGGAAACTTCTATTCATATTGTTCTAGATGATTCTCCCAGCCAGTTTGAGATTCCAGACATTCCTCAAAATATAGATGAGGAGTGTGAAGCTGAGCTAAATGTATGTCAAAATGACCCAAGAGTTAGTCATCAAGATGTTCCAACCCGTGAGAAAGAAATCCCTGTAACTCACCAGCTAGCTTGCATAAGAAATGCCCTAGTTTCCTATAAGCGAACTTGGTTAATGAATTTCTTAGAGAAGTTATGGAGGGAACAAAGGAAGAAGAATAACCAGGATGAAAATAGTGGTCTGATTACTCTGCAAATGCTTCTCTTCTAGTTATATAATAAGCATGTGCTGACAACCACTCTATGGGGAGAAGAGAAAAAAAAATTGCAAAAAGTAATAGCAGAACAAGGAGAGGAAATTGCAAAATTAAAAGATCAGTTGGTAAAACAAAAACAAAGATTGGAACATGCCCTTAAGCTGACTAACTAGATAATTGATTGTAGACCGCCACCTAGGGTCTATACTAACTTTCTAAAAGAAAAATTCCTCCTATTTCATTTGATGATGACCCTCAAAGATGTAAAATTTGAGTTCAAATCAACCCAGGAATTCTATGGTTTATACCAGACCCTTCAATCTTGGCAACAAAACCTACTTTGTGAGTTGTATGTGCATAATTTCATCATCCCTACAGAGACTGAATGGAACCCCCTACCTTACATAGGGGATATACACCTAAGGGCCCTAATGTCTTGGATGCACAACGAGGCTAACTATGATAGACAATTAGAGAATTACAGAGAACTTGAGAAAATGGAACTCCTGCCATTAAGAGCAGAGAGCAGTCAACCAGAAGTATTCCTGAGGGATTGGTTCAAACTAACATATGGGAATATTAAAAAGGAAATCAGAGATAAAAATTTTAAACTCAGAATAGATGTGTACGTAGTATACGACAACATGTCTTATTTTGTCTTCCAAAGAGCCTTAACCGGTGCCAGAAGTAGATGGGGAAGATTATTAGAGGCATTCAAAAGCTTAGAAACACATAGCCCCATTAACCTTGAAGCAGCCATACACTGAGCACCAAAATACATAGAGTTGGGTAGGCAAATCAGGCAGGAGCTCTGGTGTTCTCTCACAATGTAGTCGCCCATGCTCCTTTGGCCCTTGTATGACATCAACACTGCCAGGCTTGACAGGCTACAGGAGGATCACAGAAGGGAAGTTTGGGAAAGAACAAGAGGATTCTACTACTCCTTCAAGAGCCAAAGGTGAGGAAGAACTGAAGTTGGTGACTTTAGGTCAATTTCCAGAAGATGCAATGCTTGAGGAAAAGCATTTGATTAACCAAGGGGCAGATGATAAGGCCAAATTATTGCCTTTATTTTGTATAATTTTAAATACTCTATTCTAGTTTTTGACAAAACATTTGAGAACCTAGTGAGTTAAAACTTGTGATAAATTCTAGATAGAACTAATAAACCATGGGTAGATGTTTGTGACATATTTTGCTAATATTATACATATAGTGCAGTATTTAATATAACCATCAGAATATATGTTCTAATATCTAGATTTAATTTGATTAAGCGTGTTGCATGAATATTTCCGCATCACAACTAACTTGACAGGAGAGAAAGTGGCTGGAGAGTGGTCGACAACATTCAAGGAAGACTGTTGAGGACCAGCTATGGTGGAGTGATCATCACAGCACCAGAAAACATGGCTGCTACAATGGAGGAGCCATTATTCCAGGACGCGGGGATGTAGTGTTGCTATATTCCCTCTGCACTTTATTATGTTGAACTGGTCACCCAAGCTTTATTATCCACACCACGGGCTGTTGCATTTCCATCTTCTTCTCCGACATGTTTTCGGCAAGATAGTTTCTTTTCTGTTTTGTAATAAGTGTTCAATTCTCTATATATAGGGATTGGATCAATAGTTTGAAGTTAGATAGGAAAGTTAGAGAAAGAAGTTTTTGGAAGAAAAACTATTATATTTTACAGTAATCTATTTCAAGTTTCATGTATTGTTTTTATGTAATGAATTTTTGAAATAGAATGAAGCAATTCTTGGTTTATGTTCTATGTTAATAGATTAGCAGAAACCAACCAAGGGGGCCCACTAGAGAGGTGGAATAGGTTAGAATAGAATAGAGTTCCTTCCAGCATTTCCAACATTTCCAGTATTTCAGATAGAAGTTATAATTTCTTCCTGTAGCATTGTACCTTGTGAATGTTCCTGTAGCATCTGTAAGAATAGTTATAATGGATGTTCTAGGTTGAAAGTATAGGTTTAAGTAGAGTATAGGTATCAGTAAGGAGATAAATGTATTCTTTTCCTGCAGCACTAGTGTAGGTTTCTTTTATGCATTTTTACCTTCCTATAGCATAAGCAAAATGACTCCTTAAGGAACCTAGTGCACATATCGTGCTAACCATTTCAAGTATACATCCCTGGGTTGACAAGTTAAATGCACCTCATAACTGGAGAAGTAGTCCTTAGATTGAATAAACTATTCCTAAGAAAGGCCCCGAGCATGATTATTCCACACCTATTGTGAGGCGGTTCAAGATTCATGTCCCAACTTGGAGATAGGGCCCAACCCTTTACTAATCTACTACACAAAGGGGTTACCTTCAAATGGGATGAACATTGTGAAGCAAACTTTAGATAATTGAAGGGATACATGGCTGCTCTGCCTATTCTTATGGCGCCTATTCATGGGAAGCCCCTACTCCTATACATTTCAGCTACAGCTACATCCCTAGGAGTATTACTGGCACAAGAAGCTGAAGCAAAGAAAGAAAGAGCTATTTACTATATTAGTATAACACTAGTCACTTATGAGCTCAATTATAGCATTATTGAAAAAGCATGCTTGGCAGTCATCTTCGCATCACAAAAATTAAGGCACTACATGCTCTCTCATACCATAAATCTCATTGCTAAGATTGATCCTCTAAAATATCTTTTGAGCAGAACAACATTAACAGGACATTTGGAAAAATGGGTCCTGATTCTAAGTGAGTTTGACATTGAGTATGTAGAATATAGAACTGTCAAAGGATAGGTCCTTGTAGATCAATTGGCTGATTCACCACTCCAGGATGATGAACCTTTACTCATTGAATTCCCTGATGAAACAATCATGCATCTCACTGAATATCCATGGAAGATGTACTTTGACGGTTCATTCACTCAACAAGGCTCTAGAGTAGGGGTCCTATTCCTAACCCCTCAAGGCTACAATATTTCCAAATCTTACAAATTGATGTTTCCATGCACCAATAATATTTCAGAATATGAGGCATTGGTAAATGGCCTTAAGCTAGCTATGGATTGGAAAATTTTAGAGTTACATGTGTATGGTGACTCCCAACTAATTATCAATCAAGTCAATGGGGACTATCAAACAAAGGATGAAAAGTTGATGCCCTACAAGCAACTATTTGATGACCTGAAGAAGTACTTTTTCTTCGTCACCTTCCAGTAGATACCAAGATCAGAGAACAAAGTTGTAGATGCTATGGCTACCTTGGCATCCATGTTACAACTAGAAGAACATCAATTTTTCTATGACTTGTTGGTGGAAGAACTATCCTATCCTGCCTTTGATACCTCTAAATACCAGGTAATATGTGCTTTGAATACCCCAGACCAATCTCGGTATGCCAATATCATTGCTTACCTTTCCGACCAAACTATTCCTGCCAATCTATCCAGAAATGAGAAAAGATCCCTGATTAGGACAACATCACGTTACGTCCTCATAACTAACAACCTATATCGACATAGTCTCAATGGTACACTTCTTCGGTGTTTAGAAATTGAAGAGTCTGACCTAGCATTAAAAGAAGTCCATGAAGGTGTATGTGGATCACACTCAAATGACTTTTAATTAGTGAAGAAACTGCTCAGAGTAACCTATTACTGACCTACCATGGAGAAAGATGCTATTCAGTTTTCAAAAGCATGTCTTAAATGCCAGACACATGGAAATCTTATCCATGTTCCTGCTAGGGAACTTATACCTTTCATAACACACTGGCCATTTCAGAAATGGGCCTTTGACTTGGTTGGACAAATATATCCTAATTCCTCAAATGGACACAAGTTCGTCATTATGGCCATTGAGTATTTCATGAAGTGGGTCGAGGCCGTGTTGCTAATCAAAGCCACTGGAAAACATGTGGCTATGTTCATTCTAAACTACATTATTTGTAGATATGGGATACCCTCTTCAATTGTAACAGACAATGGGGGCCAATTTAAAAATCAAGACATTGATGACCTTTGTGAATAGTTCCATATCACTCAACATTGCTCCTCAATCTATTATCCTCAAGGTAAAGGACAAGCTAAGGCATCCAACAAAAATATTCTCAAAATCTTACACAGAACTGTAAGTAAGTCTGGCCGAGACTGGCATCTACAACTGAATTCGGCACTATGGGCCTATAGAACAAGCATCCAAACACCAACTGGAGCCACGCTATTCACTATGGTCTATGGTACTGAAGCAGTACTACCTATTGAGGTTGAAATCCCATCTTTGAGGATATCTTTACAAGGTCTTGTTACTGACGAGAAATACCGCATAGATAGGGTAAACTCTCTGGACTTACTAGATGAGCGCAGACAACAAGCGTTTGATCACCTCAAAGTGTACCAAGCACATATGTCCAAAGGTTACAACAAAAAGGTAAAGCCACACAAATTTGAAGTAGGAGATCTCATCCTCAAGGAGAATCCTAAGAACTAGCCTAACAGGGAGCAGAAAGGAAAATTTGAACCTAATTGGTTGGGACCTTATGTTATCACTGCCACTTTTGGGACTAGAGCTTATCAATTAGCTACACATGTGGGAGACATTCTTCTAGATCCTATCAACAATCTACATTTGAAGTGGTTCTATGCTTGATGTTTGGCTAGCAGAGCCTGTACAACAAAAAGTTCTTGTAAAATACCAAAAATATTCAGAAAATTGATCCTGAAGAAATCCAAAAAGTAGTGGAAAAGATCCTACAGAAAGGGTATCTTTGGTGAAAACTTGGTAAACAGGCACCTTGATACTACAAAAACATTCAAAAAAGAAAAAATAGAAAAAACATTTGAAAAAGAGAAAAGTGCCCTGATGAGCACCTGGTAAAACAGGCATCTTGGTAGCAAAAGAAAAAAGAAAAGATCTTGTCATGTGGTGAAAACCTGGCAATCAGGAATCACTTGTGTTCTGTGCTCCATCTATCAAAGCACTACTGATACTAGGCCCTCATAATTTTTCTTGTGCTCATACGCTGACTTCATTTTCCTAAATGGCTATCTTATCCTCGCTTGGGATTTGTCTACACTTGCATCATAGGAACTAGTATGGTAGGTTGTGGTTGCTAGGTTGCTCTAGGATGGTTTGCCTCACGAACACAATATTTCTTGATACATGCAAAACAAATATCATTTTCCAAGAAAAGGGTGTTTTTTCAAACACATCACATATCCAGACATGACATTTACATTAACAAGGTTCCTACAAGGCTATATTGAATCGCAAACATGAACAGATTATCCTCTCAATGCACTGACATGGAACTCCATATTGCTTATTCTAATTTTTTGATTGATGAATCTTTACTATGTTTGACATATGAATGAACAAGTACTACTTAAACACACAGTTTGATATTGGTTTGATTATGATTATTTTATGTCCTGATGATGTTTTCAACTAGGGGCATCTAAGTAATTATAAATTTTATTTGATGGATTCACAATTGATGACTTGTTATGTCTTCTTAAGTTAGTCAATGACGTCTGCGCAAAGACAAAGAGTGACAAGGATAGGGGGGCATAATATTTTCTTGGTTTTCTGTGTATGGTGATTGTTCCAAATGATCCTATAAATTTCACCTAACTTGGATGTTTATGATAAGAGCTGCCACTATGGGTGGATAGCTGCATATATCTCGATCTTTGTTATGTGTAAACTATGGTGAGGTTGAAACAATTTCCTTGTCTGTTTTCTAGTCTAGATTCTCACTAAGGTATACGAATCATAATGTACCCAAGGATATGAATTTTCAAGGTCATTGCGGGTCCAATATATTTCCTTAATCAGAATTTGATATATTAAAAGGAAGGTGACTATTTTGTGATCTTGGCTTCTATGCCTTGATGCCTAAGTCTATTTCTGACATTTCAATAAAACATAGTATTCATACTTTCATAATATCAGTGGGTATTAGTGATTGTTTTACTATCTGATGGTATCTATTCCAAAGTGCCCAATGATGATAAAGAGCTATACATTTGCATACCAATGACAAGGTCCTAAGAGTCTGCATATAGTTGCTTTTAGAGATTGCATGGTACATTTATAACAACACTAAATGCATAAAGAATTTTTGTGCTCAAAAATGATTTCTATCTTCTTCTCAAAACCAAGTTAATAACCTCATCCATATTACTGATATATCTATTGTTGCACATCCATAGCATACATTTTGCATTTATTGAAAAGAAGAAACAAGAGAATATAAAAATAAAGCATCCATGTAGTCCATTTTACTTTTTCATCCTAAGTGCATCCATACATCTATTTTGCATCAAAGAGAAAATAAAAAAGAAATATACACTTGCATTTTCACATGAGTATCATTTAAAACATATTTATATCAGTAATCAAATTACAAATGATGTCTAAAACTAACTCATCAAGAGACCAAGATATGATCACATGTGCAAAGTACATCTATCACATCTATCAAAGCAAAAGGAGCTCATGAAACATGTCAGAATCAGGAAGCTGCATCATATATATATATATATATATATCAAAGCATGGTACAGATCAAAATATGCAATATTATGCATAAAGAGTATCAAAGTATCAGTGAGGCTGAATAAATATGATATACATGTATGAATGTCATATACAAAAGTGGGATCTCAGCAGGATCTAAATATATGAATGTGATGTCCAAGATATACATATAAATGATACAATTATCAACTCTATCCTGCCCCCTCTCCCTGATCAGGAGGAGGAGGAGGGGGTGGTACAAAAGGAGCCACTGGAGGTGGCATGGCCCCATCTGACTGCTGATTCACTCATGAAAAAGAAGGAGCTCTCTGGCCCTCAGGCACTGCTGCATGATACAAGGCATAATAATAAGTATCCCTCTGTCCCTAATGAACCGTTGTCTAGGCATGTGCATCTCTCTTAGCTCGGAGCATCTCACCCTACCTATCCCTCTCTGCTCTTAGCTGCTCAAGCTGCATATCCTTGTTTGCTAATAAGGCATCGACAGTAGTAACTCAGGCCTCCACTACTGTAATCCTAGCTCGGAGCTGCTCCCTCTCCTGCTCACATCTAGACAGAGGATCTTTGTCTCTACCTATATCTTTCTCCTAGGACCTATCCTGTCCTCTATCTAGTGGTCTATCCTATGACCCCTGATGCCTCTATTGTTGTTGCTCTCCTGTAAGAAAAGGGCTAGTATATCTTTGAGGAGCCATAGATCTAAACCTCTGGCGCCTACCCTGCCCGCTGACACTAGCTCCACCTGTATTGATAGCCTCACCACCACCACCCCTATCATCTCCATCATGATCATCATCGGGAGGAGGATGCATGCCATCTCTGTCACCATCCCTACCACCATCACGCCCTCCATGTCTGTCGGGAGCCATGTCTCTTTGCGCACTGCCCCTACCCCTAGCTGGTCGATCATCAGGATCATAGCCTAAGGGCTCCTTTATGTAGGGAATGATCTCCTCAGGCACAGTGAACCGAGGAAAGGGGTACTGGAGCCTCTCAGCAGCATATCCATCCAACACACCTGCATTAGCTACATCGGGATGGAGATCCCAGTCTACTGTCACCATATCCCAGATCTCCTAGTGTGTTGTCTTATACATCAACCATGCACCCCATAATGGTGTCTCATCTCTGGTCTGGGCATATATAGTAATGTCCTCTGTCCTGCCCTGTCAATGCCCATACTGCCTTAGCACTCTAGTGATCATGAACCGCTCTATAATATATCTAGTCCTGCCAATGAGATATCGGCTCTGACATAAGTAGGGTACCTGCCGGGCATCTGAGGTCCACACCTCGCAATCTAAATATGGCAGCCAAATGACCTCTGTCATATCATCAAACAAATGGCGCCAGTACTTGATCTTTCCCAGATGGGGCTGCTAAAGAAGACCTGCATACATATAAACATAGGGCTACTCTGGTGCCCTCTATCTGTCTACAATCAGCCGTGTCAGAGGGATGTGCTCCCAGGCCCAGATCTGGAGAATAAGAATGCCTACGGTCATGCTCTGAGTATAATGGTATACTATCTAATGCAACTCTCTATACATATGGGCTAAGATATAGCTACCCCATGCAAATCTCTGACAGTGGGTAACCATCTGCTCTATCATGTCTACCTAGCTGACCATGAATCCATGTTGGCCCCTATTAGGCATCAGGATGCCCCATACTAGACCTGCTAAATAAATAGATAAACGATCATAATGATCGACCATGTAATCCCAAGATAGATACCTCCAATCTATGGTATCATCCTGGAAATATCTCTGTGTAGCACCAATCGCCATGACCATCGTCAACTTAAATCATACCTCATGCCCAATCATCGGTACCCAAAGTATCCTCTGGATGTCCTCCAGAGTCACTGTGATCTCTCCAGTCGGTAAATGAAAGGTATTGTGCTTTGAGTGCCATCTCTCAGCCAGAGCAGTCAACAACCCATGGTTTACCCTGATCTCAAGTAAACCCATCAACGAATGCAATCCACATTAGATCACGATAGCCTACTCATCATCCAACAACCGTCCAGACAATGCAAGCACACGACCAGGGTATGTACCGCAAAATGTGACTACCTCAAACTGGGCCTATTTAGGACAAAAATGACAATACATTAGTATCATATCTACAACAAAGGGGTAGAATCCTAATCAGCTAAGTGATTCCAAGTTTGCGGGATGCAAACAGATCAAACAGATTGAAATTCTATGTCTCCTAACCAGATACAATTCTAAAATAGAAGGGTGTGATCCATTTTGTTGGATGCGATCCTAGAAACACATGATGTGAATGAGTTTACAGGATGCGATCCCCAAAATATGGGATGCGATCCTAAATGCGGGGTGCGACCCTAAGCAAACATGGTGCGACGCACTGATGGGTTTTTTACTAAAAACAAGACAAAAGCAATGAAAACAAATGTGATCTAGGAAATACCAGATACGACGCAGGAATCCAAAAAAATTGGATGCGATCTGGGAAAAACCGGATGTGACATGGGATTTGCAAGTTGCGATCCAGAATCTTAGATGTGATTCAAAATGGAAAGGGCTGTAAAAGCCACAAAAATACATAAAATTGAAATTTGCAAAATTCACAGGGTATTTTGTTGAGCACTTACCGGTGGTGGGTAGTTGGATGGGCACTGATGTCGACGGCTCATCTCAAAATGGTGCTTCCTCACAGGGACTACAATCTTCTCTACAGAGCTCTCTGAATTACTATGGCTGAAAGTGAAAATGAATAGTAAAATGGTAAATTTAGAGGCTTATATTGGTCTTTTGAGACATTTAGGAGTTTCAAAACTCCTCCCAGACAACTACAACTTCATTTCTGTTCTTTGTCTGATCAATCGGGAACCGAATCGAAGGTGCATAAGATGTTTTCAACAGCACAGTACCATTCTTATGATAATTTCAAAAACTACAGATTTGCTTCATTTATTCCAAACATCGGTCAAAATTGCACATTTTATCATACATCTTGGTCTAATATCATTTTACCAGTCTTACCACTCCTATTTTCACGTGATTAACTTGGTACTCGTGTGTTTATTTTTAAACACACCTTTTTCACTTCTTCTCTTCCATTCTTTCTTGTCCTAACCGTTTCATGCAAGTGATACCTTCTTTCAACTAAGGAATTTATTCTTTTCCTTCGATTGCATTCCCAAGGGGGCATGATCACACTATCATCAACTAAATTTTTTCTCAAAACAACATTAAAACTGACTTCGTTATCAAACAAACTAGGGGCATAACAGTTTCCTTGAATAAAGTTGGAACTGTTGGATAAAAATCTTTGGTTCTCATAAGCTAGATATCTTGTGTTTCCTCATTTTATAAGATTTTTATTAAAGCTCCTGGAAGCTTCTTACTGACTTTTGGATGACAACCAAGTTCGGAATCAGTATTATCAATCTTTGGACGACAACCAAGTTCAAAATTGGTATCATTAAGATCTTTTATTGATCTTTGGAAGACAACCATGTTCAAAATCAATTCTATTAGTTTTGTTTGATCAAGTGCGAGACTGATCTCATCAACATTTTGTTCGACAACCAAGAATGGTATTCTCAATCTTTCTGAAGTCAAAATTGAAAAATTTCTTTAAATCAATGTGTTGCTCGCACATCAATTCAAAGAGGGGCCAATGTAATCACCTGATTTTGGTTTGTTCCAACTATGGACCCTTTTTTCCCTAAGTATGATCATACCCTCGATTATGTCCAAACAACTCTGTTACTACTTGGCATAATTCTTCAAATTAATTTAATGTCCTAGGTGATTTTTATCACTGAATTATATTAACTATTGCAGCCAAACAATTCAAATCAATTTAAACCAATTAAATCAAATCAAATTCAAATATGGCTATAATATTTAATTATAAAGGAATTAAATAAATCCCTAAATCAATTAACCACTTGCAATTAACCCATTCCCCTATCCTATTTAATTTAATTAAAATGGCTATAGTCCCCTTAATTATTAAAAAGCAATAAAATGCTTAAATAATTAATTCCTATATTTTTAAATGAATTAAATAAGTTTAATTCATTTAGATAATATTCCCTTAAAACCCCAACCTAACCTATCTCAACCACTTCTACCCTGGGTTCTAACCCTTCTCAACCCATTCACCCTTGCTAATCTAATCCTAATCTTAAATTCTACCCTAACCCACCTCCTA
>MU215184.1:92006-106717 GCA_018584345.1 Thuja plicata
CTCATTAATGAGCCTTCTCTCTCTCTCTCTCTCTCTCTCTCTCTCTCTCTCTCTCTCTCTCTCTCTCTCATTCTTCTATAAAGAGAAGCCATTTTTGAGAGCAAATAAGCCTTCATCCCATATTGTAAATGCATTGTTATGTTGTTGGAATAGACTTAGCTCATACTTTATTTCATAGTTTATGTTTATTGCATTGTTAGAATGTCCATTTTTAGATTAATAGGCATTGCTCATTGAATATTATCTTGTTTTAAAATAAATCTTTCATGCTAGGTTGTTTATGTCACTTGTATTTAGCATAAATCTTAGGGATTTTATGTTACATGCTACACTCATCCTAGTTAGAAAGAAATAAGTCGATGTTATGGTTTATATGCTCTTTAACCCTTGTTTTTTACTAACAGAATGACTTATTGAAGTGTTGTGTTGTAGATAACAGGTGCACAAATACACACACACAGGATCATCCTTCAACAACAATACGCTAAGTCTGGCAGCAAAATATCTATCAAAATTGATGTAACTTGCCTCTTTATTGTCCCAAGTCATATCCGCATTCCATAATTGTACAGGTATGATTTCATCATCCTTGACTCTTATCAGCTCCATCTCCTTTTCAAAATAATCAGCTCCTTTATATAGAAACACATGCATCAACAGGGAGTACCATGCAAAAGGTCAGGCTATCTTCGTGTTTTGGATACCTATCATTCCTTCATGAATTAGGTTAGCAATGTATTGAGCAAAATCAAAGATTATTGCTAGATGGGGATGAAAAATCTGGACTATCATGAGCATATAGTGAATAGGAATTTCAACTTGTTCATCATCTCCATAGACTTGGCAAAGAGCCTTATATACTGATTTGGCCTTTAGTGTAAAATAGTCAAGTTTGAATGACTCTTTGGTATTAGGCCCTACCAAAATGAAATCCCACACTGTGCCAAAATATTTTTTTAGGGGTCCTTCTCTAAAATATTTTCTCTGGGCTTGGTATACTTCTTTCAATTGATCAAAGTCAATCTTATCCATAGAAGTATTTTGATCATTTAATTTGAAAACCTCCCTAATTTCTTCTGCAGTTACCTTTATCATGATTTTCCCATTTTTATCCCTGACCACCCTGGGTATGTTGTCATAATTCCTAGCTATGCATACAAGCATATCGATTTCCATGAAAATCCAAGGCACTGCTAACTTGGCTACGTCGAACTGCCACACATTATTGTTTGGGGGACTAGCATTTCTTTGACCAAAAAGTACCTTAAACAGAGCCAAACTAGTCATACCTATTCTGGAATCTTTAATAGACTGACCCAAATCATATAGACCTTCAACTATTCTCTAATGCAGATCCTTCAGGACTAATTCCTTTGTTTTAGATGCATCATTAGTTGACATAGTCAACTGTTGCAGCAAGTCATCGCATACATTTCTATCCTTATAATTTATTTTTCCTGAGAATTCCCTTATGGGCGGCATTGTGAATTTAGGGTTTTACAGTCTAACAATTGATAATTTCAATAATAAAACCCTTCTTTTACTGCACACCCTATTAATTCCCTTCAAATTTCTTATCACCTAGAAATACCAGTATTAGAAA
The DNA here is from genome assembly GCA_018584345.1 of Thuja plicata. NCBI lineage: Eukaryota > Viridiplantae > Streptophyta > Pinopsida > Cupressales > Cupressaceae > Thuja > Thuja plicata. The sequence continues at coordinate 93,610 of MU215184.1, forward strand.
ATTACCAATTCCGCAGGAAGGTCAAAAATCTGGATGTGATCACTACAACTCTTTTCCGCTCTACAACCTTTGTCAATTATACAAAATGACTTGAGTGATCGAAAAGATATCAATGCCATCATATTAAGCATTAAATTTTAACTAGGAAGAGACACACGTTTGCCATTACTTCTTTGAGTTCAATGCTTGGCATCCAACTGTTGAAATTTGTTACTTCTGTATTTTAAAACAGAACCATCAATTTCACTGGCTTCTCCTTGTATTAGATGGTCTATAGAAAATCATCTACAATGTTCATCTCCTTGGATAGGTGGCACCACGGCGCATTCCCTTGAAGAATATATCTCGATCACTTTTGATCTAAGGATTTGCACCAGCCATTCGATCCTTCTTAACTCGATTGATCTTTACTTAACTCTGCATTTCTATGGGGTCCCATCAACATAGACATGCATCATCATGATGCTTTCCCTCATTAGTGAAAGATCAAATACTTTATGCTTAAGGCTTTGTGCCAACCATTGGATCTTCTCAATCTTTAGTGACTTTAATCACCTTTATAATCTACAACCTCGATCTTGTAGAGACACGTGGAAGCATGACGCATTCCCTCATTAGTTAAAGCAACACCATCTTTTATCTAAGGCTTTGTGCCAGTTGTTATATTTTCATTAACTTGACCAATCTTTATTCAACCAATTTTTTACCAACTGTAGTTTTCAAAGTACACAGTGGGACACATGTCATCATGGTGCATTTCCTTAATGGATAAAAGCCTTTCATCTTATGATTGAGGGTTAACACCAGCCATCAAATCTTCATGGAGATAGCACTGATTTATCATATCATTTATTAAATCGATGGGCCCACTGATTTCCCAGGTGTCACCATGGCGCTTTCCCTCGATGAGTAACTCAACAACATCTTTGTCATGAGGCTTTACGACCATCGTAGGATTAGATCTAACTTGTCCTTTGGCTAACTTTACCTTTATGATGACACTTTGGCCCACCTAGCACATGCGTCTTAATGGCAATTTCCCTCAATGCTAATCTTTGTTCATCTTTCATCCATAGGCAAAGCGCGGGCCATTAGATCAAATTTGATCTATGATGATTTAACAACCTGCATTTCAACTGTGACTGAATCGACCAGATACACATGTCATCATGGCGCATTCCCTCGTAGAGTAAAAATAAATCATCTTCATCTTGAGGGAATGCGAGAACCGTTGGATTAAGAAAGACTTGCACGACACATGATAAAAGGAAATAAAAGGCTTGCAGGCTTTCAAACTTTAGGAAATATTAACTCTTAAGATGTAGGATAAAAATAAAAATGACCCCATTCGAAGAACACATGGTTAAAAGATCACTTAAGTGACTGAAAAAGTAACTTGAAAATAGAACCCACCAAGAACGTTAAGGGAATTTTTTCAAATTCAAACAAATTACGACCCTAGACTTAGGGTTTCCATCATTTTAGGAGCTGGGTGGAACATTTTACAGGGAAAATCAGCATCACTATGAATAATATTTGACATTTTTTGGAAAGACAACCACTTGGGAATAAAATTTTTAGGATAAGACCTCAAAACATGAAATATTACCAATATTGCTCTCTCTGAGGATGCTTAAACGCCAGATTCTAGCAAGGATACAGATCTTTGGAAAAGCATACCAAAACTGCATTAACCTATTACTGGAAACAAACACACAACAGAAACAAACACACCTATACATATGATACAACACTACTGTGCATGGAGAAACAATTAATTCATTTGAAGAAGTTTTTTAGAAATTGTCCATGCACTGGTAGTTCCTGTTCTTCATCATCCATTTTTTGAGAAAGTATGAATCCTTTCCACTAGTTTGACAAATAACAAAAGTCCCCAACCACAGTGATTCAAACTTTTTATGTTTTCCTTTGTCTTCAGCCCTAGCATTCCATTGCAATACCAAGTCACCAGGCTGAAATTTTCTCTCATTAGCCCTCTTATCAAAAAAGTATTTCATCTTTTGTTGCATTTTGATATTTTCCCTCCGACTTTCTCTCCTTCATCCAATTCTACCAACTGAACCATTGTTTCTTCCATGGGTTCAGAGAATTCAATCTCTTAATATTGGATAAATTTATAAATTGGAAGCAAATTATTGATAGGCATCCTTGATTGAACACCATATACTAATTCAAAGGGAGACTTTCTGGTGGCCTTTTTGACAGTGATTTTGTCTACCCAAAGGGAAAGTTTTAACTTCATATGTCAGGCTCTTTTATTACCTTCCAGGGTATTTTTTAAAATTTGCAAGAGATTCTTATTGCTAGATTTTGCTTGACCATTGGCTTGTGGATGTTATAGGGATGAATAAGATATAACAATTCCCATATTAGAGAAGAAATCAATAAATTCTTCAGATCTGAAACACATGGCATTGTCCATTACCAACTTGATGGGAACACCAAATCTTATAATTAGATTATTCATCAAAAAATCAATGATAGTTGTACTTGTTGCCCTTTTAGTTGGAACTACCTCTATCCATTTTGTAAAATAGTCAGTTACCAACATAATCCAACTATGGGCCCCACTTGATTTATCAGCAAAATCTCTGATGAAATCCATTCCCCACATGGCAAAGGAGGCTCCTGCCACTACAGGATTCAATAATAAAGCTCCTGAAACTTCATTTTGCTTGAGAATCTCTGACATGGCTCACATTTTCTGACAAAAGTATAAGAATCTTGGAACAAACAAGGCCAATAGTACCTAGCTCTAAAAATTTTATGAACTGTTGATCTGCCAGAGTAATGCCCTCCACACATTCTAGCTTGCATTTCCTTCAAAATCTTTTCTGATTGTCCTTTGTCAAGACATAACAGTAGGATCCCATCTTTGTTCTTCGAAAACAAATCACCATGCAACAAGACATATTTCTGAGCCTGGAATCTCAGACTCCTCCTTTGGTTATCACTTACGTTATCTAGACACTTAGCATTTTTCAAAAAGTATACAATATTAGTGTACCAGGGTTGCATTTCAATACTTGTTAGACAATTTCCACATGTATCAACATTGTTAACTTGAATTAGGTCCAAATTCTCTTCTTTCATCAATTTTTCCAGTCCCAACCCTCTTACCAATTTTTTGATGTGGATTTCCAAATCAAATTCCTAAACTTTATTTATCCACTTGCACCTCTTCCCTGTTACCTCATTTTGGACAAAAATATCTTTAACAGTAGCATGAGGAACATATGCATTCACCTTAGCACATACTAGATAAGGCCTAAAAGCCTTGACTTCTTTTACCAAGGCATAAGCCTATTTTTCCATCAACTGATAATTTAACTCAGCTAGTTGTAAATATTTGCTAAAAAATGCTATTGGATGTTCAAATCCCTCATCATTGTTCTGCAATAGAATTGCAGCAATAGTATGGAAAGAAGAAAAAGTGAATAGAGAAAATGGTTTGGCATAATTAGGGGACACTAGGACAGGGGCTTCTTGGATGGCTTGCTTTATTTTTTCAAAGCCTAACTGTGCTTCTTGATTCCATTCAAATTTTACATCCTTTTTTAGTAACATACAATGGGTTTGACCAATTTTGCAAAATTGACAATAAATCTCCTGACAAAATTGATTTTCCCTAAAAATGATTGTATACCTTTCAAGTTTTTGGGAGAAAGTACCTTTTGAATAACCTCAACTCTTTTAGGATCTATTCTTAATCCCTCCTTTGACACTATGTGGCCCTAAAGTTTCCCCTCAGTAATGGCAAAGTGGAACTTCTTTGGGTTCAGAGATATCCCATATTCCAATGCTTTTACCATAACCTTCTCCAAATGGTTACAATGGTCTTCTGCCCTTTTTGCAAAAGTTGTTAGATCATCTTGGTACACTACCATCAGAACATTTATGAGATCTTTGAAGGCTACATCCATGGCCCTCTGAAAAGTCACACCATCATTTTTCAAACCAAATGGCATATGAGCATACACATAAGTGCCCCAAGGAGTAGTGAATGTTGTTTTTAATTGTTCAGATTCTTTGACCGGCACTTGATTGTACCCTGAGAACCCATCCATCATAGAAAATAAATCACATCCAGTGACTTTATGCAACATAGCCTCCATATTGGGTAGTCCATAGTTATCTTTTAGTGAGGCCACATTCAGGTTTCTAAAATCAACGCACAATCTTATGTCCCCATTCTTCTTTCTCACAGGGACCAAGTTAGAAACCCACGATGAATGTCTTATAGGCTAAATTATCCCTGCATCTCTCAGCTTCATCAATTATGTCTATATTTTGGTAGCCAACAGTGGATTAATGGGCCTTTGATTTTGCCTAAATGGTTTAACATCTTCTTTAAGAGGGATTTCATGCTGGAACATGTCTTTTCTATAAGCTTTAATATCCTCATAAGACCAGGAAAAAACATGTTTATATTTCTTCAACAACTTTATCAGATTTAGTCTTACCTTTCTATCCAATTTTTTTCCAATATAGACTAACTAAGGGGAAGTCTCGGATCCTAAATTGATTTCTTCTAGATCTTCTAGGGTAGCATTGGATTTTTGGGACATATAATTTTCATTTATGCTAAACATTCCCTCTGATTCAACCAATCCTTTAGGGATATGATTAGTGGCCAGTTGAACAACTTCTTAGTCAAAGATATATTCCTTACCATCTACAACTGCTACTAAGGATTCACAATCAATTTCTTGGCCATCATATTGATCCACACATTGGATGAACCTAAGGATATCATCATCATCCTCAAACACTTGCCAATTATGGACATTGGTAGGGATTCCTGGTCTATTTTTCACCTCTACCATAGACATGCTAGCAAGGGTAACATCATTGTTTTTAAGGGAAACATTTGCAAGAAAATCTACCATTATATTGTTAGATATTTCTACATAAAGGATGTTGAAGGTGTCAAAGAACTATAATCTATCCCAGAATGTATATTTGTACAATTTTAGCCTGTCATCCTTGGCAGCATATTGGCCCCTTATGTGAGCTATGATTAACTAGGAATCTTGATAAATTTTCACACACTTGATACCATGTTTAATAGCAATATCTATTCCCAATATTAAAGCCTCATACTCAGCTGCATTATTTGTACAGTGAAAGGCTAATAGAAAAGAATACTTGAAAGTAGTACCTGATGGGGATATTAATAAAAATCCTGCTCCCGATCCTTCTTTGGAGCACCCTCCATCAAAATACATCTGCCAAAGTCCATCTTGTTGCAGCAGTAACTCATCAACAATGGGGTCTGTATTTTTCAATTGTGGTTTAATCTCTTGCACAACAAAATTATCCATATCAATATTTACACAATAATTTAACTGGTCAGGCATAACCATCTCCACCATGACAGATGAATGAGGTTCTATGTACAATCTGACAACATTACCATTTACAATAATTGTTGCATAAGATAAATCCAACTGCAATCTTCCACCAACTATTGCTACCCATTGTCTAGACAAAAGAAAAACATAATAAGGTTGAGTATCCACAAGAAATATATCCATTCTATAAGTAGCATATGGGAAAGCAACACTTTTTACTTCAATATCCTTCAAAGTTCCTATCACGGGAACTTCTCTATTGTCCATTGCAAAAAAACTTCCAGCAGGTGTGGTGACTTGAAGTCCCAGTTCTTTCATGACATGGTATGACATTACAGTCGCTGCAGCACTAGAGTCTATCATGCAACATGCAATTATTCAGAAAGAAATTATTAACAACCAAAGTGACATAAAATGGATCCACGAAAAGTGGTTCTTGATTAATTACATTACCAATGCAGATGGTAGGGATTTCTTTATCTTTTCCTTTCATTTGTCCTTGCTTTTCCTTGACTAATGAAAATCCTTTTTTTATCATCATTAGGAATATGGGGACTTTATTCTGATCTATCACAGGGATATCATCTATTCCTTTCAGAAGTGCCAATGCAACTTCTTTGTGCTCCTTTATCTTTAACATCTCCATTAATGGAACTGAAACTTTCATCTAAGTCAAAGAATGTTTCATATCAAACATGGGTACTTCAGAAGATGCATCACCCATCTTCTTTCCCCTTTTAACTTTATCATTGGCCATTTGTTCCTCTGTTATGTTTTATTTTTCCTTTTGATTAGAAGAAGGATTTTGTTGTCTTTCCAATCTCTTATCTCTACTTTCCTTGACAAGAGAGTTTGCAACATCTTGAGGAGAAATTTTCCTGGTGTATGTAGGGGCAGGTTTATCTTGAGTAGGTTCCACTCTGCTACTTCTCAAATTGTATGCATTCCTAGCTTGATTTATAGTTGCAGCTATCAAGGATCTCTTCTCTTCATCAGTAGGAACTCTAAAATGAGAATGTGATTTATCACTTCCTACTATGTTTACAGTTTCTCGTGACATAATATCACCTTCATCGTATGGATTAGGAACAGTTTGTGGCTGATAATTTAAATAAAATCTTTCCCCTCCATTCACAACCTGAGGGGGTGAGATACTATCTAGAAACCATGGATAATGTTTTCTTAATGTAAACATATTACTAGCAGGGATTTCTTTCTCTACACCCATTTTTGAATCCCTATCACTCATTTGATCAGATAAGGCTTGGGATACCACACATTGATATGAAGAATGTGGCATATTGTAGGAAGCACACCACGGAGTTTTTTCAACATAATTTGTACTATTCCTTTTCAAGTGGTTAGGATTTTCCTTCGCCTTTTGGTTATCTTTGTCTTTAGGGATGGGCTTACCATTATTCCAGTTTTTTTTGTATGGGTAATCTCTCAAGTTAGGCCACTGGTCAAACCTTTGGTTTGGGTTTTTATTATCATGGCAACTTCCCCTGTCATTTTTGTCCATTTTAGTTGTGAGATCTTTCACTGCACTTACTATGTTGTCAACATTGTCGACCTCCTTAACATGTTTTCTAGTTTGTCCCTTTTCCTTCCAAAGTTTATTTTCATCCCACTTTCCCAATTTTCCTGACACTCGCCTATTGGTTTCAATATCAATGGCCACTTTATAGGCTTCTCTCAAGGTTGTTGGGTTCTTGTCCCTAAGTAAGCAATACATAGTACCATCAGCAACATTAAAATAAGTGGTCATACATACTTCCTCATCTAACCTTAGCACTTGGAACAATTTATTCACGACCCTTTGGAATCTAATGTTAAAATCTACCATATTCTCATTAGGGTGCTTATTGTTGTTATTGAATTCATTCAACATATAGACAGAATTCACATTTTCTCTATATTGTTCCCTAAAAGATTTTACAAATTTATCCCAAGATGCAATGCTATCATTAGGTAAATTTCTAAACCAATCCCTAGCATCTTCTGTTAATGACTAAACAAAAAGCTTCATAATGACATCCTCATTTTCAATTTCAAAGTCAGTTATCTTATCACTAAAAGCTTTCAAATGCTCTTCACAAGTTACAACATTGTTTCCTGTGAATTTGGGGATTTTGTCTCTTACCTCATTGGGGATCACATTAGGGTGACCAGGAATGCCTTCAAAGAAAAGGGCTATATATCTGTTCATGTGGACAGGTCTCCTTTGGAAATTTCCCAGCACATTGTCACCAATTGGTCTAATTGCTCCTCCTTGATTTTGAATGGGTGGGGGAACACTTTGTTTTAGGTTAGAGAATTGAATGCTTGGATTAGGACCAACATGTTGAGCACTTACATTTGGGCCAGAGGTTTTAACATTTGGATTCAAACTAGAAGACTACACTTTAAGACCAGCCCCTTGAATATTTGGAATAGGGCCAGAAGACTGATTTTTTTGTTGTGTACAATGATTAACTAGCATAGAGATACTTGCAAAGGTGTTTGTATTGGCATGTAGGAAAGATATCTTCATTTTCATATCAGCTGCGGTAACCTCTAATTCCAACTTTTCCAGTTGTTTGGCTAAGTCCTCTTTTGCTTTTCTAGCTTGTTCCAGCTTAAGATCAACTTGAGATATTCCTGTAGGAATGGTTATGTTCTTCTTAGGCTCCTCTATAGTCACACCAACAACCATTTTCTTATCCTTGTTGGGGGCATCCTTAGTGCTTGTCTTAAGTTTTTCATTCTTTTCAATCTCATATGGGTACAATTGTCTGATGACAGGCCCTTCTTTCTCAAATTCATCCTTGCTAGGATTTGATGCCTTATTTGGGGCTTTCTTCCTCAAATCATCAAGATTACCAAACAAATTTGGATTCAAACCTTTAACCTCTTCATTTAGGATTTTAGTCTTGAGGTCATTTCTTCTTGTTTCAGTCAAGAGTTCTTCTCTTTCTATCAATAAGTCATATAACTCTTGCTCACGCTTCTTCCTTGCATCTACTATTTCTATTTCTTGTTCCTTTTTTCTTCTTCTTAAAGCCAGAATCTCATCCTTTAACTTATCAGATTCATAGGAGGTTGTCTCAGCAGCAAAATTTTCTTCTGCAGGGAAGAAACCTATATCAGTATTTGCCCTCTCTGAAAGGATCAAAGTTCGCATCAGCTCTATAAGTGTCAACTGGTCCTATGGGTCCTGCATCTTTAGATGAAGATGACTTTCTCTCTGGAGAAGGGGTCTCCATCCTTCCCTTAGAGGTATTTGGGGAATCATGTTTAGATATAACTCTCTTGGACTATTGTATCCTTCCAGGTGTATGGAGCTCTTCTCCAACATCCTTCTCAGGATTATCTTTGAAATAGTATCTAGTATTCCTTTGTTGAATCATCTTTCAAAAATAGACAAGTATATTAAATATGTTCAATGTGCAACACTAGAGTACACAGAGGTTAGAGTCACCACCTCTTTGCAGAGGACAAATATATATAGAATTATTGGGCAGCTTGTCCTGACTTAGATTTTCTTTTACAACAATAAGTCTGGATGAAACTTAAATGCAAAGTTTCTTGATAATTCCTCACCTTGATTGATTAGTAATCTTAGGAAAATTATTCTTCACTGTCTGTATCACTGCAAATCTTCTCCACTCTGTAACTTTTCTTTGAAAAAAACACACTAGATTAAATCAGATATTTTATAGTCGCTAGTCACTCTATTTGAGACAAGATCAGTATCATCTTCAGGATCAAAACCTTCAAACAATGTGCAATGAAAAATAGGAAAAATAAACTTGCTTTTATGATTATGAGAAAAAATAGACTTATTCTCAATATCGCAAGGACTAACTCTTTCATTAACATGACTCTTAGAACATTAGATCAGTCCCTAATAGAGTCACCAATTTGTTAGCACTTTTTCTTGTAGAATCAATATATAACAATAAATGCTTGACTCTCAGATTCCTAATTCAAATTCATACATGGAAAAGGATAATTAACAAGGATACATTCCTTCTACACTTCGAGTTCCATAAACTCAGGCGGGTGCACTTATCTTCAGATTAACTGCTTCACAGGGAATCTTATAGTGGATCAAGGATATCTAATCCTTCTTCTTTTTATGTTTTTTAACTTAGGAAGGTTAACCTATTGATTCTCTCTTTAAGGAATCACCGTGACGAAGTATATTTCTTAATACAATTAGCTAGACATATATACTCTAGATTACATAAAGTAAAAGATTATTCAATATTTGATTGATTTGATGATAGGAACTACTTATCAGAACTTGACCAGTGCCTAATTCTGGGCCAAGAGTTGTAATGAAACATACATTCTCCAAAGACAATTAATTAAAACACATAAAATCTCAGATAGAATTCCTTACAAACTATCCTTTCACTCTCATTCCTCTACATCAAATTCCTGCATAAAACCCTAACCCTCTGGAACTATTTGCAAGATTTAAACCCTCCTTGAAAGTAACTCACAAATAACAACACAGTCACCTTATAACTGGTACATTTAAAATGCCTTAAAAATTAAAAATACAAGAGCTGAATGTAAATGCAAAAAGACATCAGTGATTTGAAATTGGAAATTCCATTGTATTTTATTAATAGTATCTTGACTTTGATACATTCAAATTGACTAAAAACTTGAAAACTTAGACACAATTCAAAAGCCTGCCTCGCAGTTTTGATTTTGCTATCCTTTACAATATCTTACAACTTGCTATTTATAGCCAGCATTAGTCATCTTGGAATCCTTAAAGATCAAGGATGCAACAAGCTTTAGATGACTAAGCTAAGAGACAAAACTCAGAGTCAAATAAGACAAAATAGCAAGTGGACAAAATAACCACTTTTGCTACAAGATATTCAAAATACTTTTGTCTTCTGACCACCTAGTGATTGTAACTGCTTCAAAAATTTCTCGGAGACAACCATCTGGAATTTTTTATCTTTGATCTTGTTGATGTAAAACCTTTTATCTCCCCTGTCTTATTCAAACTATTGGGAGATATTGTCATCCGTGGCCTTTCATACATTATGTTCTCCTCCTTAATCAACTGTTTGATACTTGTCCCTCCAAGAAGTATACACTTCATCACTTGGCCAATCAAAGCCAATTACTTCATCCTTTCTTTGTTGATCTCACCCCATCTGGCACTTTCCTTCTCGATCTCTTCTTTCCAAAATTCAAAACATTATCTAGCTCTGTTGATGATGTTTATAGTATGAACAAACAAAACTGTGCTTTCTAAGGTAATGATGCTATGTGTCCTGGTGGTTATTGTTTCTTTTATTTTCCTTATCCATAGAGCCTCATTATTTATATCACCACTCTTTTTGAATAGGTTGGGATACATCTCATACCTATCCTTTTAAAATTCTCTTCTCAAGGTTTCTATCTTTTCAATGAGGGTGCTTCTTTTGACATCCATGTCTGTCATCAACTTTAGGCACTTGTAAGTACTTGTTAAAGAAATATCAACATTATTTTGCTCCTTGGATAGGGAATAAAATACTTTCAAATCATCCCCTCTTCCCTTCCATCTATCCATGGCCAAGTCCCATTAATCTTTGTTTGCATCATAATCACTTATTATGCTAATAATCTTCTTTCCTAGCAAATAAAGAGTAGCAAGATTCACTTCCCTAGCACACCTCATGAGGCTGGAATATATCTTATCAGAGTACCTCTATTTAACCCATCCTTTTTCTTCCTTGTATGCTAAGGAGTCTTCAAGATCTTTCTTACTGGTCTCTTCTAATCTTGTCCTTTCAGCAATCAATCTATTTCTTTCTAATTCCACTTCTGCTTGGGTATCAGGACTTGATGGCATAGGAGAAGGGGGATAAGTTATGAATGGTCTAGATGATGAGGGTTGGTAGGGATCTTGGGTAATCATCATCTGGGGAACAAAATATTCTAATTTCCTACCTTCCAAGATAGCAATTATCTTATCTTTCTCAATAGATTTTATTTTTTCCTCATTGTAAGCACCGAGAATGTTCTCAAAATTTTCACTCAGGATTTTGAGTTCATTTTCTAATCTTTGGGATAAAATTAAACTAAACTTAGTAGAATCTAAGGTTATACTTACTGCTTCAATAGCCTCTATTTCTACAACTCTTCGTACCAAAAGGCTACCTAAATGTTCATCCTAAGTGTCTTCACCAGTTGTTTTGAGGGTTCTTTTTCTTAATTGCCACATAACCAAGGCTACATGATCTTCACTGAACTTTACTCCTTTTGAAGCTTGTTGTATTTCTGCTTTAGTGGTATGAATAGTCTTAGTCTCTTTCCTGATAGCATAGAAAACAATAGCATCAGCTATGTCCCATTCTGGGAGTATCAATACTCCTTTATTTACCATCTCTTTGCCTTCTTCAGGAGTTATCTTTTCAAACCTAGACAACATCTCTTGTTTTACTTCATTTTCAATTTCTTCTTTATCTCTAGCAGGTTGTTCTTCTTACTTTTTTTGGCATTTATTCTTGAATTCATCAATATGAATTCTCCACAAGAATTGCAAAAATGCTCCTTCTCTGACAAAGTTGTCATCAGAAAGGAATTTATCACTTGCCTGTTGTGTTAATGGATCCAGCTCTTTACCATCATACTCTCCACTGTTAAATCCAACTGAGCATGTTTTGGATCTTCAGGCATCCCTTCGTGTAATTCCTCAGTTGTGACATAGATTTGCCCAGTATTTCCCATTTGTACTATTTTCTAAGCTATAGCTTGTTTATCCACGTGTAGTGGAGATTGGGAAGGAGAAAAAATTTGTTCATGTTGTTGTTGTTGCCCTTCTTCTATTTTTTTCCTCTTGGGGGATGGCTGCATTTGAACACTAGAATCTAGTGGCCTTTTCTCTTTTGGATCAATGGTATTTCCACCTGTTGGAAAAATTGTGTTGAATCCCCTCCGCTTGTATACTACATATTCTCCTAGTGGAATATTTCTTGCAGGGAATGCCCTACCCATAATTGCTTTGGCCTTTTCTGGCTCTATTTACAAAATATTGTCTCTTTTCTTGTTTAATGCCTGCATAATCTCTTCAAACATATCCATTATGTGTGCTAAAAATGTGACACGCTTCTATTAGTCATTATATTCAAGATTGCTGAAGAATGAGGTCTTAAATGGTGACTCATAGCTCCCTATTCTTGGAGTGCAAGGGTTTGTGATGAAGGTCCTTAGTTTAGACCTAGTTATGCCCATGCAAGTACACCATGAAATGAGAGATTCAAAGAGGAAGAGAAAGAATGCTAGCCTCCATGATCACCAAATATGCATGCAAATGAAAACTATTCTATATGATAACAATGCATGAAAGCAAACTAATCTATATGATAACAATGCACGAAAGGAAATATGCAAGCTAATCTATGAAAGGAATATGAATCTAAATTAACATGAATCTACTCTAAATGGATTTCCATGAATGCATGAGAGAAGAAGACAAGAAGAAGAAGTTTCAATGTTCAAGCTCAAGTGCTCAAATTCTCCTCCAAAATCGCTTTCCAAACCTGCAGCATAACAATAGCATAAAAGTGTATCCAAACGAGAAGGAGAGATTTCCTTTTAAAGAGCAATTGATGGTAGAGATTAAGAGGTAAAAAGAAATGAGCAATGGTGGAGATTAAATCTTGGTTGATCCATGTGCTCATATCTTCAAAAGGCAAAATCAAAGGCTATGATTAAGAGGCAAAAAGCCCACCACT
>MU215184.1:135695-153805 GCA_018584345.1 Thuja plicata
TATATATATATATATATATATATATATATATATATATGACAAGACTTTTCAAGTCGGACTTAATATCCTTCTAAATAAATAATAAAACCCATGTTTGTCAGCTTCATACAATCAATTATCCATAAAATATAAACCGTTGTTGGTCGGCTATCACTAAAAGCATAACTTGGTCAATACTAAAATCCTTCAATGGCCGACCAAAACTGTAATGCCTGAGTGAACTCGGTTAGAACTAAAAATCACTTTGGTCTTCTTCAATGCCTGAGAGAGCTCGACAAACATTGACTATACTCGTGTAGGATTAGACATTTGTGTAAACATCACTATACTTGTGTAAACATCAATGACAGTACACAATTGAATAATTGTCATCAACAATCTCCCTTTTTGGCATTGATGGCAACACAACATGTTATAATACAAAGAATTATAGAGAAATAGACATAAGAATCAAATTTCATTAATATCCTTAGCTTCATTCTGATTCTTATCCAAAAACTCCCTTTGTCATCAATCTCTGAAATACAGATTTCTCCCTCTTACATTAATCTATCTTCTTTGATAAAGTTCTCCCTCAGTAATATTTATGACACGTCAGTAAACTCTCCCTCTTTGACAACCAATTCAAAAGACACCAACTGATATATATGTATCCAATGAAGTTGTAATGTACCTATTTGTACTGATTCATATGCAATAAGCTCTTGATAACTACATCAACATGTTAAATCTATTCTATAGCTCAGTTGAAGCATCCCTAAACTACATTTTAGTGAGTCTCAATTAGGGGAATCAACCCTAGCTTTCCTCTAAGATTAAAAAATGCCTCCTTAGGTAATGATTTAGTGAATATGTTTGCAATTTTTACTTTAGTATTCACATGTTCTAGTCTTACTTCTTTGTCCTGAACCAATTCCCTCAATAAATGATACTTAATTGCAATATGCTTAGTCTTAGTATGCATCATAGGGTTCTTAGAGATGTTAATAGCACTGGTGTTGTCAAAATAGATAATGATTGATTCTTTGATTTCCACCTTCATACTTGACAACAACTGTTTGAACCATATGATGTTTGAATAATTTACTACTGCAACAACATATCCTGCTTCTACTGTAGACTGAGAAATGCAATTCTATTTCTTACTTGTCTAGGAGACTAACCTCTTTCCAAGAAATAATTCTCCACCAATTTTTCTCTTTCTATCCTCGATACTTCCTACCCAATCAAGATCAGTAAAAGTCTTCAAATAAAAGTTTCCTCCTTTCTTATACATTAATCCATAATCTTTAGTACCCTTAAGATATCTCAGAATCCTTTTGATAGCCATTAAGTGATTCTCTCTAGGATTAGCTGAAAGCCTTGCAACAATACAACTGCTAATGTAATATCAGGTCTAGTGTGAACAACATATTAAAGTTTTCCAATCATGGATCTGTAGGTAGTCTAATTTACCTCCTTTGAATCATCGTCCTTAGACAACTTATGTCCAGTAGGTATGGGTGTTCCAACTGGTCTATAATATTCCATCCCAAATTTCTTCAGTGTCTCTTTAATGTATTTAGACTGGGTAATATAGATACCATCCTTCATTTGATAAACTTGTAAAACAACAAAGAATTTGATTTCACCAAACATAGACATCTCAAATTCCTTACTAATAGCTTCAGAGAATGCTTTGCATAGATCATCATATCCAGTAAACAATATATCATCAACAAATATTTTTGCTAATAGTATCTTGTTCTGGGGTCCTTCTTTGATGTACAAGCTATTATTATCATTAGTTCTCTGGAATCCAATACTTGTCAAGTAACCATGCAACCTTTCATACTAGGCTCTCAGAGCTTGATTCAGTCCATACAATACTTTGTGCATTTTGTAAACCATATTTCTTTTGTTAGGATCTACAAAGCCTTCAGGTTGCTCAATTTAGACTTCCTCTTCTAGAATTTTATTCAAGAATGTATATTTTATATCCATTTGATATACCTTGAATCCTTTATGTGAAGCATATGCCAGAAGAGTTCTAAATCCTTCAAGTCTTGTAGCAGGAGAAAAAGTTTCTCCATAATCAATACCCTCTTCTTAAGCATATCCTTTACATACTAATCTAGCTTTGTTTCTAGAAACTTCACCTTTCTCATTCATCTTGTTTATGAAAACCCACTTAGTGCCAATTACATTCTTGTCTTTTGGTCTAGGTACAAGAGTCCAGGTTTTGTTCTTATCTATCTTCTCAATCTCTTCATTCATTGCTTTGATCTAGCTTTCATCATTCAATGCATCTTTAATAGTTCTAGGTTCAATTTCACTAAGCAAACATGTACCTTTAATTTTGTTCCTTGTCGTTACACCTTCTGTCTAATCTCCAATTATTTTTTCAGGTGCATGATGCCTTCTAACATATTTTGCAAGTACAGGATCCTTCCTTCTTGATTCTGGACTTGCTCCACTATGTTCACCATGCTCAAATATTTTGTCTTGTTCTTCTGTCTGATACTCGGGTTCCACTATCTGAGACTCGGGTGTATCTGTCTATGTTTCAGGTGCTTTTATCTGCGACTCAGGTGCCTCTATCTGTGAACTTGGTTTCTTCAGTCCGAGATTCAGTTCCCTCTATTTGTGACTTGGTTTCTTTAGTTAGCATCACTGGTTGTATTGGTTGCAACAAGGTTTGTGCTGATGAATTTAGTGGTTGACATAGTTGTTGTCCAATCACCATAGCCTGTTTCTTAGGTATAGTATCAGGTTCATAATACACAAATTTTATGTCAGGCTCTTTATTGCTATGTTCTTCATTTCTCTCTACAAACTCATCAATCTTTACATGCACACTTTCTATGAATTTATGAGTAGTAAGATTTAAACATTTATATGCTTTTCTTTTGCTGGAGTAGCCTAGGAATATACCTTCATCACTTTTTACATCAAATTTTCCATTTCTTTCTTCCTTTAAGATGTAACATTTACTTCCAAATACTTTGAAATAACGAACATTAGTTTGTAGCCATACCATAATTCAAAAGGTTTCTTCTTAGTACCTTTCTTCAGTTGAAATCGGTTCAAGGTGTGAATTGCAGTGCTGATGGCTTCCTTAAAGTATTTGGTAGCAACATTCTTTTCAATCATCAAGGTTCTTGCACAATCCATAATGGATCTGTTCCTTCTTTCTACTATACCATTCTGCTATGGAGTACATGGGGTAGATACTTGTCTTTTGATTCCTCTTTCATTGCAGATTTCATTGGAAATGAATTCTCCTCCTCTGTCAGATCTTAGGCATTTAAGTTTCTTTCCTATTTATTTTTCAACTATGGCTAGGTACCATTTGAACTTTTGAAAAGCTTTTGATTTTTCTTTGAGAAACATAACAGTCATCATTCTGGAGTGGTGATCAACAAATAGAATGAAATACTTCTCACCTGTGTAACTTGTTGTTTCAGTTGGTCCACACAAATTAGTATGTACTAATTCCAAGACTTCTGTTGTATTGTAGTTCTTGCTCTTGAATCCTATTTTGCCCATCTTCCCAATTTGACAGTGTTTGCATATTGCTAATTCAGGTTTCTTCAGAATAAGAATACCTCTTACTCTTTTGGTCTTACTTATGTTGATCAGGTTATCAAAATTCACATGACACAACCTTTGATGTCATAACCCAATTTGTTCTATTTGTGCAATAAAACATGAACTTTCATTGAGATCAAGATAAAATAGATTACCTTTTGTTTGCCTGCCAGTTCCAACTAGGTTTCCTCTACCATCCAGGAGCTTGGCCTTACCATTCATGAATTCTACCTTGAAACCAATGTTATTTAGTTGTGCCACACTTAGTAGATTATGCCTTTGTCCTTCAACCCAATAAGCATTATCACATTTTATTCCTTCAGTAAGAGTAATACAACCTTTACCTTTCACATAGCAGGGTTCATCATTCCCAAAACTGACACTCCCACCATCATAGTGCTCAAGATGTTTAAATTTATTTTTATCACCATTCATATGGTGAGAACAATCACTATCAATTATCCAGGTGTCATTGTTACTAATATGAGAGTATAGTGCAATCTTTTCATTATCTTCACTATCTCACTCATCCTTAATAGCAATGTACACCATTTCATCTTCATCTTCATCACTATCAAAATATTTAGCAATATAACAAAATTTCTTACCTTTGTCCTTGTAGCTTTTGTAGCTTTTGAAATATTTCTTGCCTTTGTACTTGTTGAAATTTCTTTCACCTTTGTCTTCCTTGTTTGGACATTTAGCAAAAATGTGGCCAACCTCATCACATAAAAAGAAAATCAATGGTATTCTTCCTTTATATTGTCCTTTTCCTTTTGTAGCTCTCCTTGCAAGTAATGCTTCAATGATTTCCAGATCTTCATCATCACTATCACTGTCAATCTGTTTTCCTTTCATCTTTCTAAGGTTTAATTTAGCTTTGAATGATGACTCAAGATTGCTAGGATTAGGAGAATAATTGTCAAAGTTATCCAACTCAAAAGATGATAATCTTCCAATCAATCCATCTAGAGTTATGTCATTACTGCATCCCATCTCTTGAATAGTTGAAACTATAATTGCATAGATAGGAAGTAAAGTTCTCAATACCTTGTTGACTACTATTTTGTCTTCAATTGTTCCACCAGCAGCTGTGATTGCACTAACACTTTTCTTGATTCTTTCACTGTACTTTGTAATGTTTTCCTCTTCTTTCATTTTCATCATATCAAACTGACCTCTGAGACTTTCTACTTTGGATCTCTTTACATTTGCATCTCCTCCATAAATATCATGCAGTTTGTTCCACATATCAAAGGAAGTAGGGCAGTCCTTGACTTCATCAAATTTGGAATAACTGAGTGCAGAGGCTATATCAACCATCATTATGTTATGATGCTTCATGTCCACCATCTGATCCACAGTCAAAAGTCTCGGTGGTTCCACATACCTATGATCCAAGAATTACAAACCAGTATCTCCACTAGTAGATAGATGTAGGCTCATCAAATCTTTCCATGCAGCGAATTTTTCCTTGTTAAGCTTAGGGATATCCCTTATGTAAGACATCTCTGATCTTTAGCTTAGGCCTTTAAACCTTCCCTGTAAGCACTTGGTGCTCTGATACCAATTATTGGAAATGAGTTGAGTAACTGAGAGGGGAGGGGTGAATCATTTACCACAAAAACAAATCCAAGTCCCTTAGATGTATTAAACAAATCTGTCACTTTTGCTCGGTTAACACAGATATTCTATTGTCACTCCACTAACATTGAAAATCTTAAGATATTAACTATGATTATCCTTTAGTATTTAATTGCAGAAACATAAATTATAAATGAAATGAAATGTACACATATAACACCAAGATTTAATGTGGAAACCCAATATGGGAAAAACCACCAATAGAAACTAGTCACTATTTTTCACTCTTCTAAAGTGAGCCCTATTAGGAGCCAACCCTGTTAAAGGTTACAATAACACACTGTTAGGTGTGACCCTGTTAGAGGATTTAATCACCCTATAAGGAGTGGCCTTGTTAGAGGTCTTCAAACACTTCAATGTAGAAATGTCACCTTGTGAGAGGATTTACAAAAGACTGTTAAGTCTACTATGTTAAGAGATTTTGATCACTTCTACAATTGTTAAAGAGTAACTATGGATTGACATGTTTTGATAAGCAATTATCTTTGCTAATTCAGATCTCTGCTCTGGATTTAATTACTTGATCCTCACTGATCGGATATTTTGTTGCAGCCCTATATGTTTTGTATTCAACTAGAATCCCATCTGATTTTGCCTTCACTCTTCATATCACAAAAACATATATCTTCTTCTCACTTTTTCTCACTCCTTTTGATCCAAACTTGACCTTATATATATATGATAAGCCTTGTCAAGTCGGCCTTAATATCCTTCTAAATAAATAACAAAACTCATGTTTGTTGGCTTCATACAATAAATTATCCATAAATTATAAACTAATGTTAGTCGGCTTTCACTAAAAGCATAACTCGGTCAATACTGAAATCCTTCAGTGCTCGACCAAAACTGTAATGCCCGAGTGAACTCGGTTAGAACTAAAAATCACTTTGGTCTTCTTCAATGCCCGAGAGAGCTTGAAAAACACTAAGTGTGCTCGGATAGGATTAGACATTTGTGTAAAGATTAATATACTTGTGTAAACATCAATGACAATACACAATTGAATAATTGTCATCAACAATATTTAGATCTATAGGCCGAAAACTCCACACAGCATGCAAAACCATGTAGCTAGTGCTATCCTAAATTTTTCCATTACTTCTCCCCCAAAGTCTATCTTTTGAAAATAAATTAAATATAATGAAAAGAGTTTAAAATTATCATGATTGTATAAAGGGAATTTATTCCTCATTACAACTTCATTCTTATGTTTTGCATACGTTATATTTGAATTCTCGAATAATGTATTTTGAGAAATAATCAAATCTTTTATAGCATGTGTTTTTCTTCAAATTGAAAAGTTGCATAACACTCTCGGATTTGCTAGCTATATAGATTAAAAAATTATTTAATATTTTATTAACCAAGTTAACCTAGTTTAATGTTTTTGAGAAGTAGCTAAAACTTATTAAAGAATTTGTATTTGCGAAAGTGAATTCAGAAAAATGTATGTGTCACGGTTGTTGATTTTTATTTACTTATTTATATAAGGTTTGATAAAAAAAAATTCTTCTTCTTCAAACTGGGTTGTCTTGAATTCCACATAATTCTGTTTTTTAAAGTGTTTTAGTAGTAGTTATTCAAGAAGTATCTAATTTTGTCATGGATTACATTCTCGTGATTGCAATCATGAAAGATGTAGAATATAAGACAAGATTACTTCTTTTTTTGAGAGAAAGTTTAGCATGAATGTTACTATTGTGCACATCCCACTTCAACACGAGATGTTGTCAAGGAAATGGTCTATATTAGTTGATAGGAGCATGAAATTAGACTTGTCATATCCTACAATTTCTATTAATGGTAAATATGTGAGGTTGGATACTTGAAATAGATCTCTTGTCTTGGTTGAGGATGTAAAGCCTTTAGAATGTATTTTTTTCTTAATGTAGATATTGATAATTTCAAAGTCAGTACAACTCAACAAAATTTTATGTAGATATCTTACAATGTATGATGGCGAGTGAGAGAATGTTGGGATTTAAGTGTTATCAACCTTGCAAATTATTTAATTAATTTTTCCCTAATGTTAGATGTAATTTACCCATAATAGGTGAAACCATTTAACCAATGGTGGTGAAAGAACTTAGTATCTAGGTGAAGTTAGTTACCATATGTCTTCTAGGAAAAGGATTGAATAGCTAGGCATCCCCTTTGGAACCTCCAATATTGAGGTTTTTGTACACATGTTATCAAGAGATATAAGCACACACAAGATGGTTATGCTAGTCATTATGGGTCCCTATGACAAACAAATATGACATGGACTACTATCTTGGTCCATGGGCACCAAAATTGGCTAGATGACATATAACATCTCTAAGAAGCATGTGTAAGAGGTTGTTTTAGGAGGATGAC
The DNA here is from genome assembly GCA_018584345.1 of Thuja plicata. Classification (NCBI taxonomy): domain Eukaryota; kingdom Viridiplantae; phylum Streptophyta; class Pinopsida; order Cupressales; family Cupressaceae; genus Thuja; species Thuja plicata. Next base: position 143,268 of record MU215184.1, read on the forward strand.
ATAGTTTTTTCTAGGTGTTTTTTTTGCCTAATGTTTAGTGATACCAAAATGTTATTTACTCTCAATTATTTCTCTAATTTTGGGCCTTGAGCTGGTGTTATAATCAAGTTTTATCAACAATGTACAAAACAAGGTTCTACCAATTTTTTTAGAGAAATGCAAATAAGTATTATTATTGTAATCTATATTGCATTCTAGTACAGTATACTTGTCTCTCTTTTTTTGTGGAGTTTTTCCTCTCTCTCTCTCTCTCTCTCTCTCTCTCTCTCTCTCTCTCTCTCTCNTTTTTTCTCTCTCTCTCTCTCTCTCTCTCTCTCTCTCTCTCTCTCTCTCTCTCTCTCTCTCTCTCTCTGTGTGTGTGTGTAATACATTAAGTGTTATGGTTTTCTTATTCTATTCTTTAATTTTGCAATCATGTACGTTATGGGTTAATCTTTGGTTTCAAATTTACAATTATTTTAATTTAACTTTCATATTGCAATTTTTCTTTACCTTTCTTTACAATAGATAAAGGGAAGGAGATATGGATAGAAAGAGATAGAGAGAAGAGTGAAAGGGCTTGATATAAATATAAAAATTAGATATATAGAGTAGGAGACATAGAGTGAATAAGAGAGAGAAGTGGAAATAAAGAGATATACATATAAAGGGAAAGACGAATATAGGAAGATAGAGATAGAGTGGGAAAGAGTGATAAAGAGAGAAGGTGATAAGGGTAAGCAATCAAGAGAGGGAGGGATAGATATATCTCTCTATCTTTATCTCTCCCTCTCTCCCTCTATTTATGTCTCTATATCTCACTCTTACTTTCTAAATCTTTATCTCTATCTCTCCCTCCCCCTTGCTTTTATTTTTGATTCTCCAAAAATTTAACCATATTATAGTGGAGGAGTTTTATAATGCACTTGCATGTGTACCTATCTTGGGTATTGTGACTCGTCAAGGTTGGACTTACGTATCAACACTTAAAGACACAATTTATATAAAATATAAAAAAGTGACTAGATATTGACTTTGATCTCCATCAAGTTTTCATGTATTTCAATGTTGAGCTAAAAAATATTGCAACACTGTCAAGCTCTCCCTTACCTTTATAACCACATATTTTTTTCTACATTTCAAATATGTGAAAGTTTTAATATTGAAATTATTTTGCTAGTATATTCTCTTCTTTTATGGAAAATTTATGTACATAGAAATTTGAAACAAATTATGCATTTACATTCTAGATTATATTATATACACATTCAAAAATTTATTATTTATTAGTTTTCAAAAAAGGTACGTGAGAGTATGCTTAATTTTCTTTTATGTGTCAACATTAAAAATTAGCAAAATTCCTATATTCATTAAAAAATGAAACACAAACTACATGGTTAATCAGGATGGAATTGGGACAATACTGAAGTCTAATTATCGGTATTTTATATGTTTAGTAAACTACATTTTTGAAGTTCTTCATGGCATTTTGGGGCCTATCTTCCTCGACGATAAAACAGTTCGCAATTCGGAGCTAGGACTAGAAAGTTATGCCTTCTCCAAGTGGGCCTATTTTTATATATAGTTTTTTTTATATTTTTTGGAAGTTTTTATACTTTATTTGCAATAAACATTATGAGGACTCTTCATTTCAATTCCAATAGGAACTAGTGACCCTTAGGATCCATCAACTTTGTATAGACTCCAATTTCAAATAGAATAGATCACTTTTTGGCTTGAAATTTTGTTGTTAATCTTCTAGTTTTTTTTTAATATTGAACTTGACAATACCGCAGGTATCACACCAGGTATCATAATCTGAATTATATTTCATATAAGTGGTATCAAAGAGGGAACCCTCCTTAGTGCCAATTTACACAAGGCCCTCCTACCAAAGATTAGGAATGAATACACAAGATTTGTCAAAATATCAAGCTTTGAGACATACACGATCAAAGATGTCAGACGATGTTATGAAGCAGTTGGTGGAAGAGGATTTAAATAAGAAACGAGAGGAGATGATGAGTCAATTTTCATGCCTTCTATAGAATAAACAACCCTCTATATTAGGAACATAGTTCCATGGAAATACCCCTTTCAAAGTGTAGGTAAATTTTTACATCCTAAATTTTGAAGGAAAAGTTGATGTTGAAGCTATTGATAACTGGTTATTAGAATTGGATAGATACTTTTATTTATATCATTTCTCAAATGCAGAAAAATAATTTTTTTCTCCTCAAAGATGAAACCCATGTGAAATTAGCACGGGAAGCCAAATTAGAAAATAAAGAATGAGAATTATCTGATGAAGACGGCTTGGGAATATCTCTTGATAAGAAGCCCACATGGGGAGAATTTGTGGAATACATAAAAGAAGCATACTTTCCTGAGGATGTATATGAACAGAAATACATAGAATGGAAGCTTCTTTGAAAGAAGAGGGATCATTTTGTGGAAGATTACACCAATAAATTCCATTCACTTTAATAAAAACTTGCTATTGAGGATTCAGAGAAGCATTGAATTCTAAAATATCATAGTGGACTTCACAGGTATATTCAAACAGAGATGGATTTTTTAAATATTGAGACATTGGCAACTGCTTATAAATATGCTACAAAAATTGAAGAGAAATTCAAGCAAAAAGAGAAGAGGGACTACTTTGCAACCAATAAGCCAAGGTTTGAAGGTGACAATAAATCTGTAGGAAAATAGGTGGCCAAAGAACCTCACTCAAATTTACCTAAGAACATATGGTCGGCTACTAAAAAGACACAAATAGATACAAGCATGTGGTGTGAGGTGCATAAGTCACCAACCCATAATACAAAGGATTGTGGAAGTATTAAAAATATGATGACAGAAATACTAGGAGATAAAGTTGAACCTGAATCATCACCAATAGATACTTTTGAGGAAATGGAGGATGATTCTATCATAGCAGCAAACCCATATGCCATAGTTGCAACTGCTAAAGTATTTCCTCATGAAGATGAAAAGAGATTTTTTAATTCACAGATGTGGGTTGATGGAAAGACTCTACATTTTTTTGTTGATAGTGGGAGCCAAAAGAATTTGATCTCTAGGGAGACAGTAAAAATATTAAATTTGAAAGTGATAAGACACCCACAACCATACTCTATGGGATGGGTAAATGAGAGACAATATATTCAAATAAATCAACAGTGTCATCTGTCATATTCAATCAAGCCTTTCAAGGATGAAGTGATATGTGATATAGCACCACTGGATGTATGTGATGTCTTGCTGGGGAAGCCATACATGTATCAAAGGCATAGAGTGTATGAATCCAAACCACGTAGTGTTACAATCAAGCTTGGTGGGAAGAGGTATAAAATACTAGAGGTATATGTCCAACATAAACTACTTCTTTAACTAGTGCTAAACAATTTAAACGCTTGATTTCTCAAAATGGAGCTTTTGTTCTGCTCATGATTCACCCTAAACAAACAAACTCAACTGTCCTCAATACACATGCTAAGTTAACCACAACAAAAAATCAACAAAATTAGATGGATAAAATCTTGAAAGAATATCATAGTGTGTTTAAACCACCAATGAGAGTTCCAATAGACTGTCAAGTCAAGTATTATATTGATTTAATCCCAGACACACCACTACTACATGAGCCAATATATAGGAGACCAGTTTTGGAAAATGATGAAATCAAGAGAGAAATTTAAGAGTTGATTCAGAAAGGACACAATCATCCAAGTGCTTCACCCTGTGGCAGTCCAATTGTCCTTTCTAAAAAGAAAGATGGGACACAGAGACTTTGTATTGATTATAGGGAATTGAACAAAATCTCTGTAAAAAATAGATATCCAATCCCTCAAATTGATGATTTGTTGGACCAACTTAGGGGGGTTAAGTTCTTTACAAAAATTGACTTGAATTTTGGATATCACCAAGTACCAATTGATCTAGCAGATGTGTAGAAGACTACATTTAAATCTAAGTAAGTTTTTTTTGAATGGTTGGTCATGTATTTTGGCCTAACAAATGCCCCATTCACATTTATGAGGTTGATGGATGATGTACTTAGACCGTTCATTGATTCTTTTGTGGTTGTTTATTTAGATGACATACTCATCTTTAACAAGACTTTGTCTGAGAATTTACAACATGTTGAACAAGTGCTTTCAACTCTGCAACAACACAAACTTTATGCAACATTGAGAAGTGTTCTTTTGGTATGCAAAGTATTCAATACTTAGGGTATATCATTGATACTGAGGGTGTTCATGTTGACCCAAAAAAGATTCAAATAATCAGAGATTGGCCATCCCCTAAAAATTTCACAGAGCTTTGTAGCTTCTTGGACTTAGCCAACTTCTATCACAGATTTGTGTTTGGTTTCTCACATATATCATGGCCTCTTAATCAATCACTAAGGGGTGGAGCACAAGAAAAATTTCAATGGACAAAGGCAAAGAAATGAGCATTTGAGGAATTAAAGAAAAGATTATGTTCAGCACCAGTAATGGTCCTCCTAGATCTGAAATAATTAATTGAGATAGAAATAGATGCATCTGACTACACTCTTGGTGCGGTGTTCATGCAACATGGGCATCCTGTTGCCTATCATAGTGAAACTTTTTATGATACAGTACATAGGCACCCCACCTATGACAAGGAGTTGTATGCTATTTTTCATGCCTACAAACAATGGAAACATTATATACTGGGAAAGAAAATTGTCATACATACAGCCCATAAACATCCTCAATTCTTACAAACACAAGGGAAGTTGCAGAATGATAGACATCAAAGGTGATATGCTTATCTACAACAACTTCACCTCAACATTTCTCATAAAAAAGGAAGCAATAAAAAAGTGGTAGATTGTTTGAGTAGGCCTCCAATTGTAGGTTTGAAAATGGTGTTGGATTCATGTGGTCATCTATCATCCACTTGGAAATAACTATATGGTATTGACCCTGATTTTGCTAACATCTATAGTAATTTAGTCGAAGGAAAGTTTGTCTCTGATTTTCACTTGCAGGATAGATTGATTTTCTATGTTGGTCATATATGTGTACCCCCTGAGGAATGGAAAAAAATGACATGGGAAGCTCACTACAGTCATGTTGCAGGAAATTTTGGTATTGGTAAGACTATTGTTATCCTTCAAAAGTATTTATATTGGAAAAAATGAAGCAAGATATCATTTCATATATTAAAGCTTGTGTAGACTGTGCAATTGTAAAGCCAACAAACTGTAAGTTGGGTCTATATATATCGTTAGCTATTCTTGATAAGCCATGGTAGTATGTTTCAATGGATTTTATGTCTGAGCTTCCAACTACTAGGCGGGGGCATGATTGTGTATATGTTGTGATAGATAGGTTTTCTAAAATGGCTATCATGGTAGCATGTAAAAAGAAGATTTCTACAGAAGAGACTGCCAAGTTATTTTTTTAACATGTTTGGGTTCATATTAGTTTTCCAAAAAGAATTATTTATGATAGGGATAGCAAGTTCATTAGTAACTTTTGGTCTCCACTATGGGCTAAAATGGACACAAAGTTGACAAAGTCTACAACATTCCATCCCCAAACAAATGGGCAGATAGAAGTGTTGAATCAAATGATCATTCATATCTTACGAATGTATCATTCACAACATCCTCACACATGGGATGAAATCTTACCCTACGTGCGACACAGCTACAACCGTGCATGTCATAGTACTACAAGGCATCTAGTCCATTTGAGGTTTGTCTTGGGTATCAACCATTGGCACCTATGGATGTAGCACTACTGGTTCTGCAATCTGATAGTCTATTGAATACTGACAACGAGGTAGATAAAGAAAAAAAATTCATTGATAACATTAGACACCTACACCATCAAGTTCATGATATTGTGGAGTAGAGTAATCAAAAGTATAAGGAAAGGCATGATAAACATAGAACTCCTGATCAGTTTTAGATTGGTGGAAAGGTATGATTTCATCTCTAGAAAGAGCACCTTCACAGACCAAACATGAAGCTTTTTCCTCTTCATTATGGCCCGTATGCTATTGTGAAACAATTTGGTGAGACTTCTTTTGAACTTAATTTTCCATCCTTTTTGGGACTGCATCTAGTTTTCAATGTGGAGTTGTTGAGACCCTATTTTCCTCCTTTATTGGACATTTACCAAGCTACTGGACACATTCAAGCTGTAGAATTAAATCCATCTACTACTGCTCCAGTACGGTGTGACCAGGCTACTAAAGTCATTTTAAAGACTTTGAGAAATCTACACATTCCTCTTTATTGAGTGGTTCAAGATGGTCATCACTCTCATCAAGGCAAGTGGTTAACTAAGGAACAAATAGAAAAACAATTTCCTCATTTGTTCCAACAAATTAGTGCAATGGGGCCAATTGCCTCTCAAGGGCGGAGGAATGATCAGGACAGAATTGGGAAAATATTGAAATCCAATATATCGATATTCTCTATGTTTCAGTAAACTGCATTTTGAAGGTCTTCAGGGCATTTTGGGGTCTATCTTCCTCCCTTGAAGTGACCTCCCAAATTTGGTTTGAGATTTATTGAAGACCTTTCTAATGGAGTAAACGGTTTGCAATTCAGAGCTAGGACTAGAAAGTTATGCCTTCTCTAAGTGGGCCTATTTTTATATATAGTTTTTTGTTTTTTTTTGGAATTTTTTATAGTTTATTTGTAATAAATATTATGAGGACTCTTAATTTCATTTCCAAGAGGATCTAGTGACCCTTGGGATCCATCAGCTTTGTTTGAACTCCAATTTCGAATAGAATGGATCACTTTTTGGCTTGCAATTGTGTTGTTAATCTTCTGGTTTTTTTTTTAATATTGAACTTGACAATACCGCAGGTATCACACCAGGTATTGTAATCTGATTCATAATTCAAATCAATGGTGTTAGCTACATTTCTACTAGATTGATTATTGAAATACTAAAAAAATGTTAACATTTTAATATAAGCACAAAATAGGCTATATTATTTTTTTGACAAAAACAAGAGCGCTTTGTTTGCTCCCCTTTTTTGAACCTCTTAATTATCTCCACCATTTAAAAAAAATATTTAGTTTAGAATGTTGATTCAATACACTGCAACTTTAAAATAACTATCGTCAATTTCTCATCCATGATTAGTTTTACTAATTTCAAAAGAAAAGTGGGCACAGAAGACTCCCATTTGATCCCCTCATTTTCATAAACATATCTTAATAAATTTAAGAATATACAATTCAATTCTATCAAGTTAGATTGCGTTTTCTATTCTATGATTTATTTCATCATCATTATGCCATGAGTATTGCAAACATTTTGATCTACATAACCTTTAATATGAAGAGAGAAAGGTGTAATTTACTAGAGCAAGAGCCCATTTGAGGTGAACTATACTTGTGCCTATATTTATTAACCTTTTAATAACATTTTTAAAGTACTATTGCTAATAATTAATTAACCAATCATATAAATATAAAATGACACAATCATAAAAACATAAATGTTACGTCTTTAAAAGTTTTAAGCTTTGGATATTCTTCATATAAAATGACACAATCATAAAAACACAAATGAACATAACTCAAAGTGTTTTCATCATATTTTTTTTTTAATTTTTAATTTTTGTACTTTTACAATATTGTAGAAACAGATTATGAAGATCAAAAGAGTATAGCTAAAATCTGTTGTACTATGCAGAATTGAATTTTTGTATTTAATATGTAGCATTCATTTATCATTCTGTTATTTCATCATTCTGATCAAGGACCACCTCAAGCAAATCAATGCATATCTCATTTGTGAACCTTCTTTAGCTGTCCTGACTGATCTATTCCATAGATCTTGGATGTCTCTTATGAAGGTTTTATCGTTTCGATCTGTAGTCTTTCAAGGACCACTGATGTCTCTGTGAGTCATATCTTGGATGCTTTTTTTTTTTTTTTAACAATTCCTATTGTTTGGACTTGGGAATCTCCTTTTGTTGGGACCATCTATAAGTGGAACATAAATAGCCACTAAGAAGAATAAACAGATATGTTGCCTCGCCAATTCTGGAATTGTTTTTAGGTTGTCATGTACTCATGTTCTTGCATTTAATGTGGGTAAAGGAATTTTGGTCTGATGTTATCAACAGCAACTGGGAGTGGGGTGGAGCAGAAGACAATGTAATCAGTTGAGAATACTCTCAAACAAAGAACAAATTCTGGCATAAACAAATTATTACTGATTTGGAGGATTGTAAGCATGGGCGAACCAGACGAATTTGTTATCTGCTCCTGCATGTGTATTGACGTTGATTGTTCTATTGCAGTCATAGATATTTGCATGGCCTACACAAAACCAATAATATTGACGTTGATTGTTATGTTGCAGGCAACATAATTGGTTCAAGATGCTATGGTTAATAACATTCTACATGGAAATCCATAAGAGATCATTCGGTCTATGTGGTGATGTAGGAAAATAATAAAAATATTATTCTCATGGCAGTAGTGAGCTTTGAGATTGCTGCAATGGAGAATAAATTTCCCTAGGCTCGCTCAATGAATTGTTAAAGAGTTCAGCATATATTAATTATGGGTTACTATATTCTCAAACTAATTAATGTTAAGTTAAGCACAATGAGTTCAGCAAAATGGCTACTTAATTTTATGATTGAGTAATTAATGAGGTAGAATGAAGATTGTCTTGGTAAAAGTCATCTCTTTATTAGTGAGATGCATTCGGTTAATTGAATGTCTTTTCTATCTAGAGTTGAGTTTATAGGTCTAGGCACATTCTATAGCCTTGTATTTATTCTATGTGTGGATTTGGTTCTACTCAGTGTCTATTTTTACTTTACAGCTCACTTGAGTAATCTTGATAAAGGTCATCTCTTTATTAGTGAGATGCATTGGGTTAGTGGAATGTCTTTTCTATCTAGATTGAGTTTATAGGTCTAGGCACATTCTATAGCCTCGTATTTATTTGTGTGTAGATTTGGTTCTACTCGATGTCTACTTTTACTTTACAGCTCACTTGAGTAATCTATATCTAGTTTATTCATTTATGATATTTTAGTATATATAGTATCTAGAAGTAATTATAAAGTGTGATGGTTATATCAAAGGGGAAAAGGGAAAAAGGGCTTTTATAGTTCGCAACATGAATCATTTGTTTTTTGGTCTACATGTGGTAACAATAATTTGAAAGTACACCATACTCCTTGCTCCTTGGAGGAGGCACCTAATTGTGCTACAAATAAGGTATACTTACCTTACCCCTAGTTATATTTGAACTCGTGACTTCTCTTTCGAGAGCACAAGTTCTCCACCACTAGGTCAATTGAAGTTGTGGTCAAACTCAAAATATGTGAAAAGATCAAAGATAGCATACAAGTACCATAGAATGGTGTATGTAGATTTGTTACATATTTTAATGCAACAAGTGAATTATTTTAAAATTTATTAGTCCTTGGATGCTTTAAGAAAGACAGATAACAATTGAATGTATGAGGATCTGAAATGAGTGCAAATGAATGCCTTGAGATAAAACACATAACATCAAATTGTGCAAATGTGTATTCAACTGGATCAAATGACTGACCTAGAATAAGTGAGAATTGATTGAGTTTGAATTTAATTTTGGAAAAGGCAAGGGCTAAATATACAATTATGGGGTTGATCCCACAATCGTAAAAATGATCTTGGATAGGAAAAAATTAGTTCTAGGTGGACTAAAAATAAATTTACTTAGATGTATGGATAAGTCTATTAAATGCATACTTTTGATGAATATATCATAGCATATGTGATTATTGACATAGTAGATATTAAAAGCCTTGAAATTTATATTAAGGGATGGATAAAGGCTAGGGGAATGAGCCCAACATTGCACAAAATTACACCAGTTGTTGTAAGAACATGTATGCAAATATTCTTCCAAAATAGGCACACAACTAGATGGGAAATAGCATGGTTATGCTAATTTCATGATTATATGTTTCCCTACCTTGAGGTGCATGTGAATACTAGAATGATAATTTATCTCAAAGTATATCACTTAGAAGCATGTAAGTGAAGTAGAATCAAAATAATATCATGAGGAATCATGGATCTTGGTGAATGTGATCATGTAGGATCATCTCTTGACACGTACTCTCCATGAGAGCCAATAAAATAGGCAAAAAATATGCAATGGGTACTAAGTGGTATCTCACAAATAAAAATTAAGTAGAAAATAAGAGCTCTCTTAATTATCTAGAAAAACAGGAAACAAATAAAAATATTTGTTTGTTGGAATTAATGGGAAGTGTGTACTGAGAGGGGAGGGGTGAATCAGTACCTATAAAAAATTTCTATCCTTTAATCAATTAACCTTTTGTAATAAATTGTATATCCATTCATCTGATCTATACTATCTTCATGTGAGTTATATCAATTCATAATATTAACATACATGTGAACATTCATAGAAACATTCATGAAAGTAATTGACACATAACACAAGATATGATATCGCAGAAAACTCCTGTTAGGAAGTAAAAACTGCGGTGGGGATGACACCCACAAAATC
>MU215184.1:153947-167899 GCA_018584345.1 Thuja plicata
TAGTTGGACTGTTAAATCCACCTTCCTTGAAAGGATTTTTACACTTTTCTCCACTTGTTAGAATGATAGAAAATTACAATTTGACCTGGTAAATGCAATCTCCTATTGCTGATACAGATCCATTTAATTTTACATGAATAAGATTATCACCTAATGTGATTGAGTAATACCTCTGATTCTCGGTAGCCTATGTTCTTGGTTCTTGCTAACCAAATTCACCTTTTTTTTTCTGGTTCTTAAAACTTTCAATCTGATCCATAGATGTGCTCCTAGGTTTCATTCATCCTCTCTTTCATATTCACATCCTTCTTTATATTGAATGATTACATCATCTATTTATAAGATGGATTGACATCATCAAGTTTCATGAAAAACAATTTTAACTCTAAGATCAGGTTTACAACTTGTACCTTGATCTCCTAGTCTATGTGTTTTAAATTAGTTAGACTAATTAAAGAACTTACATTCATGTTTCTTGTCCCTAAAGAAATGGATTTAAAACAAATAAAGATCCTATAAATAGAATAAGACTATTTTATCTGACGTGGAAGTTAGATCCACTTTTTGCGGGCTGCAACTTATTCTCGGTTCCTGACGGTCGGTTATGCTTCTGAAATCTGTTGACTGTCTTTCAGTTTTTTTCTCTCAGTTTCTCTTTAACTATCTCTTTGGTTTGCACTTTATCTGTCTCTCAGTTTGCACTTTATCCTTCACGTCGGGTTCCTCTTTTATCTTTTTGCTTTGCAATTTTGATGTACACACAAAGTCGTGTCGTCGGTTCTCTTTGTACTTAGTCATTTCAGTGATCTCTTTATCTGATTTTAGGTTTTCTCTTTGCTCTATCTTTCGGTGTATGCTTACCGAAAGTTTTGTTTGCATACTAATGGAAAATTAATTCCATCAATCTCCCCCTTTGACATTAGTATCAAAAAATGATATGTGCAAAATACTAACAAAATGTTAAGTATATACAACATATATAATCCTTAGTCATTTAATGACTCCCCCTATGTATATGTCAGTATATATGTACATATGATATCTTTCCTTCTGTAAATACATATACATATCATTTTCCATCTAAATATATATCATTTTCCCCATATGAATATACATATACATATCATTTTCCCCCTTTTTTGATATTAAGGGCAAAGGTGTATACCTTAGAGATTATCAAAAATGTGGGAGTGTGAATACTTCATGTCTTCCATTATTTTCTCCCATTGTTCTTTTAAGTTCTCCAGAGCCATGTGCTCAAGTGTGATCTTGGATTGCATGTCATAGATGATGTCTACTACAGACATCTCAGGATTTGCTATCGATTTCCTTGTTGAACTGATGTGATGTTGGAGCAGTGTTAGATTTGGTAGAAGTTGAGTTTGGAGCTCGGTGACTTCTTCCCTGAAGTGTGTCTCCACTTCCCACAGTTCCTACCTTAACCTTTTGATCTCAATGATCTTCTCATAATGCAACTTAATTACATTGTCTCCATCGGTGGTTAAGCATTAAGCATTGTTAGCTAGATCTGTATCTAACTTTGCTATATTGTCACTATTCTCTTTAGTGAACTTTTCTAATGTGCTCAGTTGTTGAATCAAGGTTATAGCTTCAGTTATAATTAGATCTAATTCAGTAATGAATTCTGATAGCTTTACCTTTTTGACTGCCACTTCTTGGTTGATGTTCTCAATGCATTTTTGTTGATACTTCTGCTCAGCTCTCTCCTCAATTGCCTTCTCTGCATCAATATTCTGTGTTGTTATTGCTTCGGTGAGAGTGGCTAATTGATCAAGAATTGGCTTGTTCTGATCAATATCAACATTGGGTACAATATGGTGCAAGATGTCCCTAGTTGTTTGCAGTACCATTGAGTGTCAATGTTGTTTCTTCATCTTCTCCTGTAATGCCTTCCTTTGGCATATTTCACCGTATTCTTGTAATGCTTCAAAATCAAGTGTAGTTTGGTCACATTTTGGTATTTCAATGATTTCATCCAAAGTGACCTCCAACTTATTCTTCTTAGATTTCTTCTTCTTCTTTTGTGTAGCACTTGAATGTAAAACCATTGCCAATTTTTTGGCTTTCTCAATAGTGCTTGATGAAGTTACCTGTTGTGCTTCTTTTTTCTGTTGTGTATTGGCTTCAGTTTTTTGGTAGCACCTTTGTCAATTTCCTCAAGATTTCCATCTTTAGGTTTATCTCCTTCATCGGTGTCTTTAGCTTCATCATTCTTTGTTTCTGCATTCTTCTCTGTTGTGTCTACATCTTCTTGTTTTGAATCTCCTCATGTAACCTTATCAGTATTGGTTACTGTTTGAGTGTCTCCAATGTCTTTCTGATCATTGGTGTTGTCTTTCTTTTCCTCTTCCCCTGCATTCTTGGGGGTATCTTTTTTAGGTGACTTGTCTGATTCTTGCAGAATATTGATAGCTTGTATCAATATTGGCATGTTGCCTAGTATGTTCACTTGTATAGTATCAACTATTGTTTCCTGCTCATCGGTTGTGTCCTTTGTAATATTGAAATAATCATCTGTATTAACTTCCTTCGTTGGGTCATCAGTTATGTCAATGATAGTATTATCCATAATGTTTTCATTTGTGGTGTCAAGCCATGACTCATCTACAACATCCATGTTTTTGTTGTCGGTTGTGTCTTCTTCTTCCTTGTCTAACTCAATAGATGTATCATCTTCTATATCTTTTATTAAGATCTATTCTTGATTTTCCTTTTCAACATCTTTTTGTTGTGGCTCTTTGTCAGGGCTTTCTTCCTTAGTAGGTCTGTTTAGAATTTTACACCATTTCTTATGGCTCTCTTTCTCAAGCTCTATAAGCTTTCCTTCGAGAAATTTATAGGTTCTCAACTTCGGTGAGAACTCCTTTTGTGTTTCTCCACCATCTCATATATTTCTTCCTTCTTGGATTCAGAAGGCATGAGAGTAACAAGTACTCTTTCTCTTATTTTCTTCTCACTCTTCAAAGCAAATGTCCATCTGGAGTATAGTCTGTCTAAGAGTTCCCTTGGTACATTATTGCTTTCAAATTGAATTGGTACATATTTGAACTTGTACATTTTTGCTATGATGGGATCTTCAAATTTGTTATGATCTTCTAGATCTAGTTTTAGCCATCTTATGATCTTAGAATCTCTAATAGATCCTGAATTTGCAATAGATTTACAAACGTCATCAATAGTTTTGGAGCTTTAACCTTGACATTTCCTGCCTCTATAGCTTCATCTTTCTCGATGTCTTTAATACCTTCTTGAGTTCTGATGATATTTCTTACTCTTTTGTTTGCACCTCTCTTTGGTGTGCCTACTTTCCTCTTGTATGTTCTTACCTTTCCTTTCTTCAAAGGTGAAGGATTTGAATCCTTAGATGTTTGGATTCTAGTTCTAGAAGTAGCTGTGGTCCTTGGCTTCTTAGTTGGTGGAGGAGGTGGTGAATCTGACTCTGTGGCTTCAAAGTTATCCTTTTCTTCAGCTTCACCGATAGGTAGATGTCCTTCAGTTTCTTCCTCCTTTTTAGTTTCTTCCTCCTACTCGGTTCCTTCCTCTGTTGTCAACAGTATCTTCTTGAGGTTCTTTACCATTTTGTCCTTTTTCATGACAATTTTCTTAATAACCAGGCCAGATTTTATTCTTGTTTTGGCCTCCTCATATGTTCCAAACTTGGGTTGTTTCTTATCTAGTGGTTCATTTAACAAGGCATCAATTGCTTTAGATGCAAGATCAATGTTTATCTCATAGTCTAATGGTTGAAGCCATGTTGTCCTTGGTACAATAGGCTTGATATAAGTATGATCTGTATCGACCATGAAACATAATTCATCTTTATATTTATTAATGAGTTGTTCGGGGATCCTTACCCTCTTTTGCATTCGGTCTTTGAATACATTGAAGTATTCATCGATGAATGTCTCAAAATTATCTCCCAGTGAGGCTATGTGTTCACTGATCTGCATGGTGACCAGTTTTGTGCTATCCCATTTTACATCTCCTACCAATGGGAATGTTTCTTTAAAGTAGAAGAAAATGCACATTATGAGTGAGCCAAACTTACATGTGTTTGACTTCGCATTCCTTATAGTCTTTAGATTCTCTTCTAGCTGATTCAGTAGAAGTTTAGATAAGTCCAAATGTGTTCCCTTCTTCATAATCTTGTAAGTTGTGTCCATTGCACCAGATGATATATTGTTCATTCTACTGGCTTGGAAGAATTTGTAGCCTAGAACGCATGCACCAAATTTCAACCCATCATCAGTTATGGTGGAAACTTTCAATCCTTTGCCATCCCATTTGGCTCTTGTGATCTTCTTAGTCTCAACCTTGGGTGGATGCTTCAGTGGTTTTACCTTCTCGGTTACAGGGTAACTGCTGACCGCATGGATAACATCTCGGGTTATCATCTTTGGTTCATCCATCCAAAGTTTATGATTGTATATTCGGCTTAGTACTAACCAAATCCACTCAGTTTGAATACCTTTGGGAACATTAGGGCATTGGTGAGCCCTTTTAATTCTATATGTTTATGCTCATCTTTCATATTTCCATCTTCATTGTATAGCTTCTTGTAATCTTGTTCAACCTCTAAATCACCTTTTTCTACAATATTGCAATGTATAAATGCTCGAACATCCTCGATGAGAAAAACCCTAGCTGATATTTGCAAAAATGCTCCAGCATCATCAGGTTGTGAGGCAACCTCAGGGTGAATCTTGTAGTTTGGTTCCTCACATGTCGAGTTCTTGATGATCTTGAACTCATCCTTCTTGGTGTTCTTCTATTTCACAGTTCTTGATGTCGTGGTCATTTTTTAGAATTAGGGCTTTCTGTGAAATGCATGAAATTGAGTTCTTGGTTGTTTGTAGAACTTACTATATACACTTGTAATGATTTTTGATCTGTGTGGAGTGTTGGTGGTCGAGTTGTGGTCGCTCTATGATCTTGTTGCTTTTTTCTCTAAAATCGCTCTTCGTCGCTCTACTCTGAGCATAGTGAACAATGAGACCGACTAGTTGCCTTTTTATAGCCATTTACCCTAAAAGGCATGTCATTAATTCTTACGAACTCCTTAGTGTGTAAAGATGGAGTTCATCGATTAAGACTTCAACTTTCCTTTGGTGACCATGTGACATTTCAAGGTGGTCATTTATACCTTTAGGTTTTACCAACGGGTTTCAAGATTGCAAACCTTTTGTTTACTTTTCTCGGTTACCGATGAGGCTCGGTTTATACTAGAAACTTTGCTTTTAACCGACGCTTCTCAGTAAGTGTAGGCAGCCTCATTTTTGAGTGTGTATCGATGGATTTCAGTATATATACTTGATAGCATAGTTATCGCAAATTTTAACATGTAGTACCATGATTCATCTTTACTTATACTAATTTGGTATTTATCAACATAATATGGAACTGATGTAAAAATAATAACTTGGGGTAATGCAATTCCATACTTACTTGTTCTACTTAGGTGGGGGTGGTGATGTCACCAGATCCATTGGATGGGGTGTCATCTTTTACATTGCTAGGTCCAGCTTCATCATTGTTTGGATATTTTCTCCACATTTTGTCTCTTGCCCTCCGGATGTCTTCAATGGTATTTCCATTGGGATGTGTACTGGTTTCTATCATTTGGTCTTTGTAGTCTTTCTTGAGATGACCAACTTTATGACAGTGTAAGCATGCCATTCTGGGGTTAGTCCAGCCTCTAGACTTTCTAGACTACTATCTCATACAGTTTGTAGCAATGTGACCAAATCTTCCACATGATGTACAATTTTTCCAAGTGTTGTAATCTCATAAATACTGGTTACCAACTCTCTTCGGTTGATAGGGAGTTTCTTGACCTTTAGGATTCCATGCTTGCCTTTTCTTTTTCCAGCATTCAGGAGTTGTGTTCCCATTCATTTTCCAAGTAGGACAGCATTTGTCCATGTAGGTTTCCTTCTTTGATTGTTTCATCTCAAGCTTACATTCATATGCTTTATGTCCTTTCTTGTTACATTTAAAACAAAATCCTATGAATGAAGATGTAGATTTAGGAATACCTTTCATTTTTCCTTTGCATACATTTGATGTATGCCCTTACTTTCCACAGTGATTACATGTAGGCTTTCTTGGTCTTGAATTTGTATAGACATTATTTGGATAAATTTGATTTGATGATTCTCCATTCTTGGTGAAACCTAGACCAGTGTTGTAGTTTACTCTTCATTGTCCTTCAAGAAAATCATCCATTCTTTTATTGCTTTCTTCGGCTTTCTTGATAATTTTTTTATGCTGCTGCTGAATTCTTATTTTATGTTTCAACTTTTCATTCTCATCCCTTATCTCACCGATAGCTTCTATTCTTTCAATGAGTTCAAAATTTATTCTGTTTGCCTCTTGACTCATAAGAATAATCTGATTTTTTATCTCATGGTGATGCTCTATAAGTCTTTTTATTTCAGACTCTTTTTCTTGTAGTGTTTCTGTAATATTTCTTTTATCATCAATAGCTAGTGTTCTTTCTTTCTCAGCTTGTCTATCATTGTTCATGACATCAATCATCCTTACCATCTGTGTCTCTTGAACGCTTTGCGGAGATTTAACTTGTCCAGCTAGATGTAGATTGATTTCAGTTAGACTTGTGATGCTTTCTTCTGATGTATCTGATGCTTTTCTTGTATTTGATCCTGAAGACTCAAAGAAATCTATTATTTCTTCCTCATGATAATTTTTCTCATTACAACGAGATGCCATAATATTTCTTTCATCTAGCAATTGTCTCATGTTGATTCTAGCTTCTTTATACTATCCATAGAACATCTAAATTTATACCTTCTTATTTTCAATATTCTTATCAAGTCTGTACTTCTCCATTGTATGATCTTTTCTCTTAAGTGTTTAAGCTTTTCCAAAGAAGAGACTTAGCTCTTACCAATTGTTGGAATTAATTGGAAGTGTGTACTAAGAGGGGAGGGTTGAATCGGTACCTCTAAAACTTTTGTATCCTTTAATCAATTAACCTTTTGTAATCAATTGTATATCCATTCATCTAATCTATACTATCTTGATGTGAATTATATCAATTCATAATATTAAAATACATGTGAACATTCATAGAAACATTCATGAAAGAAATTGACCCATAACACAAGATATGATATCGCGGAAAACTCTTGTTAGGAAGTAAAAACTGTGGTGGGGATGGTACCCACAAAATCTTCACTATCTACAGATTGGAAGGGGTCGGTTAAGGCTTACAATTTGATCACTTCTGATGATCTACCTAGTTAAGAGTATATGTGGAGACCTATTAAAGTCTACTCGGTTAAGAGCTTTAGCAACACTGTTGAGTGTGCACTCGATTAAGATATTTGTAGTTGGACTGTTAAATCCACCTTCCTTGAAAGGATTTTTACACTTTTCTCCACTTGTTATAATGATAGAAAAATACAATTTGACCTGGTAAATGCAATCTCCTATTGTTGATACATATCCATTTAAGTTTACATGAATAATATTATCACCTAATGTGATTGAGTAATACCTCTGATTCTCGGTAGCCTCTGTTCTTGGTTCTTGCTAACTAAATTCACCTTTTGTTGTTCTGGTTCTTAAAAATTTCAATCTAATCCATAGATGTGCTCGTAGGCTTCATTCATCCTCTCATTCATATTCACATCCTTCTTTAGAATGAATGATTGCATCATCTATTTATAAGATGGATTGTACCTTGATCTCCTAGTCTGTGTTTTAAATCAGTTAGACTGATTAAAGCACTTACATTCATGTTTTTTGTCCCTAAAGAAATGGATTTAAAACAAATCAAGATCCTCTAAATAGAATAAGGCTTCTTTATCTGACGTGGAAGTCAGATCCACTTTTTGTGGGCTGCAACTGATTCTCAATTCTTGACGGTCAGTTATGCTTCTAAAATCATTTGAGTGTCTTTTAGTTTTGTTCTCTCAGTTTCTCTTTAACTGTCTGTTCATTTTGCACTTTATCTGTCTCTCAGTTTGCACTTTATCCTGCACATTGGGTTTCTCTGTCAGGTTCCTCTTTATCTTTCTGCTTTGCAATTTTGATGTACACACAAAGTTGTGTCATTGGTTCTCTTTGTACTCAGTCATTTTGGTGATCTCTTTATCTGATTTTCGGTTTGATCTTTGTTCTGTCTTTCGGTGTATGCTTACCGAAAGTGTTGTTTGTATACTAATGGAAAATTAATTTCATCATTCTTTACTTAAAAATAAATCATATTGTATTTGGATTAAAGGCCTTAGGATGACAAGGTCCATGGGGTTCATGGTATGTCATATGATGATGATTTATTTTTTCATGATTATGAATCTCTTTTTAGCACTTATCACTACTTGGAATCTTGGCATAAGAATGTAATGACAATATATGTTCTTCTTTGAATTGGTTGGATTTGTAGGAGGAAAGGGATCAAGGAAGAGTAAATATCTTAGATAAAATGCATATGTAATCTATATATAGACATGTAAGAATTTGAATAATGTGAACTTATAACTATATTTTTCCTTATAATAAATAAACGTAACATATATAATGGTAAATCATAGTAATCACATGAAGATTGTAGACAAATATCTAGAGAGAAGGTTCACCCTAGTATGAGATATGTGAAATGGTGGTGTTGCACTTAATCATTAATAATACCTACATAATCATATAGGGTGCACCATGGAATATAAATAACCCCAATGTTGTATCATGAACATGTGATTTAAGTAGGAATATAGGTTTGAGAAAAATGTGAAAGGGGAAGGTATAATGCCTTTGATAAAGATAATGGAGGCATGGAGTGTCGAGGAAAGAAAATTTGATGTCCTTGATATGGAGGTATATTAAGGACAATATGGTATGCAAGGAGGTAGGTGTGATTCCCCCAATGTGGAAAAAATATTTATGAAAGGATAATATAGGCAACATATGATGCCCTAATATGGGTATAAATGTTAAAAATATGACAAGAGAAATTCACAAGTTGGGTGAATAAATGATTCCCTTGGTATATGGACATTGCAATGTAGGCACAAACAATATGGACAGAAATATTATTGTGATAACTAGAAATATAAGATGTTGTAATATAAGATCGATATATTAATTTAGGAATGTAATAAGTTAATGTATAATTATCTTAAAATTGTGGTAAAAAACTACAAAATAGTCAATAGTAAATGGAAATTTTAAGAATCATAACATAGTAATGCCATATGCATGATACAAAACAAAATGTATAATAAAAGCATGGTAAACATCCAAAATCTATATAAAAAGGTGAAACATAACAAAGAAAATTAAACAAAATGGTAGCAAAGGAATCATGAAATCAAGGAAAAAGGTGAATGTATGAAAACTGAATAAATCAACCAAGTTTGGAAGAAAATCTATAAGGTAAAATTAAATAAGGTATATGGACAAAAATGGTTGATACAAACAAAGGAAACAAGCATGTATGTTATAATAGAAAAGGAAAGGAGAATAACCATGGAAAATAAATATAAAAGGTGAAAATGGCAAGGGGCCAAATAGTGGTAATGACAAAAACACGTTGGATGTAAAAGTTGTGACATTTTTAGATTTGAATTAGGGTAAAATTTTGATAAATTACATTGCTTAGATTTATCTTCCCTACAAACATTAGTTGATATTAACTAGGATATTTTTTGAATAACTTAATGGAAACTCCTCAATAGGGGAGGAGGTGGATATCAATTACCCTTTTACTACAATAATTGTAAAATATATGGAAAATTTTATGAAGGTTTTCAATCCAAAAAAGGTGCCTAATTGAGAGGGTAATTCTCAAAGCCTTTACCAACATCTAGAAGAGGGAGAAATCCCTCCCTTCACCACTCAAACCCCTAACTCTTTCCCTAAATGCACTCAAGTGGAAGGTGTTCTCTCACTTAAGGTATTTATTACCTCTTCAAAAATAAGAATTAGCTCACCCATTTGGTTCTATCATGTCCCTTGGTGTCATTTCAAGTGGTCATATTGATGAGGATGGATGGACAAATTAGGAGAAGAAGAAACAAAACAAAAATATTTTTGTGGGAGTGAAACCAAACATTGGCCACCCTTCTCAGAGATAGAGACTAGAAAGAAGTTCCACAAATAAAATTGCTAATAGAAGGCAAAGGGCATTGGAATAAACATCTAAACTTCACAAGTGAATTTCCTATCTTTAAATATGAGGGGTCTCAATAGCCCTCAAAAATTATATGCTCTCAAAAAATGCATCTTTAGAAGAAGATAAATATACTCTTACTCCCATTAGTTGAAATGACTAAAGATACTTTTTAGTATATTGTTTACTGTATTTGGTCGGTTTCTTATTTCCTTGTTAGTGATGCAAATGGTTCCTAGGGTGGGGTGGTGACTATGTGGGACCCCATAAAATTCTTGAGATCTCTTTTATCCCTCTTTGCAAACAATTTGAAAATTAAATTCTCTTATATTTAAGGCTCTTAATACTTGGTAAATGTTTATGCCCCAAACTCTCATTATGCATATTTGTATTCAACTACCTATAGTTCAAAAGCCCCATTGGATGATCATTGGTGACTTAAATACCCATATTTTTTCCTCTAAAAAGCTAGGTAGGCTCGTGGACTACATTGGCAACATGGAAGATTCAATTGATCTCATTAATAAAGTGGGGCCTAATGTTGATTGGTTTTCTAGGTCAACCTTTCAATTGGTCTAGTGATAGAAAGGGAGACAATCTCATTTAGGTTAAAGTAGACTGATTTATGGTCTCCTCAAATTACACCATTGGTTTCAATGAGGCCACTCTCAAGGTGTTACCTTGAACTATTTCAGACCATAATCCTATTATTTTGGTTTTGGTTGATCAACCTAAAATGGGAATTGATTCCCTTTAATTATAAGATCATGTATGGTATACACACCGAAAATTCAAGAACTATATTCAAAATTTGTGGAGTACCCCTTTCCAAAATACTACTATATATAGAGTGTCTCAAAAACTAAATTTTATAAGGGATAAGGTTTAAGATTGGAACCAAATTCCTTTTGGGGATATATTCTTAGGGAAGGAGCTTAATAATAAATTGAACAACACCTAGATACAAATTGCTAATGAGAACTATTTGAGATAATACACAAGGAAGAAGAAGAAGCTCTGAGAGGAAAATTGAAGGATAACTTGAAAAGAGAAGAAACCTACTAGAAGTAGAAGTCTTAGATCAAATGGTTCAAAGAGGGAGATAGGAACTACAAATTTTTCAAAAAATCAACTTTCAAACATAGGAAAATAAATGTTATCCAGTATGTGAAGGAAGAAAGTAATAAAAAAGCATGGATGATATTCAGTTGGACACTATGGATTCTAACAACTTTTGCAAGGCCTGCATAGAGAATGGAAGGGAACCCGACTTAGATTTAGATAGTTAGTTGTTAAATTGCTTTACCCTTTTCTCCATCTCAAATGACAATGTTTAAATCTTGGAACCTATCTTGGGTATGTGTAGGATCATGGTATGCCAAAAACTGATGATGTGAAAAAAATGAGATTTCACTCGTCCAAAAGCGCACCCAAAAGTTTGTTGACTTTTTAGTAGGCCTGGGTGTCAATACACCTTGCCAAGCCAAAATCATTATCAGATATCTGATATTATTTGATATCCAATAATATCAGATATATGATATTCATCAGTGACAATATATTGTTGCCCGCGGTTGCGTTCAATATTTTCACTGTGAAAACCTTGAAGCAGTCAAGCAAGCATATCGTATATCCATTAGAGATCATATATCTCCTACCCAAATTTGGCTTGAACCTTTTCATTTTCATCCTATTTTGAATTTTTATTTTAATTTTCATTACTATTATATTTTAAAAATATTAATATTATATCCTAGAAAACTAACTAGTTACCAAGGCCAATGGTAACTAGTTCTTCTCGGCCCCAACAATCTCAACGCTCATCACAACCCGTCAATATGCGACCACCACTAGGTTTGGGAGACATGGAAATTACACCATCATCATCCCATACGGTAAACATAATATTATATGTTGCAATTATTTTGTCACTTGTTTTAAGCTTGTTTCCATTGTAAAAAATGTGGGTTTAACTATTTGGGTATAAGCCTTTGGTTATGTCTTTGCATTCTACCGTTAGGTTCATTTTCCTTTTCCCTTTTTCAATTCACTACCCAAATTATACAATTACTTTTATGAGAGATTAGCCCTTTTACTCCAAATGAAAAATGTTGAGTATTGTCATTCTCATGACTTCTAAACCCTCTTCATACCGAAACAATGCAGTGACTAGAATTTTAAATTTAAATAAGGAAGAATTGCTAGTGAGGCCTTGAAATGGATGTTTTTCAATGTGTAATGACTTAATCCTGCACAATATCTATATAAAAACAACTTCGAATCTAAAAAAATAAAAACTAGGAAAAAATGTTGTTAAGAACTTCCAAGAATGTACTAAATAATTTTTTCTTTCATAAAATCTAGGTTAAATTAGTCTGAAGAACAAGAGATATAGGGAAGATTGAAAATGATAATTGCAAGGGAATACTGCCATCATATTTTTAAAAATAATATATACTCAACGCAATATAATATTAATATATCAATAGTAATATTAATATAATATTAACATTAATATAATATTAATATATTATTAATATTAATATTAATATAATATTAGCTTAAATTTTAGAATGAAGCAGCGGAGAGAGTGAGCAGGAGGAGGTAATTTCAAAAATTTCCTTCCCAACGGCTATGGAGGACCGAATGGGAAGGTGCAATATTTCAAACCCTCCAAGAATCACATGGGCTTGGAATACTCGTGTAAAATTTGGGGGAAATGGGAAAGGAATGATAAGGAACCTAGAGTCTAGGGACATCAATAAAAAAATAAGTTCCAAAACCCTTGAAGTCGACAGGGTTTTCCTCCATTACCTAAAAATGAAAATGAGAGAGGCGCGAGAAAGGAATTGGCCATTTACAAGTTTTCAGCAGAATAATGAAATATTTTTTGACTTTTGAAGAATAGAGCAAAAATTTTGGATACCGAAAGAGATTGATACAGCTACAAAAATGTCCAAACAGGTATTTCCAAAAGTTGATAGCAGTTGTATCACTAATATTTTGATTGAAAATGATGTCTTGAATGAATTCATTACCTTTTTAGAAGATCATTCTTTCTTTTTAAAATGGGCGGGGAAATGGCCAGCGATGAGTTTGGTTATGGAATGGTGTTCCAAGATGGTGGTACCCTAAATTTTGATAATTTAGAAGTCCCACTCCATTGTCAAGAAGCATGTTTCTCCATAAAAAAAAGATCAAAGGAAGAAAGCTTTATGACACAAATAAATAGAACTAACTAATCGAAGCCTTCAAAAAATGCTGGAATTTAGACCTGCTACAAAGATGATTTCGACAGAGGATAAAGCTGGTCGAATTTTAAAAATCTAAAAATGACCCAGTTCAGGAAATCAAATTTCCTATCTCTAGCAGAAATGTTAGCTTTTCACGAGGTGTTTTGGATTTTTGACCAAAGCTAAATCCGAAAGTTAGGTAGTTATTTTTTAGTTAGTTTATTGTTTTTTCAAAATAATTTGTAATAAGAGTTGTGTCTTTTCACCCCAAAAAGGTGTGAAAGCCACTCAAACACATATATATACATAATGTAAAATGTAAAGAGAGGGGAATACAATATAATACAATTTCACATATTTGGATAGTTTTTACTCAACAAGTATAACATGGACCTAGATGTACTATTTTTTCAAAATTAATAACGATAAGTCTTTTTTATTTCACATGTGTAATAGTTTCATTATCATTTTACAATTAGTCCCTCAGATAAACCAATAGAACTTCTTCAAAGTGATATTTTGATGTGCATGCTTCCTTATTTGATTCATAGTCTATATTTTCAATT
>MU215184.1:169055-183827 GCA_018584345.1 Thuja plicata
TTTCATGATGCCAGTGGTGAAGAAGAAAACATGTGTTATGAACAAGACATGTGCTATGAACAAGAAAGAGAGACAAATTATATTTTGGAGGAAGAATCTGACATGTCCCCTTTGGATACATTCTTCACTTTGGAAAGATATAAAGGTGAACATGCACTACAGTTGTTCATGAGAATGATAAAGATATATCGGGAAATACCTTTGGATATTAGGCCTCTGGGAAGGGAATTAATGGATAAACTTTGTGAGTTAGGAATCTACCATGATTCTCAGCTACTAGATTTTCTTGAGAGAATATGTGAAGTATTGAGGGAAGAAAAGAATGATGACATAGAGGAAGAAAATTCAAATCAGATTGAAGTAGAATCTATACATGATGAGATGTGTATGGAAACAGGTATCAATGACCATGAGGAAGAAGATCTTCTCAGTATAGAAGAAAACTCATATTTACTAGACATTGAATATCAAAAACATGTTGAGAAGAGTGGTCAAAAAATTTTCTCAATGCACCATGATAAGAAACTTGATGGATCAGTACATACTCAGGGGGTACTAGATGAAGAAGATGATAAATTTCAGGAATCAAAGAATGGAGATGAAATAGAACAGCATACAATATATGAATACAAAGAAGTATCAGATGAGAGCTCTCATGGAGATATGCCCAAGTTCTCTATATCCTTGAATCCATTATTTGAAGAATATTTTCTATGCAATCAAGTCCATCAACATCATGATAAAGATAGTAGGCCTAGTGATCATTTTGCAGATGATGGAACTCAAAATATGTACAGGGAAGTGTATTTAAAAAGTGAGACGTGCAATATTTCATCCTATGAGAAGAAGTTGTATCAAACATGTGAAGATGAGATGGAATCAAACAGACATTATGAAGAGAATGTGTTGAATATTAGTTCTAAAAATTATCCGAGTATCCTATCTGATCAAATTCTTGATAAGAAGAAAGTTCCTAAATATGAGCTATCTCCAAATCCTTTTTGTGAAGAGAAACAACATCTTGAGTATAGGGAAGATTGTCTGCATAAAGGAATCCAAGTAGAAGAGATTAATCTAGTTACTTGTAGGGTTGATCAAATGTATGAGGATATTCTATTTAGCAAGGACTACAGTGCACCTGCTAAATTTTCTAAGGGTAAACAAAAGTCAAAGTGTGCTAATAAAGCAATAAATGTTGTCCATGAGAATGGTGGCATCGTATTCGGGAGATCCAAAGTATTACATGATCAGAATTATGTGTTTGATAGAGGAAAGTAGTAGTGTTCACTTTTTTGGGGGGAGGCCTGGAGCCACCCAATTTCACTTTGCATCAGATTAAGTGTGGATACTTGGTCTACTTCTCCAGAGATAGCTGGAATCTAGCTATGCTCACAAGGAGCATACGTCCCCAGACAGAGCCACTAGTGGTACCCTAAATTTTGATAATTTAGAAGTCCCAATCCATTATCAAGAAGCATGTTTCTCCATAAAAAAAAATATTAAAGGAAGGAAGCTTTATGACACAAATAAATAGAACTAACTAATCGAAGCCTTCAGAAAATGCTAGAATTTAGACCTGCTACAAAGATGATTTTGACAGAGGATAAAGGTGGTCTAATTTTAAAAATCTAAAAATGACTTAGTGTGGGAAATCAAATTTCCTATCTCCAGTAGAAATGTTAGCTTTTCACGAGGTATTTTAGATTTTTGACCAAAGCTAAATCCGAAAGTTAGGTAGTTATTTTTTAGTTAGTTTATTGTTTTTTCAATATAATTCGTAATAAGAGTTGTGTCTTTTCACCCTAAAAATGTGTGAAAGCCACTCAAACACATATATATAAATAATATAAAATGTAAAGAGAGGGGAATACAATATAATACAATTTCACATATTTGGATAGTTTTTACTCAACAAGTATAACATGGACCTAGATGTACTATTTTTTCAAAATTAATAAAGATAAGTCTTTTTTATTTCACATGTGTAATAGTTTCATTATCACTTTACAATTAGTCCCTCAGATAAACCAATAGAACTTCTTCAAAGCGATAGTTTGATGTGCATGCTTCCTTATTTGATTCATAGTCTATATTTTCAATTGGGTTTCTCATTTTGCATGGTTAAATTCTGTTGATTGAGGCCTTAGTCAATTAGTCTGTCATCTAAGAAGTATTACCCTTTTGAAATATCTCTGAATTTGTTTTAGGTTGCATGTACATTCTATAACACCTTTGAAGTGATAAGTTTTCGGGTAAAACTGTCTCTGAGGTTGAACATAAGATTGGAATGATCTTGACTCTATTGCCCATGGTAGAATAAGGCTATGGTCTTATCATTATTTGGATTATAGTTATTCAGTTCATTGTTTATAGTTTTAAGATATCTTATCTATCTATTCATTTCAAATTACATACACATTTACTAAACATTCTTCCAATTACTTAAAGTATTTCAGTTTACAATTCATGATATATTGCTTTCAGTTAGATTTCTTTCAAGTTCCTTGCCATACTTGAGAGAGAAGGTTGAAGTGTTTCTTATCTGCTATAAAAAGCCTTGTAACTTGAAGGATAAGTCAAGGTATATGCCTACCAGCCTTAGTTTTGCAGAGGTAGAATTGCTGATTTTCTAGCCTTTCTTTGGTTGTGACTTGTTAGTTGGCCAAATCACTTGGGTTTCCAAGCATTGGATTGGCAAGTCCATAGAAAATCCAAATTAGCATTTTGGGGCACCAACACAAGACATGGGGGTGAGTTTTTACCCTAAAAACAATTTTGAATGGTTTTTATTTGGTGACTGCACCAACTAGCTAAGACAAGGAATGGGAACTGAATCATGGCCCTTACTTGATTTAGGGGAAAGGCCTCTACCTAACCAACTGGTCTAGGAATTTTGACCCTGATAAGGAAAAAGTTAAGGAAATACCCTTATGGATCCTACTCCCTAATCTACTGCATGAATACTGGGGTTTTGAAACCCTGAGTATCTTGGGAAGTAGGCTTGGGACATTTCTAAGGGCTGAAGAATGTCTTATGGAAAGTAACTACTCTACATGCCCTAAATTACTAATAATGTGGCAGGAGGCTCACCCCCTCCCTGAAAACTTACTAATTACCACAAAAAATAGAGTGTGGACACAAAAAGTGGTGGTGGAGAAAGAAGGTGAATCCATGTTGAGAAATAATAAGCTTAATGCTTTGGAGATCGATGTAAAGAAAGAAAAATGGGATGAAGCTGACCATATAAATAAAAAAATAATCCTTATCACCGAAGAAAACCAGCAAGATCAATTTTTGGAATCAACACTACATAGAAGTATTCTAGATAAAATGGGGGAAAGGCAAGATAAACTAAATAATGATGGGGATCACAATGGAAGAATCGTAGAGGAGATTAATGGGATCATGGAGACTGAATTCAAGAATGGAAGGAATATGCTCATGGCAGAGAGAAGTGGAAGGATGTATTTGAGGAATCCTGGGGTTATGAGTGCAAATGAAAAAGAGACGCATGTGAGGGAGTCTAATGATTATCAGAGTCATAAAGTCATGGAACGTGAAAGCTCTGAAGGTAGCTTACTGATTAAAAGCATGGAGGATGATATCTTGCAGGGAGATATTATCAACAAGGTGTTTCAATACACATCCCATGATTCCTTTGGGATTCCACATCCTATGAATCTCTCCTGTAATAATATGGAAGGCTTAAACAAAGCTCAGAGTATGGAATCTCTGCTTGCATCCACTATCCCCAAAATGAACCAAGCCCATTGAATGTAATGGTCAATCAAGAGGTGATCAGGAAAGAACTAATAATGGAATGTCCCGATGCAGATGGAGGAATAAGTGAAAATGATACTTTCAAAGATATACAGATCTCCCCTATCCAAAATCTGGATAGTTATTTTGAAAATATTAAAGATAGCAATGGAAATCTCTTGGATTTTGATGGTGAATTTTCCAATTCTACTAATGAATATGAGGAGGATGTTTTTGGTCTTGAAGATGCAGTCAATGTGCTAGAGATGCAAACTATAACATAGCTGATCACTGATAAATCTAAACCTTCTGTGGGGGAAAAAAAAGAGAGGTAGAAAGTCTAACAAATTGAAGTTAGCCTTAGCAGGGTGTATAGAAAACCAAAGCAAATTGTTGATCACGGGGAAAGGCTTTTTCCCTCCCCGAGAGCCATAAAAATCCTATCATGGAATGTCAAGGGATGCAATGCCCCTAACAAGATTTTCCTGATCAAAAGAGGCTTTGATCAGGTGAAACCTGACATCATATTCCTACAAGAAACAAAGTTAAGTGGTGAAGATTCTGTGAGTTTTGCAAAAAAAATTGGTAGATGGAAAAGTTGTTTTTCAGAGGCAATAGGGGCCTCTAGGGGAATTTGTGTTCGATGGATGGATTCATCAGTGGAGGTAACTATTATTGAAAATCATAGATCATGGATTTGGATGGAAGTGAGATCAAGATAGCAATTTTGAATGCATCAAAGAAAAAAGGTGGACTTGGATGGACTGGGCAAAGCCAAGGGGACTTTTCTGACTTTGTAACAAATAATGGATTGGTTGACCTTGAACGAAGGAATGGAAAATATACTTGGACTAATAGAAGGAGTGGATTCCTCAATATTGCTGAGAAACTGGACCAATTTCTCTTGGCATGGAATTGGGCTGCCAGTAACTAGACCTGTTGTGTAGAAATACTACCCTTAACTAGATCGGATCACTATCCAATGTGTTAGATTACAAGAAGACAAAGTTCCAGATAGATCTCCCTTCAAATTTGAAGCTATGTGCTATGACATAAATATTTTCACACACAAGTTTCTCACTGGTGGATGCAAGTTCTGCCAAGAAGAGGTAATAAATCTTTTATCTTTTTCAAAAAGCTACAATTTTTAAAAGAAAAAATTAAAGAATGGAATAGAGTGGTTTTTAAGAACATCTTTGTAGAAAAGGCAGCTTTAGAAAATGAACTTGGGTGTTTACACTCACATATTTTGACCAATGGGATGAGTGAAGTAGATTTTATTGAAGAGAATAGACTGAATAAACTCTACAGTGAAGCTTTAAACAGAGAAGAAGTCTATTGGAGGAAGAAATCACGAGAACTATCGCTGGAAGAACGAGATAAAAACACCTCCTTCTTTCACAATTCTATGAAGGTAAGAAGATCTCAAAATAAGATCTTTTCAATACAAAATAGAGATGGGGTTGATGTGCAAGACCTGGAGGAAATCAATCAGGAGGCGGTCAATTAATTCCAAAATATATTTTCAAAGGATCCAGCAGTGGTAAATGCAGATTTGGAATTGCAAAACATTATCCCAAGGAGTATTTCGATGGAGTAGAACACTATGTTCAAACAACCCTGCACACTTCTAGAAGTAAAAAAGGTAGTTTTTGATATGGGGGCTCATAAAGCTCTAGGCCCGGATGGTTTCTTAGCCATCTTTTACCAGCATTTTTTGGATTTAGTGGGAGTTGAAGTCTGGGAGGTAGTAGAAGAATCCAGGGCTGGAGGCTTCTTATTCCTTGATTTTAATAATACCTTTCTAACTCTCATCCCTAAGAAAGAGGATAGATTGTCATTCGAGGATTATAGACCAATTTCCTTATTCAACACAATCTATAAGATAATATCAACGGTGACAGCGAATAGATTAAAGAGGACACTACTGACAATCATATCAAAAGAACAGAGTGGCTTCACTCTAAATAGGTCTATGTATGAAGGGATTATTGTGGCCCACGAAATTATACATACCCTTCAACAGAAAAAAGTTGAGAAAATGATGGTCAAACTTGATATCAAGAAGGCATATGATGCTGTTAACAGAGCCTTTCTAGTCAAAGTTTTGAAATGTTTTGGTTTTTGTGAGGGAGTAACCCAATGGATAGAGAGTTGTATCACAACACCCAGGTTCTCAGTATTGGTTAATGGCAGTCCACAAGGTTTTTTTAATACCACTAGAGGAATTTTTGAATGAGATCCTATCTCCCCTTTCTTGTTCATCATTATGGCTGAATCTCTTAGACGATTGATAAGGGCAGAGAGAGATTCAGGGGCATGGAAGGGAATTAAAATGGCCAAAGATATGGATCACATAACCCACCTCTAGTTTGTAGATGATACCAATTTGGTTGGGGAGGCTTCTCTAAGGGAAGAAAGAGTTATCAAAAGAACTTTGGATCTATATAGCTCTGTCTCTGGGCAATGTATAAATTGGAACAAGTCGGAGGTATATTTTTTTAATGTAGACCTCTGAAAACAAAGGGAAATATGCAGAATTATTAGGATTAGGAAAGGGAAACTTCCCAGTAAGTATCTTAGACTACCACTATTTAAAGGAGCATCTAAAGCTAATCTTTGGAAGGAGCTAGTGGGGAAATGTTATAAAAAATTAGAAGGCTAGAGGAGCAAGTGGCTCACCTTTTGAGGCATTATATTTTTCCATTAGTATACTTAGAGAAAAACATGATTTGCACCATCGGTTTACCCTACACCGACAGACAGGGCACAACACTATCTGATGCCAATGTTACCTGACAAATACTGTTAAGTGTTACCCAATCACAAAAAGATAATTGATATTCGACGAGTAACAACATTGCTACCCGACAATGCAGCAAAGAGAGGAACCCGATGATCAGTTCAATCAAGGAACACTGACAGAGTGCAAGTTCAAACTGAAAACCAAGAACTGATAGTCAGTTACATCCCGCAAAAAGTGGATTTGACTTTCCACGTCAGATAAATCACTGAAGTTGTATTTAAAACTTCTTAATTTTCTTTTAAATCCATTATGTGCGGAGGAAGAAATGTAATCTTTATTGTTTTAATTCCTTTTACTATTTTAAAACATGCAAACTAAAGATCAAGGTCAAGTTGTAAACCTTAGATCTGAGAGTTAACATTGTAAATCATGAATTCCAAGATAGGTCAAAATAATTGTATAAATAGGTGCTCAATCCATTGAGAATGAGAGTTGTTCAATGAGGATAGTAGCCATGCAGAGAAACTAAAGACCAGACAGAGAATTCATGCAGTAGAACACAAATAGATTCAAATCAATTTTCAAGAATAGAACAGAGGCTACTGACACGTAGAGAAAAGGTATTCATCAATCACTTAAAGGTGATATTATCATTGTAAAGGTTTTAATGGATCTATAAATCAGCAATAGTAGATTTCATATAGTCAGGTCAACATTTGTACTCATTCTAACAAGTGTAGTACACTAATGAAATCCTTTCAAGAAAGATGGTCTTAACCATCCTATTATAAATCTCATAACTGAGTGCACACTTAAATTAGTGTTGCTAAAGCTCTTAACAGAATAGAGCTTAACATGTCTCCACCTTAATACTCTTAACAGGGTAGATCATCAGAAGTGATCAAATTGTAAGCCTTAACCAGCTCCCTTCCATTCTGCAGCTAGTGAAGTTTTGTGGGTGCCATCCCCACCACAGTTTTTACTTCGTAACAGGAGTTTTCTGCGATACCATATCTTGTGTTATGTGTTTGTCAATTTCATGAATGTTTCTATGAATGATTGAAAACTATTAAAGTTTGTGAACAAACAATATATGCATAAGAAAGAATAATAGTAATGGTCGGTAAATTATAATTGAATGATCATTAATGATGAGTTGAGTAAAGTGTTAAAAGTTTTAGAGGTACTGATTCACCCCTCCCCTCTTAGTATTACTTCCCATTAAGTCCAATAATTGGTATCAGAGCTAAGTATCTTCTTGAAAAGCTTAAAGGCTTAAGAGAAAAGATCATACAATGGAGAAGTACAAACTTGATAAGAATATTGAAAACAAAAGGCTTGAGATACAAATGTTCTATGAGCAGTATAAAGAAGCAAGAATCAAAATGAGAGAGTTGTTGGATGAAAGAAAAGGTATGGCTACCAGGAACAATGATAAAGACTATCAAGAAGAAGAGATTCCATATTTCTTTAAATCTTTAGGATAAAAGTCAAGTAATGTATCAAATACATCAGAAGATGACATCACAAATCTAAAGGAGATCAACCTACATTTGATAGAGAAAATAAAGATGCTACAAATCATTCAAGAGACCTAGACGGTAAGAATGATTGATGTGATGAGTTCTGCCAGATAGCTAAAATAGAAAGAACACTTGCTATTGATGATAGAAGGAAGATTTCAGAGAAACTACAGGAAAAGGAAATAGAAATAGAAATTCAAAGACATGTTGGTCATCACCATGATCTCACAAATAAGATTATCCTTACGAGTCAAGAAGAAAATAGAATAAATGTGGAACTCATTGAGAGAATACATATTATCGTTAAACTAAGAGAAGAAAATGAAAAGCTAAAGGATGAGGTTAGAATTCAACAAAAACATAATGAGATTATCAGAAAGGCTGAAGAAAGAAATAAAAGAATGAATGACTTTCTTGAAGGACAATGAAGAGCCATCAACAACAGTGGTATAGACTTTACCAAAAATGGAGAATAATCAAATCCAAAGAATGTCAATGAAAATCCAAGACCAAGGAAGCAAACATGCAAGAACTGTGGAAAGAAAGGGCACACATAAAATACATGTAGAGGTAAAATAAAATGTACTCCTAAATCTACATCTACATCTTCATTCATAGGATTCTGTTATAAATATAATAAGAAAGGACACAAGGCATATGAATGCAAGAGCAAGATAGAAAATCCAAAGAAGCAAACGTACATGGACAAACACTATCCTACATGAAAGATGAATCAGAACACATCTAAAGAATGCTAGAAAAAGAAAAGGCAAGCATGGAAGCCAAAAGGTAAAGAAGTTCATTATCACCCAAAGAGAATTGGTAATCAATATGTATGGGATTATAACACTGGACAAAATGTATAGCATGTGGTAGATATGGTCACATTGCTGCAAACTGCATGAGAGCATGGACAAAAAGGTCTAGAGGCTGGTCAAACCCTGGAATGACATGCTTACACTGTCATAAAGTTGGTCATCTCAAGAAAGATTGACAAAAATAAGCACATATCCAAATGGTAACACCATTGAAGATATCCGGAGGGCAAGAGACAAAATGTGGATAAAAGCTTCAAGCGATGATCAAGCAGGACCAAGCAATGCAAATGGTGACAGCCCATCCAATGGATCCAGTGACACCACCAACCCCACTTAAGTTGAACAAGTAAGTATGGAACTGCACTATACCAAGTTATATTTTACATCAGTTCCATTATATATATTGATAGATAGTCAAAATCTACATGAATCAAATATGCATACTACTTTACTTGTTACTAATCTAAGAAAGCAACACCATCAATAAAAACTTACTGAAAATCATCGGTGAACACAAGAATGAGTTATTCACACTTACCAAAATTGTCGGTCAACTAGTAAAAATGGTAAACTGCCATAATAACCGGACAACCGTCAGTAAGAAAGCAAAGTTAAGAAGTGGTCGTAACAGAATACCGATATCCGTCGGTAAAATCAAAAGGTTAATAGCTGACAAAAGCAACATGTCTTCACCGACAATGATTTGAAATATCCTCCCGATGAAACCTATCTTCACATCTCGATGAGTTGTTGAGCATTTATTGCAAAGACTTGGGTCAAAAAGTCTATAAATAGTCGAAGGGACAACTTCATTTTTCACTTGCGATTTGAAGAGAAAGCAGAGCGACATCAAAGCGATTCAAGAATAGAAAGAAGAAGCATCTACAAATTGATTCAGCATACAGAGAACAAATTCTTCATCACCCTTGTGAATTGAAGTAAGTACCAAAGACACCGAAATATTTTTTTTACTATTTTGTCAAGAAAAGCTCTAAATTCAAGAAATCCCCAAGTACTTGAAAACAATGGCAACTACATCAATAACTTCTAAGTTGAAGAATGAAAAGAATAATGTGGTGAAACTAATCAAGTACAGCACATGTATAGATCCTAAATACAAGATCTGTCCAGAGATTGCATCAAAACCTGATGAAGTTGGCGCATTTTCAAAAATCCTGCCTAGGGTTTTGCTCATAGAGGACGTTAGGTCTTATGTTCACTGCAAGATCGCAGAAATAGGTGATTTAGAAATGGATGAAGCTTATAAGAAGCTATGTGATGCCAAGGGAAATTTGAAAGAAGAACACAAACACTTGGAGGTCAAAGGGTTAACTAACGCCCTACATTTTCCAAGGGAATTCAAGACAGAATGGATTAAGATTGTCTTGAGCAGGATGCATGACAAAAAACTATGGCTAGACCAACAGATGAAAATAACAAAGGATGTTCTTTATGCTGTCACTGGCTATCCAATAACTGACAAGTCTAGGGCACACAAACATCCATCCATGAAAGAAGTTAAAAAACTCACCAATACAGAAAGAGACAACGGAGGTCTCAAGGTAAACACAATCACCAACGAAGAGTTGAAATTTGGTGCATGTGTTATTGGTTACAAAAAATTTTAGGCTAGCAAAATGAATAAAATTTCTGCAACAGCAGTAAGCACATCATACAAGATTGTAACAAAGGGAATTCAAATAGATCTGTGTGAGATCCTACTAAAAAAACTTGATGAAAATATGATCAAAATTAGGTCTTCAAAGAGCAACACATGTAAGTTTGGATCTCTTATTATGTGTATATTTTTCTATTTTCAAGAATACTTTCCTTCAGTAGGAAAAGTTGTATCGGACTCTACCAAACCAGTAACCCAATAGATTAGTGAACTGATTAAGTCACTAGGAGACAAATTTGAGTCTATAATGTCTGCATACTTCCTTGAATTCAAGGAAAAGATGATGGAAAGAACCAGGATACCTAAACAACTGGTTTAAAAGCACAAAGCAGAAATATGTTTTATGGAAAACACAAACTTCACACACATCAAACCGGTTGTACCAAGAACTGCTTGGTTATCATCATTAGACTAGGAGATTAATATCAATCTAGCTATAAGTGCAATTGAGTCACTACTCAATGAGCCCATTGATAAGAAACAACCAAGGTGTTAGCACTGTATTGGTTTTCTTTGAATTTCTTGACTTTTGCTTTTCCCGGGCTTTCTTGGTTAAAATTCCTTGGCTTTGCCACGCAAATGAAGTAAAAAAAACTCTTTTGAAGTCATGTTTTAGTTTGGTCGATTTGCCGCGTCGGTATTTTTTAAAATGTTTCTAAGTTGTGCGAGTGGGCGACGAGCTATCAATGAAAGGTAAATCGCGCAATCGCGATCAGCTTATGTCAAGTTTTGATCTGTGTGCGAGTGAGCGGGTTCAATGTTTTAAAAGGTAAATCGTGCAGTTGCGATGTCTTATGAAAGTTGAGTTATAGGCTAGCGATTGAGCGGGCTAAAAATGGTTAAACTTATCGCTCACTCGCTAAGAGTTAAATGAATGAAATATTGAAACAATGAGTCAGCGATGGGTTAAAAGTATGTATGTCACGCAGTCACTGTAAAGTTATACTGTCTATATCATGCTTCACGACCGAGTGAGTCTTGTTTAAAAATGAAGCAGTCGCATACCCGCATCAAGTTTTATGTCAATGTTAAAAGTCAGCGACTGTGCGATGAGGTCATGTTCTAGAGGTCGCCCACTCGCTTAGGTTCTAACTCAGTTGTATTTTGTAGTACGAGTGTGCAAAAAAGGTATGAAGTACTAATGTGAAGACTCATCGCTCAGTCGTAGAAGCATTTTTCAAGATTCTTAAAATTCTGCGATCGAGCGACTAAGGGACCATTCATCGCCTCGCTCACTCGTTGATGCTTTGAGGTGATCAAAAGTAAACCCACGAGTGTGTGATGAGTTAAAAGAGGAAAGACATCGCTCACTCGCCAATCAACAAAGATGAAAGGAAAATAGCTCGCAAGTAGGTGACTAAAGAAAGAAGGTGCATAGTCGCGCACTCGTAGTCAGTGATGAAGTGAAATTTTCAAGCTCACGAGTTTGCAACTGAGCAAAGAACAGATGCCATTGCTCACTCGCGCATAAGGTAAAAGCTGGACTATTTTGTAGTGCAAGTGAGTGACCAGATAAAGCATGTGGTAAAGAAATAAACATCGCTCACCCACTCAGATCCAAAAGTTATAGTTTAAATAGCCAGCGAGTGTGCGATTATGGAATAGCTGAAAGATAAGATGCATAGTCGCTCAGTTGCCAAGACTCAAGTGACATGAAATGTTAACTAGTGAGGGTGCGACAGGTTAAAGGTGAAGAAAACATCGCTCACTCGCATGAACCCAAAAGCAAAGCATAAAAGGATAGCGAGTATGCGACAGACATAAGATGAAGTTCAAGAATTAGGTCATCGCTCACTTGCAGAAGGTGAAAATTAGAGTGAGGATGGATGGCGAGTATGCGACCGACTGAATAAAAGGGGTGCGTCGCTCACTCGTAAGGATCTTTCCAAAAGTAAATAAAGTGTAGTGTGTTGGCTAGTTTCAGGATGATAAGTGCCAGATGGAAAAAAGCGTACACTCTCTCTTCCAGCTAGTATCAAATAGTGCAAGTTGACGGCAGCATTAATGACAGAATGAAATCTTCATGACAGTTCAAGTGCAGGAATTCAGCTTTCAAGTTGACAAGACACAGTTCTTAAATGGCTATAAGTGTAAATGATTGATTTTGATTCTGTACAACTCTCATTTCTGCATTCTGAGTTTTTCTGTGAAGAGTAAGAAGCTTATTGGTTTGGAGTTTTGTGTCTGAGACAGTAGAATTCAAAGAAGAAGGATGAGTCAAGCTATTGTTCCTACTACCTCACAAGGGTCTGGGAAGAAGAAGGAAGTCCCACCAAAGAAATATATAGAAGAATTTGTTGAATTGCTTCCTGGGACTCTGAATACCAACAGCGCAGATTGGGAAGAATGGAGCAACAAGTGGTCTTAATGCAGAAATCCGGTAACCCCAGACTACTTTGGTAGTACTTTATTTCATTATTTTTGGAATAATAGGGTTAAGCCATTCCCAATTTGCAATCCATGGGATTTAAATATGGCTAAATTAATTGTGCCTGACGTCTATGTGGACATTGGTCTCATTAAGCAGTTAGCGAAAAACTACTGCCCAGTGGCTAGGGTAATTAGGAAAAAGAATAAAGAAACCCTAGTCTCCATAGATAGAAGATCAGTAGCTGAGGTGTTTGGAATTACCGATGCACTATGCACTGATATTGATTTACTAAAAATTAAAGATGATTATGTCAAGAGAGAGAATTTGATTAAAAAATATGAAATGCCTAAGTTTATGCCCAGAGTAGATAGGCACCTTGTGAAGATTCCAGACAATTTCAAGCCACCTTTTGACCTATCTCTATTTCATCATTATGTAAAATGCACTGTATATGGTGTGAGTAGGGTCCTAGGCCTTGATGGAGATTCTACAATATCTCAGGACATACTTATGATAGCAATGAACATCCAGCACCCAGAAGTCAACACTGATTACGATTATGTTGGCTACATAGTTGAGGCTATCCATGCTGGATTGTTATAAATACAGTCAGATAACCCCAAGCCCACTTTCAAACATTACTCTCATCTGATTTACATAATTCTATATTATAACAGAGCATCAATGGAAAAGGAGCTTCAATTATTTGTATCAGAACATGGTGTGGAAGAACCAATCCAAAGATGGACCTCAGTATGGGATAGTGGATCTGTCAACTCCTCATTTGTATGTTTTTGCAACTGGATTGTGGATCCAATTTTTGATTTTTTGGGAGCAGACAGGCACAGACTTCCATTTGAGGTTAGAAAATTTTTGATACCATGGGAGTATGTCACTAATTGGCCCATCTCCCACAACTAGGCTGATTTATTCTTCTTCGATTACATAACTATTATCAGAGTATATGGCTGCACTCAGCCTCCTCACATTCTTCCTAAATTTGTTCCTCCCAGGATTGCTTTCTTAGAATTTGTCTGGAAAATTACTTGGTTAGACAAGGAGTTTCTGGAGGGGCATAAGAAGGGAACCTTCATCCCCAGATTATGGGTGGGTTTTGATTTCACTATTGGGAAAAAGATGTTTGATACAATCAATGACTACTTAAAGCAATACAGAATGTCTACTGCAATCACTAGATTCTGTGATCCTGAGAATTTTGTACAAACAACCCTAAAAAGGATGACTCCTTGGCACAAGATCAGAGATCATCAGCCATTGGATGATGAAGATATAGTGAGGAATAAATTGAATAGACTAGAAGTTTAGGATAGGAGAAGAAAATGGAATGACCTCCTAAGAGAAGAATCAGAATGGAAGGAATCAGATAGTTCATTCTCTGGTTTCTTTCCTTATCTCCCATATCTCTAGAGGATAGAGAAGATGATACAATCATATGAAACTTTGATGTCACAAGTACCTCAATTTAGTGTTGAAGATGCACAATCCAAAGGATCCCTTATTTAAATTGCCTTGCATGATAAGGAGCACCAAGAGGAACATCAAGAAGAAGAAGAAAAAAGAGAAGAACAACATGAAGAAGAAGAAGCAGGTGAGGAGGCTATTTCAGCTAAAGAGCCACCAAAGAAGAAACAAAAAATAGAGCACAAAATGGTGCAGGACAGAAAAGACATGGCTAAAACTGTGATTTCAGAGCATGGCAAATATTTCAGGAAATTGAGAAGGCAATTGTAGAAAGAGCCAGAAGTTGAGGGCCAAGGAGATAATCAAATGGTTCTATTTGAAAAGGATGATGAAAGGGTCATGATGGAAAATGAGTTCATGAAGGATGATGAATTCATAAAATCTCAAGAGTTCAA
>MU215194.1:32984-51289 GCA_018584345.1 Thuja plicata
GACCATTATGTGTCAAAAAGCTTATGTTGTTGGTTTGGCATCCTGGTCGAAATAGAAAGAGTTTGGTCAAAATATTTCAACCATTTTGTGTTGAAATCTTGTGTCATGGGTTTGGCATCCTGGTTGAAACAAAAAGCATTTGGTCCAAATTTTTTGACCATTCTATGTCAAAACTTTTCAAACATTTTGACTAGATTTGGTCGAAACATTTCGACCAAACGGGGTCAAAACTTTTCAAACATTTTGACTAAATTTGGTCAAAAATTTTCAAACATTTAAACGAATAATGTGTGTGTTTGAATATGATAATTTTGACCAAGTTTGTGTAGAAATTTCAATGTTAACAAAAATGTGTTGATCTTTCAATGATAAAAATACCGACAAAGTAATTTGTGGGTCTTTCAACCAATCTGCGTAGATAATTCAACCAATTTTCGTCGAAAATAGGGGCCAATTTTACTAGTGCTGGTTATTGGTTCTTTCTCTTGAACTATTATTTGAACCTCTTCCTTGGTTGTAACCACCTCTTGTGATACTGGATTCTCCTTGATTCTCAGTGAGTCTGGACTCACTCTGAATTTTTGCCTCAAAATTCCTTCCTCCAAATCCTCCTCTTTGGCTTCTATTGTCTCTTCCTCTTCCTCTACTATTTGAATCTTTCTTCTTTTTGAATTTCTCTTCCACTTTAAGAGCCAAATAATAGAAATGATGTACTATCTTGGGGCTTAAGAGACTAATTTCCTCTTGGATACTCCAGTTGAGACCATTCAGATACCTAGCAACTTTTATGCTCTCCTCTTCCATTACATGCGATCTTAAGCATAACTTGTGAAATTCTTCTATATAGGTACTGACATCTAAGTCTTTCTATCTTAGATTTTGTCTTTTATTGTACATCTACACTTCATAATCATCAGGAATATAATTTTTCCTCATTTTAGCCACCTTACCTTTCCAACTGGTTATAGGATTCTTCCCTTCTTTGGTCCTTTCATCTTGGACAAACTTC
The DNA here is from genome assembly GCA_018584345.1 of Thuja plicata. NCBI lineage: Eukaryota > Viridiplantae > Streptophyta > Pinopsida > Cupressales > Cupressaceae > Thuja > Thuja plicata. Next base: position 33,994 of record MU215194.1, read on the forward strand.
CACCAAGTGAGAGCAGTTCCTCTCAATCTTGTCTTGACTATTCTAACCTTCTGAGCTTCGGTCACATTATCACAGTCAAAGTGATTCTCAAGACCTTCTATCTACTCCATGACTACTTCTAGTTCCATCTTTCTATTGAATAGAGGCACACCTTCCAAGGAATTACTGTCCATTACTTTTAAAGCTCTCAAGAATGGCTCTTCTTGAAGCATAGGGTCTGGCTCTGGTATTATGTCTTCCTTAGCCACTAATTTACCCTTCCCATTAGTCTCTCTCATCAGTTCACTGACTGTTGTAGTCCTAAGTTACACTTCTTCTAACTTAGTTTCCATTTCAGCCAACTGTTCCTTCAGGAGTCTATTCTCCTCTTTCTTCTCTTCTATATTCTTCACCAACTCAGTCTTGGTCACCATTTTGTGTGAATCTATAGACTCATTTGAAGATAATACTCAAACAACACAAGCCCAATATTTAGGTTCTTATACCAATCTGATGTGGAATGGAATCCTTATTTATAGAATCAACTTGACTCTACTTTAAGGTCTCTTTCTTTGACCTCCTAGGGTATTCTTAAACCCTAAGTCAAAGTAAGTCACTAAGGACTTCACTTCCTTATTAAGAACCAGTTCCCACCAACAAAATATTTCTCCCACACTTGGTGAACCTATAAGTATAGATTCATCCTGACTAAACTAAATCATTTAGCCAATGCACTCATAACGTGCTTTTTCATTTTCTTCCCTAGCTAAACTTTCACCAAGATTACTTAGGATAAGAACACCAAGATCATGAATATCACTTCTTCTATAAGAAACAAAGAAAATAAAACCATTTATAGAGGGTCCTCTCAAATTCCATCCAAACACATGATTCTCACCATGGATTCAAGAATCCTGAGCAACCATTGTAAATTTACAACCCAGAATAGGCCAAAAACTTACAAATATCAAAATGAAAACAAAACTTACACTACTTGCACATAGAATAAACCATAATGATTTAAACACACAACTTGTAACTTTTCATTAACTGGAAAAATAAGAAAACCATGCAAAATATTGAACTTCTTTTCCAACTCTCTCTTTAGCTCTCTATCGAATTTCTATCTCTAACCTCTCTGAATATAGGCTTGCAAGATATTTTTATATTATTCCCATCATTGGAACAACCTTAACTTCCCACTCAAGTCAAAAGTATCTTTTCAAGAATCCTTACAACTGACCATATTGTCCACTAAAGACAAGATCCGCTTTTCCTAGGCTATCGTAATTGCTTTTACCAAGAAACAGTAATACATACCAAGCATTAGCACCAAGTATCCTTTTTACTGAGCAATATATTTACTAGGAATCAACATTACCAAGAACCCATGTTACCAAGCATTAGTATTACCAAGCATCAGTATTAACGAGCGTCAGTATTACCAAGCACCATTCTTACTGAGCACTAGTATCAAGCATTAGTATTTGTGAGCAACTTATTTAAGGTTCCTACTGCCTTGGTTGGATTTCCAAAGGCTTACAACCTACCTCAGAAATACACAACTAAACTAAAAACAAGAAACTAGGAAACTAGATTTTTTCTTCACCAACCTGACCCATTTTACACTCGGTCATTACAAGAGTGAATGAACAAATACCTTATAAACCAAATTAAAAAAAAACAAAATTTTCCCAAGAGATTTTAACCCTAAGTTCTCTAGGTGCTCTTGCACCAATTTTGTAAAAGAGACTCCCTCAAATACAAAATCCAAAGATACAAACAAAATACATAATAATTTTATTGATGATAGAATTTATAAAACATAATATCATATTATACAACAAAATACATATATGACCTTTCATGGCTCATCAATATTCATCCTTCTTCTCTTCATTTTCCTCCCCAAATCTATGCAACTTCTTCTTCTTTCAAATCAACATCTTCTCTCCCCCTTTTTCACTTGCCATGTTGACTTATATATTTTATTTGTAGTCCTATTTATTTAAAACTCTATATTTTTAAAGCCAAAATTGGGTGCCTCTTTCTCTTCACCTTTGACTCCCTTACCTTCCCTATTTTTTTTTTAAATTCTATATTTCCTCTCTAATTTTAATGCACTTTTCTATTTGAAAATAATATTGAGGAGCAAATTTTGAAATGAATCACTTTTTAAAAGGGTAACTAAGCACTGTTTTAAGTTCTCAAACAATTTTGTTTACCATTTTCAATTTCAAATGCTCCAAATTTTATATGCAATGAAAAGATGAAGCATAAAGGAACAAAATAAAATAATTTAATTTTTATGTTTTTATAATATGTTGCCAAAATATTTGATCAATTTGGTGTTTTGGGAGTGCGCAACCAAGTGTTGAAAATTGAATTTTAATGTAACTTATACCCAGAAGCTTCTTTTTTTAGTCTTGTTGAACAAATTCTAGATGCTAAGTGGTGGGGAGGGTGAATCAACATAAACCAAAATATAAAAAATAACCTCAATATTCAGTACATGAAAAAATAAGCAAGTAATGAATAGAAACAAAAGCACATGAACACCAAGATTTATATGTGGAAAACCCAAACTAAGTAAAACCATAGTGAGCACTTATCCACAAATATATTTCACTAATGCATATAGTATGATTACAAAAGATGGTAGAAACTCACTCTTCCAGACTTACAAACAGAGGCTCACTACCAATACAACAATGAATACAAATAGAAGCTTACTGCTTTGGACTTACACAGAGGATCACTACCAAAGTAGAAAAATACAACAACAAACTTGTGCACCCAATACACTATGCTAGGGTCAAGCTACATATAACTCTTTACAAGGATAAAGAGAGATTCCCTTGATAATGTAGCTAACCTACACAATATTTTCAACCTTAGCAGTACAATGCAACTACTTTTTATTCTCTACCATAATCATTGAATTCTTCTCTACTGATTGTAGATCTTCATTGGTTTGTACTCAACCCACTTTATTCACACCTTACATTTTACAAAAGAATGAACTATAGCTATATACAAGATAGATCATTGAATATTATAACAAGGTCAACCATGTCAAAGAGATATTGTAATTTAAGTTACAAGTTGGCCAAGGTATCAAAAAAATTCAATAAGGTCCCATGCTAGAAGCATCAGGACCAAGACATAGAATGGGCCCAACCGGGAAAGAGATAAACATTAAATACATACTTCACATATAGCATGAACACATCAAGATAAGAGATAACCATTAAATGCATAACCTAGACCTAAATCAAGAAGCAAGATCCACTCTAGGAGAGAGAGGGACCACAAACACACTACACATAGCCCAATGTCAGATCCACAATTACCAGAACAACTTTGACATCTGAAATGTGTAGAAATACAATAGCCAATGAATCACCTAACTTTGCAACTGTATCACATGCCAACAGTCCACATCAAAAGTCGTCACAACACAATTTTGGACCAGGAAAACAAATGAATATAATTACAACACTAAATGACAATTTTTGGAACACCAAGAATAATTTCCACATCACTAGAGAATACTACAACCAAGGCCAAAACCTGAATCCATCAACATAAGTATCACCACTGTATTTCTCAAATTAAGTAGAACCACTGACATCTGGACCACACGGACTTCTGGATATAAGAGCATAACATTGAGGCACTGTTAAACACCATCTTCTCATAATCATAAGATACATATCCATATTCAGTTGTCTTCCTATATTTTGAATTCCACTACAGTGTAGTTCTAAGTAATAAATACATACATGCCTTCCACAGTGTTGAATACATTCTTCTCTTTTACTGTCTAATAGGTTCAATTCATAAACTTACTTCTCTAGGAATATCAGACTTTTCGACCACAGTATTTGAGAAACCACAAACACCTCTAAAACATAATATTTGACATTAATGACAACAAACAACCAAAAATATATTTCCAACAATCTCTCCCTTTTTATTCATGGAAAATATCGACCAAAAATGTTTTGACTAAAATATCAATCATTACCAATTCCCCCTTACTGAAACAACCAAAGAAATGATAAGAAAAATATCACTTTCCCTATCTTTCTCCCCCTTTACCATCAAGGACAAAGGCCAAGAACATATTTTATGTTGCACAAATCTGATAACAGGCACCAACATCAGATAAAAAAAAGAATAAGTTGGGATGCCCCCCTAGACAAATGCACCACTCTGATTCACTAAACTAGAAGAAGGGGCAACAACCCCAAGCTTCTCCCAGATAAAATATTTTTTTTTGTAATCATATTATAGAACATAGCTCCAAAAACCTTCAAGACTCTAGCAACAACCATAACATTAAATTCTATAGTCTCCATTTGTTTAATAACTCTTTTCAATTCTTCCTCTTTATTTTTATTTGAAACAAATTTAGACTTTATCTTCTCTATAAAGCAACAACACTTACTACCCTTAAACTAATTAGAAGCCTTAGGATAAAAATTATCCCACAAACTTATGTTATCCTTCACGTCATGAAGGAAACTTCTACAATTTATAGCACTTTTATCCAAGTCATTCAAATGCATTTTAATTTGTGAACCACTAGACATATCATATCTCCAACTGACATTTGAATAGAACTCAGAAAGAACAATCTCGGATACAACCAAAAAAATATTACATTGTTTACATAACCAAATAGTCATCTTTCTAGACCAAAAAGCATAGATCTTACCTCCAAAAAATATTCATGCCTTATTTCCATGTTGAGAGGATATCCAGCATCCAACCTCAAAGGGGAAAATAGATTCATACAAAAACTCCCCCTCATACCCACTAGTTTGAGTCATTTGACAGAGGAGGAAATAACATATGGAATTGATGTTAGACCACCATTATAAGAACCTTTTGTGTTCCACATCAAATATATCATGTTCCTTTATTTTGAATCTTCTGTAGTCACTATACAATCATCTTGTTTCTCCATATTTGTGTAGAACTTTGCGATGTGTCCTATCATGTTACATTTATAGAAAATATACCATCCTTGGAGAACCTTGCAATATGTCTTATCATGTTACATTTATAGCACAATAGACATTCCTTTCTTATTTTAGCTATTTTTTTTAAATTCTAAAATTGAGGTCTCCTCTATACTCTCTGCATGGCCTTTTGTGCCCCATTCCTTTCCCTGTGGTGTTTACTGTTCGGTATTTTCGTGCTTTATATTTTTATTTTTTATTTTTTTTCTTTGCGGGGTTGTCTTTATTTCTCCTAACATTGGTCTTTGTGCTTGGATTCTTTTCTCTGAGTCTTTATTTCCTCTCACCTCAGCCCTAGCTTGCATGTGTGTGCCTTTATTTTTCTGAGATGGGTGTCATTTAGGGTTTGTCTTCAAGCCACTTCTTGCAATCATGGCTGTAGAGGGATGTAATGATGAAAAAAACTGACAAGGAAGTGATAATATGGCAAGTGGTATTGGTGCAAATAATGCCAAGGAGTCAGAGAAACCCTCTTATAAAGAAGTTCTCTCTGATAAAATGGTTCTACCAGAGTCTACTGACTTTGAAGGTAAAAATTGCAGTGGTTATGGAGGAGGAATTTCCAATGCTGATGGACATTGACGAGGAGGAGAAGGTGGAAATGATCCCACATGAGAGTTTGGCGAAGAAGATAGAAGTGAGGAAGGTAAGACCCCAACACCTAGAGTTAAGACCCTCGCTCTCTCATCAAATGCATACATGGTAAATGCTATCAAAACCAAGGAAAGTATATTGAAGAATATTGCTATTTTCTTTGTTTGCATGAATATAAAATTTCTTCTAGCTGGAAATTTTTTTAATTATTGGATTAGTAATATCTAGGGGAAAAAACTTGGTATAATGGTTAGCTTTAGTCGCATGATCCAGAAAGGTTTGTTTGTTATCTTTTAAAAAAACCATGCTTTGCAGGAGAAAGTTTTGAGTAAAGGGTATTGGAATGTTGGTCAAACTATGTTCAAAGCTATTCCTTGGGAACTAAATAGTTTAGTTGAGCATGTCATTGCTCGATCATCACCCTTTTGGGTTGAACTCATAAATGTTCAGCCAAAATTTTGGTAGTTTAGCCTGTATATGCTCAAACCCCTTAGCACTGTTCTTCAAGTCAAAGAGGCTAGGGTTACCTTACCACACCTTAATGCCCAAATTATGATCACTCTTAATCTCGATACTACCTTTCTAGATGTTATCTCCATAGATGTTGAAGGAAAAATGTATTCCTGGCCTATTGTCAAGCTTTGATATATCGGGGATTGCTTCCACTACAAATTAAATGGACATAACATAAGAGAATGCCCATTATTAAAAAATATCCAAAAGAACTTTGTTGTCCCACCTAAAAATGATAACACTCCTATAGGAGATGTGGTGAATAATGGAAAACCTGCTAATAACAACGATAGTCACATTGGTAATAATAACAATAAAAATGAGAATAATGACTAGAATAACAATGCTAACATGAGTAATATTGAACTAGGAGGTAAAGACAGTCCTGGAGAAACCTGTGACACCCCATAGGATAGATTTGTCTCACTCTCTATTCCCCTATTTGAAAAATACTTTTAAATTCATGCTGATGTTCCAAACAATGCCAACCAGAACCTATTCTCTTGCTAACCACAATATATTCCTATGGCTAGAGAAAAAGTCCAAGAGGATAATGCTCCTAATAAGAATGCACAACAAATAGCTCTGTCCATTTTAAAAGAAAAACACAATAACAATCAGAGGGTTGAAGATAAACATTCTTTCAAACAGGTTAAGGTGTGCTCTACCAACATGCCTTCCATAGACTTTAACATAAAACACAACCTTGAGGTGGTCAAACACCATTCCAATCAACAAAGTAATGAATGCTCTGAAGTCAACTCCCATAAATCTTTGCATAGCAAACAAGAAGGTGATAAATGTGGTTTTATTGAGGTTTTTGCTAAGAAAAAGAAAAGGAAAACCTATGAAAGAAGCAATAATCTCAAAAATTATGGCAAAAACAATAAAATTAAGACTAAAGAACTCCCAGAGTGCTTTAACAGACTATTTAAAAGTCATAAACCCCACCAATGTATGATGATGAACATTCAAAGCTGGAATATTAGGGGTATTGAAATGCCTGACAAAAAATATATTGTTAGAAGAAGGTGTGATAAGATTCAGAAGAAAGATATTATTTTCTTTCAAGAAATTAAAATTACAGGATTCCATGCACTCAATTACTTGCAATTTATCTAGAATGGAGAAAAATGTATTTTCTCAGATAATGAAAGAGGTAAGGGAAGCTTAACCATCCTAATAGGAGCCAAATGGACTAACAAAATGATAGATAAAGGTACATCCCCTTGCCATAGGGCCCTTTGGAGCTTGTTCAACATCAATAATCAGGTGATGGGTGTTTTCTATATATAGCCCTCTAATGATTATAGAGAGAGGGCTAACTTGTGGGATTGGTTAACAAGTAATCTCCCTAATGCAAAATGGATATTTGTTGGGGACTTTAATATGGTGGATTATAAGAAAGATAAGCATAGAGTAAATAAACATGAGTGGAAGGGTAATGAGTTGTTTTTTTGGGCCAAATTTAAGAAGAGATTTAACATTAGAGATCTAATGGAAAATATGAAACATGAGTTTACCAGTATCTAGTACACATGGTGCAATAACCCGTCTAGTAAAAAAATAATATACTGTAGGTTGGACAAAATGTATGCTAAATTTGATTTGTTTAGTTTCTCACACAACCCTGGGAAAAATCCTGTTGAGGTGACCCCAACCAGCCTTTGACCATTCTCCCATTCACACTTGCATCAGTCTTAAAGATGTTGATCCTCATAATTAGAAGAAGAAGAGGAAGAACACCTTCAAGATCAACAACTCCCTTTTAGAGAATGAGTTTACTCTTCGGGCTATTCAAACTATCACTTCCCTTGCTAAATTTTGTAACTAGAACCTTTCTGCTATTGAAAAGTGGGATCAAGTGGTTGATAACTAGAGAAATATCTTCCAAATGATAGAGACCAAAGTTGCCATTGATAGAAACCAAGAAGACAAAATTTTCCAAAAACAACTTCATATTGTTTAAGCCGAGTTACAGAACAAAGGGAATGATCAAGAACTTGAATAGTCCGTTGTTAATATTAAAACTAAGTTGAGGAAAATCCAAAACCACAAAATTCAAGGACAAAATGTCAGATCCAAGGCTAGATGGATTAAGGAGGGAGATAAAGGGACTAAATATTTCTTCAACTTGATTAGATCTAAACACACTAGAGAGGAAATCACAAGTATTCAAGTTGAAGGAGGGTATACTAATAATAATGAGGATACATTGAAAGCCTTTATGGATTTCTAAAAATAGTTATTCTCTTTAGAACATAAAAATGAAAAACATTGAAGCTATGAATAGATGCATCAAAGTTATATAATGGAAAGTTTCCCCAAGGAAGGCTAAGGATCTTGATCAAAAAATTAATCTCAAGGAAATTGATGAAGCAATAGGGAATCTTTCCAATGATAAGTTCCCATGACTAGGTGGACTAACAACAAAATTTTACATAAAAAAACAAGGAATGGATAACATATGAGTTGATAGAGGTTTATGAAGAATCTTTTGAGCTAGGATCAGTAGGGAATTAAAAATTAATGGGGGAGTTTTAAAGCTACTGCCTAAAGAGGGTGATAAATATCAGATTGAGAATTGGAGACCTATTACATTATTGAATCTCTCATACAAAATTGTTGCAAAAGTGTTGGCCAGAAGAATCAAAGGTGTTCTCAAAGATATTGTGGTAGTTACCCAAAATAGATTTATTAAAGGAAGATACATACTAGACAATCTTATTACCAGATGGGAAGCTATGCACTGGGCTAAGAAGAAAGAAAAAAATTTGGATATGGTTCACCTAGACTTTGAGAAGGCTTATGATAGAATAAAATGATCGTTTGTCCTCAGAATGTTATCAACATTTGGATTTCTTGATTATTTCTGCAAATGAGTCAACATATTGTTTAAAGATTCTTCGACAATTATTGATGTGAATGGAAGTTTATCAGAACCTATTCCTCTTGGTAGGTCAATTAGATAAGGATTTCCCCTTGCCCCTACTCTTTATGTTATTGCAGTTAATGCACTTTATTTCATCACCTATGATTTTGGACTTCCTGTCAAGGGGATCCATCTCCCTAATAATGATGAATTAATTATAGAAAAATTTGTTGATGACACTGCTCTCTTTATGGTGTTGGAGGAAAAGAACTTTGATAATATTCTTAATAGGTTGCAGATGTACTATCTTTCCTCTGGGAAAAAAATTTCACCTCACAAATCCACCTTGTTGGGAGTGGACAAAGATTCCTCCCAGGTGGTTAAGTAACAGAGAATGACAATGGTCAGGTCTTTCTACCATTGTGAGGTATTTGGGAATACCCTTTTCCATAAACCCTTCTTTTAAGGATATGTGGGATTGGATATACAGGAAGGTTGAAAACAAGCATTTTAAGTGGAAGACTCATATGTTATCTATTGCTGGGAGAACACAGGTGGTCCAAAAAGTTCTCATCTCATGTAGTCTATTATGCCTCCACCTAGTTATTAGCTAATAGTCAATGTAAGAAATTAGAAAGGATTATGAGAGAGTTCCTATGGCCAGATGGACTAGGTAATAAGAATATACACTGTGTCAAATGGGAATGGTGTTGTTCCCCAAAAGAGATGGGAGGTCTTGGGCTCAGAGATCTGAAAACTCAAGGAGTTGCATTAGCTGCTAAATGGATTCTCAAAGCATTGAAGGGGTATGAAACTTGGTAAGTACTTATAAGAAACAATATTGATAAATCAACCATAAAAAAGGGAATAATTGGAAGGGTGTCCCACTTCATGACTTGGTGTTTTGTGAGTTTGATATTAAATTTTTTGTATCCAATGTTTTTAGTCAATATGAAAGGCATGGTGACAGGTCAAGCCTTTAATCAGCTCAAAGTATGCTATTGTTAAGAACCATTCATGTACTATAGTGGATAGGTCTATTTGGTCAGGCATTTACTTGAATGAGAAACCTCTTGTGTTGACTCAGTATTGTTCTGCTAAAAAATGGCAACAAAAAGGTATATCTCTTATACATGATGTATTGATTAACAAGAGATTAGGGTCTTGGGTAGAACTCAATAATAAATACAACATCCCTAATTCCCAAAAAAAATTATACTCTCATCTCAAAAGCTATGGGATGTTTCTTTCCAGGTAAAATTATGAATTCTAATCATATACTTGACAAGGTTGAATGGGCCGATGGTAAGCTAATGAAGGACTTATCCAATAAGAAATTATATAGAATGTTAAAAGAGGATGTAGGGATCATTAACAAAATTAACCAGAACTGGAATATAAGCTGGTCAAACTCTAGATGGCACTTTATTTTTGATTTTTTTGGCTCTCACATGTTGAAATTATTAGGACTATTTTAGGTTTTCTGAGTCATGCTAAAAATTTTGGGTCTTGCTGTCAATTTTGTGTGCCTTGACTTCTATAAGTTTCAAGCATGCTTGCAAATTTAGTGAAAGTGTTTGCATTCAAAGGAAATGGTGTTTTGAGAAGGCTCTATATCACATAAACCCTAGGTGATTATTATTTATCCCTTGGTGGTAAAAATTTAAGTCTTGTTAAAACAATTTCCTTGAAAAACCCTAAACCCTCAAGACTTGTTATATTTCAGAGTTACTTTATGCGTCAGTTAAAATATTTTAAAACCGTGTTCATTTTGTCGTTGATTGGGGCCATATATTTATTTTTCCTAAGTCCTAGCACTTTAATTATTTATCCTAAGTCAAGATACCCTACAATATTTTTTATTTAAATATCATGTGTCATGCAGCTCCACTTTAATCCAACGGACAACGCAAAGCCTCAACAGAAAGGTGATCAAGATCTACTCATCAAGGAATTGCACCTGAAGGTCACATGTATGTGACGGGTCTAATATATTTTAAAAGGTTATCATAAAGTACATGCAAATTATATTTAGTCAGACATTCAGTGCTTTGACTTAATCTCAAGATGCGTGTGATCTAACAAACAAGGAATTATGCTTGTGTGACATCTGTCCTAAAAATGTGAGGCCTATTTTCTTAAAGTTAGCGAAAGGCTAAAGTAATGATAAGTCTTGATAAATCCTACAGTTGGAGGAAAGCCTCAGGAAAAAGATGCGTTTGATCTAACATTCAAGGAATTACGCCTAGGTGACACATGGCACATGGCGGGCCCTACTTGACGATAAAGGAGAAATTATAAGTAACACAAGTTAAAGTTCATCCAATGGTGTGTGTAAAGCCTGAAAGTAGAGCTGCAGTTAGATTAACCATTAAGGCATTGCTCCCTTGCACCACGTGTCCCAAGTGGGTCTGTCTTAGCATTGAAAGTAAAGTAAACAACATTCATGTTAGATTTGATCATGTGGTTAGAATATTGCCTCAGGATAAAGATGTAAGGTGATTAATCATTAAGACATTATGCCTAGGTGATACGTGTCCTATTCAGGAGGTTATACCTGCAGTTAGTAAAGTGGTGGTTAAGTAATCTATAGTTGAGTTAAAACAAATCTGACGGTGGGCATAAATCCTTAGCTACAAGATACAGAGAAGATAACCTTTGAGGCATTGCATTTGGTGGCCACATGTCCTTCATAAGTTGTGGGGTCTACAGTTACGAAGCTGAGGGTAAAGTTAATGTGAATTCAAGTGGGTTTTGACCTAACAGATGGCATAAAGTCTTAAAATAAAGGTGGTCATGATCTAGTATTCAAGGCATTGCACGAACATGACACATGGATAAATGATGGGATCCTGCTAGAAGTAAAGGAAAGTAAAAGGCTGAGAGTTTTAAAGGATCTAACAGTCAATGCAAAGCCTTAAGGAAAAGATGTAGAGAGATTAATCTTCAAGGAATTGTGCCTAGGTGACACATGTCCAAGTTGATGGTAGTATTTGTCAAATATTTCTAGCCGCACAATTTAATAAGAAGTTTCTGAGATCTATGGTCATGTTTCAAACTAGTTTCTCTGATAAAGTAAAATTTCTAAACCGTTGAGCTGCGAAAGTTAAAATGAGGCAAAAGTAATGGTGGAATAGGTGGCCATCTCAGCTAAAAATTTAATTCTAAGTAGTGATGGGATTGCGTATAAGATTTTTTACTTGAGTTTTTGAATGCCATAATTGTTGAAGTGATCGAAGTAGAGCTGAATTGCACTATTTTGTATATGTTTTCTAATGTTCACAGAATGGGTAAGTTACTCTATTACTCCACTTTGAAGAATTGTAAATTTGGTTTCCAGGAGGATTTTGGAATTTTAAATAAAGTAGGACTTGTGTGTGAAGCTAATATTTTCTAAGTAAGAAACCCTAATTTAGAAATGGCACCTACAAGAGAACTTACAGGAAAAACAGACTATCATGAAAGGAATGTCTGTGATGATCTTTTAAAACAACTAATTAGGTCAACCAATGATACTACCAAGATCAAATAAATGGTACCCAAACACTCATTTGAAAATTGGAGAGGGTTTGTATGATAAGCGTAGATGGGTTACGGATGCAAATATTAGCTTTCCTGGATTAGCATTATTCAAAGTGGCTTTCAACCAAAGAAATTCTTTTGCACCCAACAACAACATTTGGCAGTTTGATGTGGGAAAATTAGTAGTCACAGGAGTTTTCATGGACATTGATCTATTAATCCAAATAGTAGAAAGATATGATAGTGTATCTAGGTTTGTGAAGGACATAAATGGAAAGGTGTTAATAAATATAACAGCTGAGGAACTAAGAGAGGTCTTCCAATTATATGAACCATCTGGTCAAATGGATAAGATTGATTTTGATCAATTCTAGGAAGTGTATAAGGCTTAGAGAAATTACCTCAGAAATGGACCCCTGAAGGAATTCTTTAACTAGATTGGAGGTCTGATTGTGGTAGGGCCTAATACACCAGAACCAATCAAATAGGATTACTTCAATGTAAAAGCCAAAGGTGTATATAGTGCTTCGAGTCACATATTTGGAGATGATGAAGAAACTAAGATGCCCATCCATTATATGTTAATGATGGTACAAATCCTCCATCCACATCTGGCCATTATTTTTTATTTTTCTTCGTATGTGTTTGATATAATACATAATGGTTTGATAGACATTAAAAATGCAAAGGTAGCTCAACCATTCAGATGGTATTCTATGATTATGCATATGTTATTATTCAAGGGTGTAGATTATTTTGAGGAAAAAATGGATTTGATGAGATTCAAAGATGGTAAAGAGATGCCTATCCAACTATGGAGTATGAAGTTATCACGAGACAGGAAAGATGCCAGCTACATCACATTTGATAGATGTTTTTCTTCTAGGCTCAAAGCCTTACTGTTCATAGAAAATCCTAGGATCCCCAAAGGCTTATTAAATCTTTTAAGGCCAAATAAATATGCCCAAGCTGTTAAGATTGTGCATAATTGGGGTGATGTCATTTTATACCCTATTTTGATAGTGTTTAGAGTCTATGGTCTCAGAGGTACCCCATATGTGATTTCCTATCAAGTCCCTATTAAAATGGGCATAGCAGAGATTATCACACAAACTTGTGGATTGCAAGAGGAAGTTGTTGGAGCTCTAAATTTTTAGAAAAATTTAGAGTCCTATATAGTGATAAAAATCTTAAAATGACATCCTAAATTCCATGCCCAATAATTGATGACATGATGGAGTACATGAAATGGGATACAAAAATATATTACCTTTTTATTAAAAGTTGAGGGATTTGTTGTGACATTTTCACACCTCGCCCGTTAAGGATGGGACCCCCTTTTCTTCTTTTTTGGGTTTGTCCTTTTTTTGGCTTTGTTGTCTCGGTAGCTCTAGCTCTTGTCTTGTTAGTTCCTCAGGATCCAAGTGAGAAGTGGTGTTCTTGAGTTGTGTTTTGTTCCCTGCCATTCAAGGTCACATTTTGATTTTGGAGAATTTCATCCTAAGTGAGCAGAGGGAGGTGGTTTGAGTTCCTTCATCTCTAAATTTTTTTTTTCAGTGCCTAACCTTGGTCAATAAACATGGAAGTGATTGAGAGAAGAAATCATTACAAAATCACCCTCCATCAAAAGGCAATTTATAGAGAAAGTTTGGATAAGTTTAAAGAAAACTCAGCACTTGAAGACATGAAATTGATCTAAGAAAAATTCCTTCATTATACCTTGATTATGCCCATGGTATTTGTTGATGAAGTTATTTTAGAAGATCATGTGTTCATCCCACAAAATGGTTAAGAAATTTGAAGAGCACAAGTAACAAGAAAGTTTGTTATTGTAGAACTCTTTATCTAGTGGCAACTATAGGTGTCCAAGAAAATTTCTTTGGGTTCAAAATCCACCATCAACACTCCCGCTCAGGAAATGAAACCATCACATGAGCTTGAATGTGCTATTTGCATAATTTATAGGTGGTTGAAGAGACATTATAAAGTGTGAAGCTCCATAATAAAGGCCAAAATACACTCAAGCGTGTATCCTCCATGTATCTGCAATCTTGCTCAATCCATACCAAAGGATGGTGCTAACAAAGTAATTCAAAGAAACAATGTAGCCTTCATTCATGAGAAGGGAAGGACCAAAAGTTGTAAAAAAAATTCACTGTTGAGCTCCAATTACACTTCCAACACAATATCTTCACCCACAGGAAGTCATTCATAGACATGACGGTGAAGTTTCTAAAATGAACATGTGCATAAGGGAAGGGGACAAATTTGTTAGAAACTTTCAAAATCACTCATAGAAATGGTATCTGAAATTGAAATCCATGATCAGATGTTAGATGCATACAAGCTAAGGAGTAATGAATGATGACTATAGTGGCAAGAGGATTTGCAAAGTGTGAATATCCTCCCATAGCCCCATATGCAATGGGTGTAGATCATGCATGCACCAAGGAAATGAATGAAGAAAATTGTTGTAGAAGTTTGGAAGTCCACATTGCACGATAGTCTGTTATGAACATCTAGAGTGCTAAGCTGGAGTAATGAAGAATTTTATTTGCAGAGAATGATCCCCATGATGCCCCAAACCTGTTCAACACAATTACTACATTCACGAAGGATACAAAAAATAATGACCCACTATGGGGACAAGTCTGTGGTAAACTTTAATCATGTCATGAGTAAGAAAGGAGTTTGCCAATTTTTTGATAAAAAATCCATCCACGACAAAGACCAGCACGCTTCTATAGTTATCAAGAATATTGTTTGAAAGGGAGATGCCCATCATCGGCGATGGAGGAGCAACACCCACTACATGGATTAGAGGAAGATGAGTGAATGAAAAGAGAAGGTTTCCCATGTCATGCCTATCACAGTTGCAAAAGTTCAAGTACAAAAAAATCAATGGAGCCTGTGAATTGTGGAGCGTAATTCAATGAATGCAAGGGATAGTCAAACCAAGAAAGAATTTGTTAGTGCTCCCAATCCCCGTCAAAAAAAAATGTGGAGCACAGAATCCACTTGGTTGTGGAATCCCCGCCAAACAAGAAATTCCTTGACTTCACCCAAAATACGCCCGAGTGCAATGGCTCATTTGTCATGGAATTTTGAGGATTGACGTTAATTCTTCATTAACAGAAAATTGCGCTCACACTAAAAACCAAAGTCAAGGAGGAATATTTTAAAAAAGCCAAGGTCTTTAATTTATTCTATGATGTCGTAGATGGAAAATTGAAGAAATTCTTGAGAAAATTTGGCAAATTTTAAAAAATAGAAAAATCCAAAACTTGGAAAATTTGGAAGATCCAAAATCTCTGAAAAAATGGAAAGCCTTGGAAAATTCCAAAATTTCAGAAAAATGGAGAATTTTGAAAAATTTGGAAAAATCCAAAATTTGAAATTTTTTGAGAAAGGTTGAAAATTCCTTGAAATCATAAATTCTGAAAAGTTTAAAAAATAAAATCTTGGAAATTTTATGGGAAAAGTTAAAAATCCAAAATTTTGGTAAATTCCAGAAAATGGAAAAGCTAGTAAACTTAGATATGATTGGAAAATTTCTCAAAATCCGGAACTCATGGAAAAATCAAAAAATTAAAATTTTGGAAAATGTGGGAAAATTGAAAAAAAATCCAAAATTTTGGAAGTTTTGGAAAAAGCCGAAAAGTTGAAAAGTGGAAACTCTGGATTTAAAAAAATTAAAAAACAAAAGGCCCAAGATTTCAAAAACTAGAAATTGGAAAGAAAGGGGTTTTTTTTATTTAAATGTAATATTAATTAAATATTGATTTATTTAATATTTAATTAATAAACCTTAAAAAAATAAAAAAGCAATAAAGATGAGAAATTATTAATTAAATATTGATTTTTATCTATATTTAATTATAAATTGAAAAAGAAACAAGTCATTAGTACATTTGAGACATCTTTTCGATGGCTATGTGTCGCTTTTCCGACACTGTCCTATCGGCCTAGCAATAGAGACCAGTTTTGCAGTTTTGGTGTCAAAATTAGCGATGGCTGCACCGTCTGTCATTATTGCGATGGTACTAACCATCGTAATATGAGCTGGACATGATGGTTACCATGTTGTCGTTACATATTTTAGCTGTTGCTATTACGACACATAGGCATTGCATCTTATCTGTCACTATTACGACACGTACGTGTCGCATCTTGTCTGTCTGTATTATGACACGTAGGCATCACATGTTATCTGTTGCTTTTTCAGGCGTGTGGCAAATTTTCTATACATGTGATGTTGAGCCGTCAGTAATTGTTTGACGGCCTAATGTCGCATGTATAGCAAATTCATCGCACATCTACAAAAAGTGACGTCTAGGTGTCACAAAATGAGCCGGCTATTACGACACCTAGGCGTCGCAGAATGAGTGTCAAAATTATGATAGACGTGCGAAATTTTTTCTATACATGTGATGTCAAGCCATCGGCAATTGGTGATGGCTTGATGTCGCATGCATTATTTTAGTGTCGCTTTAGAGTTTGTAAGAGTTTAGTTTCCTAGTGTCACTATTTTTAGTAATTGTGATTTTACTTATTTTGGAACCATGATTTCATGCACTCTATTTGGGATACTTTCATTAGTGGTTGGCCAAATAAATATAAAACAATTGGTATTACCAAATTAGCTCATCCAAAAACTAGAAGACTGTGACTGTTTGATAAGTACAAGTAGGATATGTACTTACTTATGATATGTACATGTTCATTAAAACTGTTCTTATGATATGTACATGTTCATTAAATTCCATAACACATGAGGGCTAAAAAA
>MU215201.1:13345-32490 GCA_018584345.1 Thuja plicata
ATTTAATATTAAATATTAAATTTCATATGATTAATAATAATATAACATATATAATATATTATTATTAATCAACATGTATTATATATATTCTAATGATCATACAACTGAAGCTACAAACATTAACACTAACAAGGTGAAGATCTTAACAAATTTGAGGTAAATCCCCTAACAGGGTCACATTTAGCAAATGTGTTTGTAATCTTTAACATGATATGTTCTTAACCGAGCGTACTTCAGAAGGGTACATTTTTCTTGTGGGTTACAATTTCCATAGAGGTTTTTCCCAAATTGGATTTCCTCATTAAATCTAGTGTCAAATGATTTATACAAGTTTATTTGATGTTGCTAAGTTTGAATGATTTATTTACATATATGAAATGTATTGCTGTTTAAGTTATTGTGTTTATTGGTGAATTGGTTATTTAATGTATTCAGTATTACCGAGTGAATCAGAGAGTTTAGTTTTAAGTGTTTAAGTTTTGATTTGTATGTTTCACCCCCACCTCTCAGTGGACCAACAATTGGTATAAGAGCTAAGTTACCCTGAAGTGATAATTTTAAAAGGACTTGAGTTAAGATCTAAAGATGTATAAGAGGGAAGCACCAAAGCTGAATATGGATAATTTCTCTACATGGAAAAGTAGGATAAGATTTCATGTGTCTGGAGTATGAGAGTATGCACTTCACTTTCTTGATAATGAATATGTAGCATCGAATATTGCACCTTTGACAATCAGTGAGAAAAGAAAAAAACAAGAACACACACAAGTGATGATTGAGATTGCTTCTACACTTACCAAATAGGAATTTGATGAACTTGACGGTTGTACTACTTTGAAACAAATGTGGGATAAGCTTATTTTGACCTATGGTAGAGATTACCATGTTCAGAAGGCTAAATCAAAAAGTTTGAGAGGAAAATTTGACTCTATGAGGATGAAGGAAGGAGAGAATATAATACATTACAATACAAGACTTAAGGAGACTGTCAATTCTATCAAAGTAGCCAGTGGGATCATAACAAAGGATGATGTTACGAGCAAGATATTGAGAACCATGATACCAAGTTATGCTATTCGTGTATCTTCTATACAAGAGATATGATTTATACCCCAGATGAATGTTTCACTAGATTCTACTATTGGTAAGTTAACTGCATTTGAGTTAAATGATTTTGACAATAGTTTTCCTACTACTTCTAAGATTGAATCTGCATTTAAGTCTACTTTAAATATTGGAAAAGCTAGGGAAGCTATAACTAGAGATGGATATTTGAGCAGTGCTATTGAGAAATTTTATAGTTGTATTGAAGGTCTTGAAGAGTTATTTACTGAATGTGATGAGAATGAAAGAGAATTTGAAGCTTTGTTGGTTAGAAGGATACAAAGTTGCAAAGGGAAATACCAAGGTGAGTTACCCTTGAAATGTTTTAATTGTGATAAAATTGGCTTCTTTGCATCTAATTATCCTGAGAAAGATAAGGAGGAAAAGAAAGATAACAAAGATAAGAACCTAGAGCCCTAATATCACAAGTAAGTAAGAATGAAACATGGATTATAGATAGTGGGTGTTCACATCACATGACTGGTGACACACTTAATTTTATTTCCTTGGAAAAGCATGATGGAGGTTACATTAGATTTGGCAATGATTCTCCATATCCTATGAAAGGAAAAGGTTCAATAATTTTATTAAATAACACAAGATGTGATGATGTGTATTGGGTTAAAGGATTAGTATAATCTATTGAGTGTTTCACAACTAAACAATACATGTCACAAACTAGAATTTCAATATGGAAAGGTGAAAGTATTTGATGAGAAGGATAGTCTGATTTCTACTAGAGAACAATCTAAAGGTAATTTATTTTATCTGGATACTTTTATGAAGAGTTTCCTATTTTCTAAAGTTTAAGATGTTTGGTTATGGCACAAAAGGCTTTGTCACATTAATTTTGACAACTTAATCAAAGTGAGTAAGAAGAGTAGAGTAAGAGGACTACCGAGATTAGAAAAACCTGAGAGTGCTATGTGAAGAGAATGTCAGGTGGGTAATATGACTAAATCTAGTTTTGCAAGAAAGACTTATGTTACACAAGAAATTTTGGATTTAGTACATACTGATTTATGTGGACCCATGAGGGCTCAAAGTTATTATGGAGAAAAATATTTTATTTTATTTGTTGATGATTATTCTAGAATGATGTCTGTAATGTTTTTAAAAGAAAAATATGACGCATTTCAAATGTTTAAGAGGTATTAGGCCCAAGTTGAAAAAGAAATTGGAAGATAGTTGAAATGTCTAAGATCTGACAGAGGAGGTGAGTTTACATATGATGAGTTTATATTGGTTTGTAATAATAAGATAGATGAGTTTCCAAAACCGAGGACACCACAATAGAATGTGATTGCCGAGAGAAGAAATAGCTCTATTGTTGATTGTGCTAGGACACTGATGATTGAAAAAGGAGTTTCACAGAACTTTTGGAGAGAAGCTGTGATTACTACTATTTATACATTGAACTGAGTACAAATGAAGAAAGGTACCAACAAGACACCTTATGTAATCTGGTATGAACACTAACCTAATGTTAGTTACTTTAAATTTTTTGGGAGAAAATTATATATTCTAAAAGATTCTAGAGAAGGAAAGTTTTATTGAAAAGGAGAAGGGATATTCTTAGGATATTCTACAAGGAGTAAAGCTTGCAAATGTTTGAACAAGGTTACTAACAAAATGGTGGAAAGTGCAAATGTAAGAATTGATGAATTTGCAGAAAGGAATGATGAAGCTAGTAAGAAGGAACTAGAAGATTATGAGAAGTTTGTATATGTACCTACCGAGGAGGAAAATGAACAAGGAGTTCCACAACCGAATGTTGATATTGAAGAACCGAGAGCTACCAAGCCTATTGTTGAAAAGTATGTGAGAATGCACCATTCCCTAAGAAAGATTATTGGAAATAAGAATGTTGGAGTGATGACAAAAAGTAAGCTAAGAGACAATACATGTTTGATATCTACATTTGATCCTAAGAAAGTTAAAGAGGCACTAGATAATGAAGATTGGATGAAAGCAATGAAATAAGAGTATGATCAAATTGAGAAGAACAAGACATGGACATTAGTACCCAGGCCCAATGACAAAAATGTTATTGGTAATAAATGGATTATAAGAAACAAACTGAATGAGCATGGATAACTTATCAGAAATAAAGCTAGATTGGTTTGCAGAGGTTATGCACAAGAATAAGGTATTGACTATGGAGAGACTTTTTAACCCGTTACTAGATTGGAAGGAGTTAGAATAATTCTATCTTATGATGCTTACAAAGGATTCAAGGTATATCAGATGAATGTTAAGTCCACATTTCTTAATGGGATACTTGAAGAAGAAGTATATATTGAGCTACTTGAAGGATTAATTGAGAACACAAACAAAAACAAGGTATGTAAGTTACATAAATCTTTATATGGTTTGAAACAAGAACCCCGAGCATGGTATGAGATATTGCACTCTTATCTAATCAAAATAGGATTTCAAAGAACAAGTGATAATAGTAATGTTTACTTGTAATGTGATAGTGATAATAAAGTTTTGATTGCTGAAATGTTTGTTGATGATATTATTTTTGGAGGCAATGACACTTTATGTAAAGGATTTGCCAATGAAATGAGATAAGAGTTTGAAATGTCAATGATTGAAGAGATTAAGTTCTTTCTAGGTCTAGAGATACAATAAGTTATTGGAGGGATCTATATTACACAAGCCAATTATATAAAAGAGATTCTTAAGACTTTTGGTATGGAAGATTCCAAGCCTGTTGGAACACTTATGGTTACTAGATGTAAACAAAAGAGGTGGATAATACTCTTTATCGATCCATGATTGGTAAATTGTAGTATGTTGTTCACATCAGATCTGATATAGAACACACTATTGGAATTGTTGCAAGATGTTATTCTAATACAAAGGAAGCACATATGTCTACAGTAAAATGAATTTTGAGATATCTGAAAGACACATAAGAGTTTGGTTTATTGTACAAAAGGAGGTACTTTTGATATGAAAGTCTACACTAATGCAGATTGGATTGAAAATGTCGATGACAATAAAAGTACTAGTTGAGGTGCATTCTTTCTAGGTGAAAGATTGGTTACATGAAAAAAAAAGAAACAAAGTTGCATTTCACAGTCTACTATCGAGGCTGAATATGTTGTTGCTGCTAAGAATTGTGCAAACATAGTATGGATTAAACAATTACTTGAAGGTATGAAAGAAGAGATCACAAATTTGGTTACTATTTTTTGTGATAATACAAGTGCTATTAATATATCAAAGAACCCGATTATGCATTCAAAGACCAAGCACATTTCTGTCAAGTATCACTACCTGAGAGAACAAGCTGAAGAGAAGAATGTGAGATTGGAATATGTGAATTCAAAGGAAAAATTGGTTGATATCTTTACAAAGCCATTACCTAAAGATGATTTTGAGTATCTCAGAGGTAAATTAGGGGTTCTTCCCCTATCCAAGGTTAACTAAAGAGCATGAGGCATACTGCATCAATTCTATATTTCATTAGAATATCTATTTCTGAATTGATGTTAGTATGACATACTTTAGGTGATTCCTTAAGTTGTGAAAATATTTTTGTATGCAATGATTTATGAGTACATGTCAGGTATAATCCACTACTGGAACAAGTTTTTAGGAGTATGCCTTTTTGGCATTGTTGTCAAAGAGGGAGAGAATGAATTAATGACATTTATCCTTAAGGGAGATAGTGAGAGAAAATTAATTGCTACTATTTACTCATGAAGGAGAATAAGAATGTATGCTACAGAAATAGAAGATTTATCCAAGAGGGAGATTCAGATCAGAGATCAAAGTGGAAACATAAATATCAACTTAGATGGAGTATAGTTATGTATTTGAGAGATGCCATCATCCATTGCTATAACACTATTATAGTGGTTTCCATTAATGCCAAAGAGGGAGATTGTTGATCAACTGATGAATATTTGATGGAGATGATCAAGATCAAGTGATATCGAGTATCATGATTGTAGAAATGGTTAGATCAGTTGTTGTTTTATCATTGATGTCAAGCAATTGATTAATTTATTTTTAATATGTTACCATATCTTAAGAGAAGTTAAATGGGTGACAAATATAGATCAGACAATGATGAAGTAATGATGATATAGTTGTTTCCTACTATATATTTGATGTTATCAAATCAGTACAATTGATTAATCAAGTTAGAAATTGCAAAGAATCAAAGTTATGACTAAAAGAGTTACTTTACCAAGCTAGATAGAGTCAGTCAGTAGAATGTTATGTGAGTCGGTCAACATTTACCAAACATCAAGTGAAACTCAAGCACCGAGTACTGAAGATGAGTTAGACACCAAGCAGTGAATAAAGTCAGTTACTGAGTTGCAAAGCAAGTTTTACCGAGTACAAGATATTGATAATAAATGATGATAAGATCAAATTTAATGCGATGCAATGATGAGATGGATGAGGAAATGAATTAAATGAATATTGTTAGAAGATCTACAAACATGAAAATTTAATGAGAAGATCTAAGGTGAAGATCAAGCAGTTAAACTAAATTATGAAGTGTTTCAAGAAAAGTACAAGTTCCAAGGTAAAAGTGAGATGGTTTACCGAGCTATGAAATATGAAGAAGATGATCAAATGAGTGAGTGCAAATGAAGGAAAATAAAATTAAGGAGATTAAGAGGAAAAAGTATGTCTATATAAAGAATGATAAATACAAACAGAGTATGCTGCTAGTAAATTGAACAAAGAAGAAGCTGAAGAACAAAATTTACCGAGCAGAATAGAGAAACTTAGATGGAAGAATATATAGTTTGAGAAAGAGATCAATGGAGTATGTGATGCCAGTATTCAATTGAAAATAAAGGATCTGACACAAGCAAAGGTAGTTTCTATATTTACAAATCAAATTTTACTGTTTCTTATTAATATTTGTAATATATAAATCTCTTAACCGAGTGGATTTAACAGTCCTATTTATAAAACCTAGACTTAGGTGACATTCCAAAAGAGTGTTTAAAGACCTCTAACAAGGCCACTCCTAAAAGGGTGAATATATTAACAGATTTGAGGTAAATCCCCTAACATGGTCACATTTAGAAAATGTGTTTGTAATCTTAACTTGATAAGTTCTTAACTGAGCGTACTTCAGAAGGGTACATTTATATTGTGGGTTACAATTCCCATAGAGGTTTTTCTCAAATTGAGTTTCCTCCTTAAACTTGGTGTCAACTGAGTTATATGAGTTAATATGATGCTGCTAAGTTTGAATGATTGATTTACATATATGAGATGTATTGATGTTTAAGTTATTGAGTTTATTGGTGAATTGGTTATTTACTATAGTCAGTATTACCAAGTGAATCAAAGAGTTTAGTTTTAAGTGTTTAAGTTTTGATTTGTCTAATTCACCCCCCTCTCAGTGGACCAATATAGTCTTGGTATTTCCTTGGTTGTTATTGAAAGAATTGTTATTGTTGAAAGGATTTTTGGGGGATTGGTTGACATTATTATTTTGACTAGTGGAACCACTTGGAAGGTTTAAAGGTTTTTTGTTTTAAATTGTGGGCTTCCACTACTCTATCATTGACCAAATTTTTGTTACCAAAATGTTCACTCAAGCTCAATTTGGTAGAGCCATCAGGGTTTAAAGAAAATAAAAAGTTATTGTTGCCTCTTAATGACATGTGAACATAAATGTGGCTCCCAAGAGGGTTTAAGCCCAACATGTCAGTGGCAGTGAATAAATGCAAAAGATAAAAGAGGAAAAAGATAATTGTTTTGCTAATATGTTTGCTTCATGTGCAAGTAATGCAGTGTTCCTTATTCAGTAAGAGAGAAAGCAACGAGCACAACCACACATGAGTGCTAAAGAAGTAGCAAGGAAATTTTTTATAAGAGGGATTTATTCCACATCAGCTGTGTCAGTGGGTAACTTGTTATTTTTATATAGTAGCGCACACATAAGAAGTAGCAGAAAGGCAAAGTCTCACGCACGTGTGATGGACAAATGGTGGTTGATGTGGAATATTTTGTGGGCCTAAGGTGATGTGGCATTGATAAGGAAGATTGATAGTGAATTAGTGCACACCACATGACACAAAGTGTCAATGAAGATGATGAGGTGGCCAGTAATGTGATAGTCAAAGTGGGGCCCACTGCGGTGACATCAAGTGGTTAGTCACGAGGTCGTGAGAGATGGTTGTGGTCACAATAACTGTTGTGACCTAATGACAAGAATTTTTTTAGTTGTCACAAGATCGTGATAGTCAAGGAAGATAGTATAATATGTTCATAAGCTCGTGAGTTGTGGTTGTCGCTGGGTCGTAAAAGTTAAAGACAGTAAGAGATAATAGTGGAGAGATCACAAGTAGCGGTTATAGTGAAGTCATGAGAGGTAATGAGATGTTGGTTGTGAGTTAATGATAGGATTCCATGTGTTTGAAATCATTCCTTGTCGCAGCGGTTTAAGATAGTTAGAAGATCAAGCAGAGTGCTGACAATGGCGGTTAGTTGTTGGGTCGCAAGATAGGTTGGAAAATAGAGATAATAGTGGAGAGCTAGAGACTAGGAGCCATGTGTCCTATCATCACGGGCTTGCGGGATGAAAAGGAATATTGATCTTGGGTTAGAGAGTTAGCGATAAGTTGTCACGTGGAGGTTTAGATGTGACAGTGGTCACTGAGCAATATGGGTTGTCGAGTAAGAAGAATCAAGTGGTGGCGAAGAAAAGTTATTCAAAGGTTGAAGTGCCAAGTGATGACATAATGGATTCATGGGACCCACATTTAATAAAGTTCTATTTTGAATAAGTGGACAAGTTGAAAAACAATGGCTAGGGTTGTCTGAAAGGTGGCAGGGTCGCTTCATGGGACCCACATCAAATAAAAGGTTTCATCAAATAAGTTGAAAATGTTTCCATACAAGAATAAATTTACTCGATAATGGGTGATGTCATAGGATGCACACATGATAGTTGATTTGATTAAAAGGCTCTGTTTGTCAGCTCACAGTGGTTAAGGAAGATTGCACAAAATACTGGCGAGTTGAAGATGAGGTTGTGGCGATAAAAAAGAATGTTGGTCACAAAGTCTTGGGTTAGGATGCAGTTAGTTATTTCAGGCTGCGAGCCAATGACTAAGGGTGTTGGTAGTTAGATGTCATGTCATCATGAGATTTCTAGTATGAAGGTTGCAAGTTACGAGCTAGAGACAGAGTCATCAATAGTAAGTCATTAGTTCGTTGGTATATATGGGTGAAGGTTATTTGAGCTGAGAGCTAGCGACTAGGTGCCACGTGTCTAGGTGGTTTTTCCATGACTTTGATGAGAGAAAAGTAGGTATTGCCACAAGTTTGGAGCCAATGAATGACTAAGGTAAATGATCAAAGCAATGAGGACATGTCAGGTGTCAATTGCATGTGATTTATTTTACATGGAAAAGAAAGGTGACGAGTTTGGAAATACTTCAAGTAGATACAGGAGGAGGTGAAGCATTTCTAGAGTCATCATCCTCAGTTCTAAAACAAAGAGGACTCTTCCACTTCTCTGAGATATTTTTGGGAAGATCCTATTCCTCTTTTGGGGGATTTTTTTTCTGGATTTGACCCCATTCTTGAAATTCAACTCCTTTCTTTATGGGATTTCTGGAGGGAGCTTGAGGACAATATATATTCTATTGTTTGTACTAGTTCAGGAGTTTAGATTTTATGCAGCCTATACAGAGTAAATTTTCTCAAGTCCTTTCCACCGTGTATGTTTTAGTGTATCTCATTGAGGATTATATGACTTTTTACCTTTGGAGCATAATAAAGCCTACATTTTGGATCTATCTTGAGTCTTATCTTTAGTGTGCATTTTAGTGATTAATATTATTTCTGTGTTTCTATATTAGATTCCTTTAATTTATTTCTCACTACAACACCTGTAATAAGTACATGCATACTTTTGTATAGGCTATAAGTTCTGTAAAAAATTACAGTTGTTAGTTGTGGAGAGATTCCTTCTAACTTCTAGTTATCAAACCTTCTTATGAAGCATTATTATACATAAGATGTTATATCAAGGTTGTGGCATGCAATAGGTGATTTTTGAAGCTTCATTGTGCTTAAACAACAATATTGTCCTCATAATCTTGGTGTATCACCTTTAAAGTGTTATTTCAGTCATTTCCAAATTATCATTTCTTATCCCTTTTCTTTCAAAGCTTAAGTTTCAGTAGGTTTTTAGGTGAAGTACCCATTAGGAGCCGACCTTATTGGAAGATTCACTCCAAGTTATTAGGTAACCCACTTCCTACGAGTGATTCTATGTTTTTCTAGATAGCTAAGTTCTGAGACTTAGCAAGGGTGCATTTTTGGGAGATAACAATTTTGACACGACCGATGGTACCTGTTTGAATAGAACAAGTTAGAAGAAATTATTTGCTTTTTCTAGTCTTGATATGCAACCAGTGAATTTCAAGCCTTTTAGAGGTTAACAATAGCATATCTGGCAACTCTATCTTTGTGGAATTAGTAGGAGAACCAGTGCATCATTGAAAATATCTTGATATTGAGAAGCTTGGTGTTTCTCTTAGTATTATTTGCCTTTGGAGGCATCACAAACAACATCGTGGTGACTCCAATCTTATGTCATCTAGTTTTATTAGTCCTAGTACTATCTATCAAATGAGGTATGCTATCTAGGCTTACCTATGTTTCATATTTTACCATGCAATGTCCATTTATCAGCAATACAATGGTTTTTGTCCTCCTTTTTGTGAAAATCCAGGTTTTGGGTCTCCAAAGAATTCTTATCCTCACTACAGCCAACATTACCAACAAACATATAATTCTTTTCACCCACCCACCACTGCTCAATCTTTATGGAAACATAGTTATGCACATCAACAACCCCAAAATCAGCCTCAACATATTGCAAACATAAATATAGATGACTTCTATCAAACTTCCAGGAGTAGGTGAGGTTTGTAGAAAAAGAAAATGAGTATAACATGCAACACGAGGAGCTTTCCTATCAAGGTCATATTCATAAGAAAGAGGTGGAGGCTCAAAGACATGAGCAGGAGTTGCTTTCTAAACAGGTTGCAGTCAAAGAAGACCAAATAAAGTACTTGTTGGCATAGGTACAAAGGCAAGAGCCTCAATCATCCTATTGTTCCCCAAGTCAACTTGTGAATGAAGAGGTTTCCAAGTTTTTATTTCCAATTTTCAGGTTGGATGTTTCTCCTTAGTCTCCAAGTAAGTCTTCCAAGTTATAGGGGTAGTAGTCCTACAAATGATAAAGAGAAGCCCCCACACAAGCCCAAGAATGAACAAAGCCTACCAAATCAGTTCATTAGTCCTCATTTTTAGTCATATCAAGAGTCTGAACCAAATACTCAAAGTATCAAGCATCCATGGTGACCTTCTTGGACCAAGCATCTTGATTTTAAAATGCCAAACCTTAGGAAAGTTATTCCATGTCTACAAGTCTGAGATCAGAAAGAGGAACATCGGGTTGTAGTTCTTTATATCATTCCCTTAGTAGAAAATGAGGTTGTTTCTATTTGTTTAGAGTTGGATGATAAAGAAAAAAAGGTGGAAGAGCATAACTAGTTGGGGCAGCAGGTGTCTGAGCAAGAAGAAGTTGTTGGACAAGAGGTGCTAACAAATTTATTTGATGAGCTTCCTAGTTATTTAGATAAGGATGATGAAAGGGTGGTAGTTTTTGAAGAATTTCCATTGGCTGCAAGAGAATATGTCATGGTTTAGTATGATGAGCTACCCTCTTTTGTTGAGAAAGATGAGAAATATATTGTTCTAACCACATTAGCAACGAGTTTCAGAAACACAAGGCTAAAGATAAGGAAGCTACAGTTACTAAGGAAGTTTTTCATTGTGAGGAAGCTAACAGAAAGCTTAACAAAGACTATTTTGGCAATATTATAGAGGATTTTTTTGTCAAGCTTGTGCCAATTATTCCTAAGAGCCTTCCATGAGCTGATAGCTTTGATGAGATATTAGTTGTCCTAATATAAGAATATGTTCCTTTGACCATGGAGGAGGAATCAACATGGCAAGAAATTATTCAAGGAGAAGGTAATCTCTCCTATCTAAATTCTGCTAGGAAGTAGGACAACCACAATAAACAAAAAGTAAGAGAAGTAGCCAACATTGGGAAGCCAAGTTTTATTCTTTCAAGGGGTTTTCCAATAATATTTTTAGCCAGTATGGAGGATATTGAAGTATCTGAGCGCGTGCCTGCATCTAAGCATGATGATGCAATTGGAGGAGTTTCCAAGTTGGGAGATGTAGCTTAAAATTATCACTTCCAGCTCATTTTTCCAGTCCATGACAACAATTGGCATGGCCAAAATTAGGGTTCAAGTGAGTTTGTTTAAATTTTACATGAAGCATTGCAACAGTTCATTGGATATCTGCATATGGTTTATATCCTTTTTGCAGTGCATATGTTATTACTTAGAAAGGGGTGTTATTTTGAAAAGCCAATCAATGGCTTTGTTCTACCAGCTTCTGTGTAGTTAGAGTTGGTTAGTATAGGTTGTTTCAGTTTCCCTAAGTGTTGTCCAACATAGGTTAGTAGTTTAGGTTTCAATTTTCCTTGTTTCTAGTTGTGTGTTTTTGGTTTCCTAATCCAAAATTATGAGCTTCAATCATTACAAAGTTGTTGGGAGGGTTGTCAATTAGTTAAAGAGAATTGTTTAAGCTTCTGCATATAAGTTTTTTAGGTTCCAATCAAGTTTTCTATGTGACTCTATGCCCAATGGAATGCCTATGCTATTGGTCCAAATGTCTTGTAAGGTAGACATCCAACATATATCACCAATAATGTTACCAAAATTTTCACTTAGGCTCAATTTGGTAGAGCCATCATGCTTTCAATAAAATCAAAAGTTGTTGTTGCCTCTTAATGGCACGTGGAAGTAAATGTGGCTCCCAAGAGGGTTTGAGCCCAACATGTCAGGGGCAGTTGTGTGTGTGAGATTGCACCTTCATAAAATTAGGATTAGTAACAACAACTCTATGGAAAGAAAATGCTATTTAATCTAAGAATTGAAGTTAAACCCATGACATCTCATGGTTCTCTATCTAAGCTTTGTTAAGAGATCTCTCAACCTTAATCTCTCTCAAGGAAAATCCTAGAATGAGAAGAAAATGATAAACATGCTCTAATCTAGCTCAAATGCTCCAAGATATGCTATGAAATCAACAAATGCTTCTAGAAATGATACTCTAAATGCTATGAAAATGATGAAATACTCTCAAAATCTCTCAAATTCTCTCCAAATGCCTATAATAAGGATGCTTTTCTCTTGAAATTCTTGGATCCCAAACACAAAGAAAATGGCTTGTATTTATAGTGATTTCCGAAGGGTAGGGGGTAGAGTGAGTTGATCATGATCAAGCCTTGGTTGAGTAAAAAAATTTGAGGTGCTTTCAAATGGAGGGAAAATTGAGTGGTTACCCTCAAAAAAATTACGAATTATATAATTCAATCATTTAATTAATTTAGCCATGTAAGGGTGAATGGGTTGGATTTGATTTTTTGATTTTTAAACTATACAATTAATTGATTAAAACCAATTGCATAATTTTTATTAATCCCTTTTAGGCTTGAATTTAATTATTTAATCCTTTGATTTAATTTGATTTTTTTCCAATTTGCTTGATAAATGTCCATTTGATTTGATTTTGATCTTTTTTAATGCATTTTGATGAGATTTGAGCCAGTTGGTTGAGATTTACAATTTTGAATGCTTTGGATACACCTGGTCAAATTTAGGTGTCTACAAATTCCCCTCTTTGAATTGATGTGTGAAGCGCATTGATTCAAAGAAAACTTGATGTCCTGATCATTGATTTGATACTACTGAGCTGATTGATGCAAAACCTGATATGAAACTCTGATATGAAACTCTGATGTAAAACTTGATGCGAAACTCTGATGTGAAACTCTGATTTTGAAACTTTGATGAAAACCCTGATATGAAACCCTGATTCAAAACTCTGATTTGAAACTTTGATTTGAAATTTGATTTTATGCCCCACTGATAAAATTTGATTTGATGCCCCCCTGATAAAGTTTGAATTTTTAATACCCCAGATTTGATATAAGATATGATGTAGAATACCCGTTGGATGATATGATGATGCCCCCTAAGAAATGAAAGCATATTGATCTCAGATGTAAAAAATTTGATGAACATTGTTGATAGAATAGATCCAAGATGATTGAATTTATGATAAACAATGATGCTAAAAAGATGTCAAACAAATTCCCCAGTGTGCAGAATATGCAAATTTGGTTTGATTGGGTAAAAAATCTCACAAAATTAGGGTAAAATAGCTTAAATAGGTTGAAAAACCCAAATGTACTATTCATTTTCACTTTTCACTATTGATATTTTTCTCTGATCCTCTGACGATTGACAATGATGGTGGTCCCCATTCGAGAGCATCAGTTCGAGCGAGCATGCCGATATTAGAGACCTCCTGACTACGGGCCTCCGGTGAGTGGTTCAAACTTTCCTAGTGCATTTATTGCTCAATAAATAGCATTTGTTACATGTTTTTAATGCTTTCTAGGTAGAAAATGGTGAAATGTTGTGTAGGATAGGTAAAAGGCCGCTTAGGGTAGAGAAAATCCACCTTCGTGTATTGAAAATCTGCGTTGGAGCAATTCTCAGCCGCCTAGGAATTAGGGCAAAAATGCAACCCAATTAGCTTAAAAACTGCCTACAAAACCCTATATTTTAAAGGCCGCCTAGGAACATTAAAAAGCCGCGTAGGACTTTAAAATGCTGCTCCGATGTGTAAAGTGCCGCGTGTAAAGTTTTTAACGCCGCGGGGCTTAAAAAGTTGCGTACACTTATTAATGTGCTACCTACCAAGAATTTTGAAAATCGAGATAAAATAGATGAAGTCCTTTGATCGATTGTCCAGATAACTCAGTTGAATTCCAAGCTAGAAAATGTACATCCATAATGTCACTTAGTGATGAATGTTTGATATGCCAATCAGATTGATTAAAATGATTACAAATTGTCCATGTGTCTCAAGATCTAGAGGTTAGGAACAATAAGTTGATGCGCTAAAAAATAGAGCAAGGATAGATTTAATTTGTTTGATTGACTTAGAATGATCCACCAATAGAAAGACTAATATGATTATCTTTGTTTCAAAATGTAGGAGCATTACCACAAGTTGCGGATACAGGGTGTTGCATCTTGGATTTTTGATTTAGTTGATGAGCTCACACCTCCTAAGCGATAGACTATCAAGACATGTGGTCTTAGTTTCCTTCTTGATCTCCCTCAGTTTCAGCTGAGCCAAGGTCTTTTGACAGTTATGGTAGAGAAATGGCACTCTGACCATAATACGTTCCATCTACCCCTCAGTGAGATGACTATCATGCCCAAGGATGTATATAGATTATTTAGGATCTTGACTCACAGAGAGCGGGTATATTATGATTCAGTGTATGATAGCAGTGTATGTAGTGATGACATGTGACTGATTGAATGTTTGATAATGATAAGTTGAAGATGATGCAAGACATTAAATTAGTTAATGGTTTGTATTGTCATTGATTTCAACTTGATATCATTTGTATGGTCATATACATAATGCCAAAGACTTCAGAGAATCAATGGAATAGAAGCTATGCTCTCAACAATGCATAAAAGTCAAGTATTCACCAAGTGACAGACTACATTGGTAGAGTGCACACCATCGGTAAAGACAGAGATAAATTCACAATGATGCCCGATGAGTAGAAGAAAGTGTTGCTTGATGAAGCAAAATCACAGGATGCGCGATGAGATAAAAATGGTGTTGCCTGATGAGCAAGATCCAATGATGCCTGACGGATGAAGATCCCAAAGCTAACTGAAGTTGTACCGATGGAACTAGCAGTTGTCACCGGCGATGAATTGCAGAATTGACCGACAGAACAGAGAGATCATAAAATGACAAAATAACTAGCTAACAGAGCTTAAAGATAGAATTAACTGGTTGTTTTATTTGTTTTATTCAACCATAGTTAAGTAAGTGATTTAAATATGATTTACATAGTTGGCAAGAAGATAACTACGAGATAAATCAAGAGTTAAAGCTGTAAATCAAATTGGCTAGATTGTTTTTCACACCAAGAATCAAGAATCATGGAAAATCATGTCTATATAAGAGAAAATCATAATTCATTTCCACAGACACTCAGATACATGGGGGAGTGAACTAAGAGAAGATGCTGAAGAGAAACTGATGAAGGTTAAACTTCATACAGTCCCGATCAATCAAGCTAAGGGAGAGCTAAAGAATTCTGCAGACACCGACACATAGTGAAGCACAACATCACAGAGCAGAAAGAATGAAGAACAAAGGAATGGAATTGATACATTGATCAGAAAGGTATTGTACGTAAATAGATCTAAATATCTACAATTCAAATTTGCATTAGAAATAGGTCATTGTGTTTCAATTTAACCATTGAAGCATTAAGCCTCTTAATAGAGCAGGACTTAACAGTCTTTTATATTTGAGGTATATCCTAATAGATTACCAAAAAAGTTGACTCATGATAGTAGCATTGGTCTTACCTAAAGCCTATTGACAGTCTAAGAAGGAGGCTGATTCAAGGATGGTAGTAAGATTAGCATAAAGCCTACTGACAGTCATGAGACTGATTCAAGGATGGTAGCATAGATGCTAGATACTTAGTGACAATATATGTATAAAAATCCTCTAACAATGTCGCACTTAACAGTGTGTTTGTAACCTTTAACAGTGTTGGCTCCTAACAGGGCTCACTTTAGAAGAGTGAAAATTTGGGGTACCGGTCTAGTGGTTTTTCCCTTAACAGGGTTTCCACGTTAAAATCCTTGTGTTATGTGTGTATGGTTTATTACTTTATTGTTTTACTTTTCACATATGCATTTATGGATTGATTGGTATACTTTGTATAGTTACTGAGCATTGGTAAATAAGTTTTACTGCTTATCAGTTATCAAGGAGAAGAAGGACAGACAAGGTAAACTGACAGATAGTCATTTGTTTCAAGCATTTCAAAGGCATACATCTTGTAGGGACTTAATAATCTGAGGTGTATTAATTTGTGGATTGAAGTTTACAAGGATAAATTTTTGAGGCCACTAATTCACCCCCCCTCAGTTATTACTAACAATTAGTATTAGAGCTTGTGTGCTTAGAAGGAAGGTTTCAAGACCTAAGTAAATATCACAAGATGAACAAATGAGATGTGCCCAAGTTGAACAAGGACAACTTTGCATCATGGCAAAGCAAGATAAAGCTTCACTTATTAGGTATTGGCAATGATATTACTCAATACTTAGATACTGCATATGTGTTGCCTACATGACCATTGATAGTAGATCAATTGAGAGTAAAGCATGAACATAACAACATGGTTATAGAGCTTTCAACCTCACTCTTTGATGCTGAATTTGAGGATGTCAAAGATTGCAAAAATGCAAAAGCAATGTGGGACAAGTTGAAACTTGTACATGGAGGTGGTGCAAATATTCTGAGAGCCAAGGCAGAAAGCCTTAGAGGAAAGTTTGATGATCTCAGAATGAAAGAAGCTGAAAACATCACACAGTACAACACAAGAATAAAAGAAGTAGTCAATGCTATACGAGGCATTGGAGGTACACTTGAAGAGGAGACAGTGGTAAGTAAAATTCTAAGAACCCTATTGCCTATATATGCTATTAGAGTCTCTGCTATTCAAGAAATGAGAGCAGTAACAAATAATATAGTCACTCTTGATAGCCTGATTGGTAGACTGTTTTCATTTGAGATGAATAACTTTGATAATAGTGTCTTACCAATCTTAGAGTCTGCATTCAAGCCCTCTATGAGAATAAGAAAATCTAGTCAGAGACACTCATCTAGAAGAGACATTGAAAGAAAAAGTGAAGAAGAAGATCTAGATGAAATTGAAGCACTCATGGAAAGAAGAATGCTAAGAGGCAAAGGTAAATACAAAGGCAAGTTACCACTTGTATGTTCTAATTGTAAAGAGATTGGACACTTTGCTGCAAGATGTCCTAACAAAAGAAAAGATGACAGAAGTGACAATAGATCTTTTGAGAAGAAATCTGACAAAGGTGATAACAAAGATTACAGAGGTTACCGATGATCAAAAAGAAGTGATACCCGAGATTACAAGGACAAAGGCAAGAAGGCTAGCTATCTAGCTGCTTGCAAAGATGAAGATACTGACACCAAACCAGATGATGATGTTGAGATAGTGTTTGTAGCTGTGAAGGATGATTTAGATGAAGATGAAAGGTATGAAGAAACTGCACTCATATCTAAGATTAGTAAGAATGATATCTAGATTATAGATAGTGGCTGCACTCACCATATGAACGGTGACAAAGAAAAGTTTAATACTTTTGAATACTCTAAAGATGGTACAGTAAGAATGGGAAATGATTCACCTTGTCAAATTGAGGGTAAAGGAACAGTAATGCTGAATAATCTGATTAAATGTGAAAATGCTTATTGGGTAAAAGGGTTGAATTATAATCTGTTGAGTGTTTCTCAGCTGAATAATTTAGGTCATAGAGTAGCATTTGAGAACAAGAAAGCAAAGATCTTCAATGAATCAGGAAAACTGATTGGTACCGGTGAACATGCCAAAGGTAACTTATTCTATTTGAATGATACTAACCCCACTTGCTTGATGACTAGAAATGAAGACATATGGCTGTGGTACAAAAGGTTGTGTCATGTGAATTTTGACAACATGATGAAAATAAGCAGGAAAAGAAGTGTAAGAGGCTTACCGACAATGACCAAGCCAAACAACATCATGTGCAAAAATTATCAAAAAGGTAAAATGACAAAGTCTAGTTTCAAAATCAAAACCCATACATCTGATGATTTTCTAGAATTAATCCATACTGATTTATGTAGACCTATAAGGACAAAGAGCTATTATGGAGATATATATTTTATTCTTTTTGTTGATGATTACTCTAGAATGATGAAAGTCATGTTTTTAAAAGAAAAATCTGAAGCATTCAAGATGTTTAAATGGTATAAGGCTATGGTAGAAAAATAAAGTGGTAAGGATCTGAAATGTTTGAGATCAAATAGAGGAGGAGAATTTATATCAGATGAATTCACTAATTTCTGTAATGAGCATGGTATAAAAATATAGATTTCTACACCAAGAACACCACAACAAAATGGGATTGCTGAGAGAAGGAATAGATCAATAGTTGACTGTGCAAGAACATTGATGATAGAGAAGGACATCACCCAGATCTTCTGGAGGGAAGCTGTTAGCACTACTATTTATACACTTAATAGAGTACAATTGAAAAATGACTCAAAGAAGACTCCTTATAAGCTATGGTATGGTAAAACACCCAATGTAAGTTACTTCAAAATATTTGGAAGTCAATGCTATGTCTTAAAAGATGATATAAATGGAAAGTTTGACACCAAAAGTGATGAAGGTATTTTTCTGGGGTATTCTACCAAAAGAAAAGCTTTTCAATGTCTAATCAAGGCTTCTAACAAAATAGTTGAAAGTGCAAATGTAAAGATTGATGAATTTGCAGAAAAGAATGAGTTGGAAAGCACAAAAGAACCAGAAGACTACAATAAATTTGTATACTATGAAGAACCCATAACTCTACCCGAGCAACAGTGCATAAATCCAGAACAATAGAATGTTGCAACCGACGGAGAAAATGCTGTTACCAATGGTTAGGATAATGATGAAGATAATGTGCAAGCTAATGAAGATCAAGCTAATATGCAAAGAGCTGTACCTTTACTTGCAAGATATGTAAGAAGGAACCATCTAGAGGACCAGATCATAGGAGATAAGAAAGATGGCACAAGAACAAGAAGTAAGTCTTTAAACTCAAATTGCTTAATTTGTGAGTTTGAACCAAAGTCTGTCACTGCCACACTAGATAATGAAGAATGGATAAGTGCTATGAATGATGAGATTGAATAGATTGAAAAGAACAAGACATGGTCACTTGTGCCAAGACCAGATGACAAGAATGTCATCGGTACAAAATGGATATTCA
>MU215201.1:35953-52969 GCA_018584345.1 Thuja plicata
TCCTTGTGTTATGTGTGTATGGTTTATTACTTTATTGTTTTACTTTTCACATATGAATTTATGGATTGATTGGTATACTCTGTATAGTTACTGAGCATCCGTAAATAAGTTTTACTGCTTATCAGTTATCAAGGAGAAGAAGGACAGACAAAGTAAACCAACAGATAGTCATTTGTTTCAAGCATTTCAAAGGCATACATCTTGTAGGGACTTAATAATCTGAAGTGTATTAATTTTTGGATTGAAGTTTAGAAGGATAAATTTTTGAGGCCACTGATTCACCCCCCCCTCTTAGTTATTACTAACATGTAGACGGGTATTTGGAGACAATTCCATTGCTGATGATTGCATTACTTAAGCACAGTTTGCTTCTTTTCCTACTTTGCCCGCATTGTTAGGGGCAGTGATCAGAGGATTACTACTGCCAGATAGGAGAGGTCGTGGCTTTGTGGTCGAATGGGGCCGGATACTGGAGGATTTGATTGCACATCCTCAGAGATTTGATCAGGGTTCTTATGTATTAGCGCAGTTATACCATGATTTACATGAGGTTGTATATAAGCGCAATGCATCTCTTTCAGCAGGTGCAGTTTTGTTATAGTTGTGGACTTGGGAGAATATCCCTATCATGAGACCAGTTTTAGCACATGTGTGGGCCCGAGGGTATCCGTATGCATTTTTTTATGATGGCATGGTTGTCCAGAATCGTCTGGGCAATGTTGAGTTTTGGCGATGCACTATTGATGATATTGATTAGGTCGTATGGAGGCCATATCTTCTCTGCGAGAGGTGGTGAGAGGATGATAATGAGTTGCCATATATGTTTTCTCCTTGGTGGATGAACGGTCAATCACCACTATGTATCAAGAGATTTTTCTTTGGGAGAGTGCTCCGTCAGTACGGCCAGGTTCAGGACATGCCCTAGGGTTTGGCACTTTATGCTAGAGTTTAGGTAGAGAGATCTATGTGGGGAGCATAGGTTGATTATCAGTTGGATTGTTTATAGATTGATTAGCTGGACTATGTGATGTGGGATATGATGACGCATGTAGCTGATGCAGGCATGTCAGTCGAGTATCGAGAGTGGTTCCTACGACATCACTTTGTCAGATTCACAGATCCGGTAGAGCCTATTCCTGATGTGGATGATCTTTCTAATGATGATGGTGATGATGGTGACTATGACAGGAGACCTCAGAGATAGAGAGTTCAGAGGGCACCTAGGGCTCCTAGAGCACAAAGAGCTACAGGACCTCGGATGTGGGGTGGTCATGTTAGAGGCTGAGGTGGTGGATTTATGTAGCCTAGACAGAGATTAGCATAGATACAAGTACCCTAGGGACAGGCTCCTTCTAGAGTTGGTGTAGAGTGGGCGAGGTAGAGACATAGACGAGTCCAGGTGGCTAGGAAGGTTCCAATATAGGGAAAAATTCCTCAGGTTGATCCACAGAGTAGCATGACACCGGTGATACCACAGATTCCATTAGCACCCCAGGCACCTCAGGCTCCTCCAGCATCACAGGCACCTCCAATTCCTCCCATTGTGGATGGATTAGTTTAGGATGTGCAAGGTTTACAGGTAGGGATGACTGTAGTTACTGTATGATTAGATCAGGTTTCTACTATGCTGCAGCAGTTTCTGACTACATTAGCTCAATTACCTACCAGTGTGAGCACTAGTTAGGAACCACCCACTAAACAAGATAGATCAGGTGATAGGGATCCTGATGGTGCAGGGGGTTCAGGTATAGGTATTGATGGAGATGGATCAGGTGCTCCTACTGGGTCATGAGACAGATTGGGATCTATGATATCTTGATATTGCATTGATGATGTATCATATTTATTTTTGATCAAGACTTTGATGTATGGATCATTTGTTGATGTACCTTTGATGTACAGATTTATGTTATAGACATTGATGATGGACATTTATCTATGATGATCATTGATTCCTCTTTTGATGATGTTGTTATGAGATTTCCTTTTATGCATATCTACATGCTTCTATGATGCATTTATTTCTATTATGCTATGGATGCAATGTCTTAGAGTAGGACATAGATAAATTGATGTAAATGATGTTGATGCAACTTAATTCTATATGATTTTATGATTTAATAACGATGTATGGATTATGCAATGCAATGATATGGATGCAATACTTAGTGCAATGAGGAATGCAACTATTTTTTTAATTTTTTGGATGTATGCAATTTAATTTATGATGTGCAATTCTAAATGATTTGGATAAATGAATAATGATTAATGTTTCTTTTCTTTGATTTTTCTCTTGATATGTGTATATAATGAATAATAATTAATGACTTATGAATGCAAAATATAATCTCATATTGATGACTTGAAACCATTAAATTGATGAAGTGTTGTCAACTTTAATTTCCCCCCTTGAACTTGGAAAAGTGTTAGAAATAAAAGCTATTTTAATCTAACTTGAAAATGCAATTAATCTAACATGAAGATGCAATGCAACTAATTGTCCTTGAGGTTTGTGAAAGAAATGCAAACAAAGATATATTTTTATCATTGAGTGTTGTGGAACTAGGAGTCGATACAATCCTTACTGGTGCTACTGCGACCATAAGAATATGAATATGGTAACCCCTACTTTCATCTCATGTGGTAACCCATACTATGAAACCAAGTACATCCCTCACTAGTTAAATGACCAACTATGGGAGTATGAATACTGGTTTGATCGGATTCAATGTTGCAAGTGGATGTTGGTATTAAGATATTGAAAATCTAAATAGCCAAGGTATCCTTTTGCATGAACAAACAAAGGTTAACCCTCCTTCCTATATGAATGTCCTCGATGGTTCTTTGATGACCATTTCATTAGACTAATTCACATAAGTTAAAAAGTTTTCCTCAAGACAGTCACACAGAAGCTTAAGAAAACATCATGTCTCCATCATCGCTAATCTAGTCGAAACATCATCGATTAGCTAAAAAGAACATGACTAAAAAAAGTCAATGAAAAACTTATCAAATATTTTCAAGTGTTTGTGAAATGTATCAAGATTTTCAAATAAGAATTCCAGACAGTCTGATCATTTAGTGTGTGTCAATTTTTAATCCTAGTAAAATAAGTCAATGAAATTCAAGGATCATGTTATGTGATCAAACTGTTTAGGGTCAAACAATGATATCCATCAAAGGTTCCAAAATATCTCTCTTCTGAATCTAAAATCTTCTTCTGATGTGTGACCAAGATGTTGCACTATTGAATCCATTTGGTACCAAAAATCTATGATGCGTACCCCCAAGTGATAAATGTGATCAATGTGAAACTTAGGGCAGCTGAACCTAGAATGCGACAAAATGCAGCTCTGAGACTTTATTAGGACTATGCACAAATGACAGATGCAATGAGGATATGAAAAAAGGAGATTATGAAACACAATATCTACAAATGCAACTAGGAAAGACCTTAAGGGACAAAAGACACCTATTTCCAAGTTTTCACCTCTTGGGATTATTGCTCTTTTTCTCTTTTTTTTCTACCAAGACGCCTATTGCTAGGTTTTCACCAAGGCACTTTTTTCTCTTTTTGAATGTTTTTTTGGCTTTTAAACTTTTTGATTTTTTTGTATTTTTATCTTTTCTCATTTTTTTGGTATTTTTGACTTTTTCCATGTACAAAGGTGATGCTGACTCATTTGATACTCTTTCCTGTGATACTCTTTCTTCTGAATTAGGTGTGAAACCTCTTAAGATGAATTCTATTGATAGGTTCTTGCAATTAATCACCATCACAATCGGCCAATTTGTAGGTCTCCATTCCAAATGAAGAAACAATGACAAAAGGACCAAGCCAATTTGCTTCCCACTTTCCTTTCTTTTCTCTATCAGCCTGATTTTTTGGATTTTCTCCCAATACTAGATCTCCTACTTGAAAGGTTTTGGTTTAATAAGTTTGTTATAGTTTCTTGAAATTTGATTCTTATACACTTTAAAATGATCATAGGCTTGAGTTTGATGTTCCTCCAACATTTCCAATTGTTGAAGTCAGGCAACTCTATAATCCTCATCTATGATTAATCCATGCAATGAGACTCTTAGGGATGGTATTTCAAGTTCTAAAGGTAGAACAACTTCGGCCCCATAAACCAATGAAAAAGGTGTAGCTCCTATTGGGGTTTGAATACTAGTCCTATATGCCCACAATGTTGGATTGATTTGAAGATGCCAATCTCTTCCTATCTTTCCAACTGATCTTATAAGAATTTTAAGGATGTTCTTGTTGGTAGCTTCTGCTTTTCCATTACCTTGGGGATAGTAAATGGATGAAGAGTGATGTCTAATATGAAATGTGTCACAAAGTTAATCAACATCTTTGTTCTTAAACTATTTTCCATTATCCGTGATGATGGTGTGAGGAATGCCATATCTGCAAATGATATGATTTAGGGTAAACATGGAAATTTGCTTCCCAGTTGCAGTTGTTAAAGGGACAACCTCAACACATTTAGTGAAGTACTCTATTGCTGTGATTATATACTTATGTCCATTTGAAGAAGGTGGATAAATCATGCCAATCAAATCAAAACCCCATTAATAGAATGGCCATGGTGTGACAAATAGGTGTAACTCTTGTGCTGGTGCATGGATCACGTCTC
The DNA here is from genome assembly GCA_018584345.1 of Thuja plicata. Lineage (NCBI taxonomy): Eukaryota > Viridiplantae > Streptophyta > Pinopsida > Cupressales > Cupressaceae > Thuja > Thuja plicata. Next base: position 40,597 of record MU215201.1, read on the forward strand.
CATGGTATTGACATTTTGCACAAACTTTGACAAACTGACAAGCATATCTTTCTAAGGTTTTCCAAAAGTACCCCATGCATAGGATTTTATTAGCTAGGTTTAAACCACTCGAATGTGACCCAAAAATCCCCTTGTGGACGTCTTTTAAAGATAATTTTGATTCATCTTCCTCTAGACACCTAAGGAGCATTCCGTCAAGACCTTTACGATACAATGTGTCAGAAAGGATGGTATAACGAACCACTTGTCTTATGAAATTGCACTTTTGAGCATAGGTTTGGTCTATAGGTAAGGTTTGATCTTTTAGGTAGGCATAAATGGGTCCATACCATGGTGAGTCATGTCCATTTAAAAGTGCAATAATTTGGGTATCAGGTAGGTCAAATGTTGGTTTAACCAATTCTTCCACCAAGAACTCATACTTTTCATTTTGATCGGGTATTTAAAGTAAAGATTCCAAAGTAGCGATTGCATCCGCTACTCTATTCTTGTCTCTTGGAATTTGTTCAAAAGTAATTAAAGTAAAGTAATTTTTCCAATCATCCACCAATCTTTTGTAAGGCATCAATTTTTCATCCTTGGTATTATATTCATCATTAACTTGATTGATGACTAATTGAGAGTCCCCATAGACTTGTAATTCTGTGACATTCCATTCCAACACCATATTTATACCTATGACCAAAGCTTCATACTCTGCTATGTTGTTGGTGCAAGGGAACAATAACTTGTAAGATTTTGGGATCATGTAATATTGTGGTGTAATCAAAAGAATGCCTGCTCCACTACCATTTTGGGTGTAAGATCCATCAAAGTATAAAGTCCATGTCTTAGCTTCCACATTAACAATTTCAAAATCTGGAAACTCCACTTGAATAGGATGTGTAGATTGTTGAGGATATTTAGCCAATTGATTGGCAATAACTTGACCTTTGATTGCTTTTCTATCAACATATTCAATGTCAAATTCACTAAGCACCATTACCCACTTTGAAATCCTTCCAGTTAAAGTTGTTTTGCTAAGTAAGTATTGTAAGGGATCAATTTTGGCTATGAGTTCACTTTTTGCAACAACATATAATGTCTTAACTTTTTAGAGGCAAATACCATTTCTAGGCAAGCCCTTTCCATGAAGCTATAGTTTAATTCATATTTGATCAATGTTCTACTCAAGTAGTAGATAGATCTTTCTTTTACTTCATCATCTTCTTATGCCAATAAGACTCCTAAAGATTTTTCTGTTGCTGAAATATAGAGTAATAAAGGTTTTCCTTGAATTGGTGACATCAAGATAGGTGGATTCATCAAGTATTTTTTCAACTATGTAAAGGCTTTATCACACTCCTCATCCCATGTGAAGATGGTGTCTTTATGTAGTAATCTGGTCAAAGAATGGCATTTTTCTGCCAATTGAGAAATGAACCTCCTTATAGATTGAAGCCTTCCTTGAAGTGACCTCATTTGACTAATATTCTTTGGAATGTCCATGTCCATTATTGCTTGTACTTTTTTAGGATCTACTTCAATGCCTTTTGCTGAAACAATGTACCCTAGGAGTTTTCCAGATTGTACCCCAAAAACACATTTCTTTGGGTTGAGTCTCACTTTGAATTGTTCTAGCCTTGTAAAAATATTTTCAATTATGGATAAATGATCTTTTATTTTATGTGACTTAGCTAGAATGTCATCCACATAATCTTCCATAAAGGTGTGCATCATGTCATGGAAAATGGTAGTCATTGCTCGTTGATAAGTGGTTCCGACATTTTTGAGACCGAAGGGCATTACATTCCAACAAAAGGTACTCCATGGGAATGTAAAGGATGTCTTCTCTTGATCCTTAGGTGCAATGAAAGTTTGATAATACCCACTAAATCCATCCATAAGTGAAAACATAGAATGACCTGCAGTGAGATCCACAATAGCATCAATGCTAGGCAATAAAAAGTCATCTTTTGGACAAGCAAGGTTTAAATATTTGAAATCCGTACAAACTCTTATGGTTTTATCATGTTTGGTAGCTGGTACAATGTTGGAGATCCATTCAACATATGCAATTACTCTTATAAATCCTACCTTGAGTAAGTTTGCCAATTCTGCTTTGACTAAAAGGGCTACATGTGGATGCATTTTCCTCAACTTCTGCTTGACTTTCTTAACCCCGAGTTTCACATTTAAATGATGCATTATGAAACTTGGATCTAATTCGGGCATGTCAGCATATGACCATGCAAATTTGATTTGTTTTTTTTGAAAGAATTCAATGAATTCTTTTCTCTCCAAGGGACTCAAAGATGCTACCAAGTGAATGAATTTAGGATCCTCTTCTGTTCCAATGTTAACCTTTTTTGTGGGTTCAATAAGTATAGGTGATCTTTCATCTTCATGAGATGGTAAGGTGTCCAACCTCTCTCCCTTAGGTGCCACAGTTGGGTTTTCACCTTCGGAAACATCCTTTATTTTTACCTTTTTTGGGTCTAACACTGCCACATGGTGGTTTTCACCACTAGACCTTCTCTTTTTTTTTTAAAATATATTTTCTCTTCATTTTTTGGATTAAGAGGTTGAAAAACTACCCCTATCATCATTTTCAGAGTGAATTTATTGATGGAAGAATTGGGTTCAACCGCATTGAGGTATAAGGCCATTGCATTGTCATTTGGGAAGTAGAGAAAGTCATTTGGCTCAGAAAGATCCCAATCAATAAGTTTGGGGTGCATTAAGGACAAGGATTCATTGGATGGGATTTCATTTGAAGGAGTTAAGGACATGAATTTATTTGATGGTTCATACATTGTATCATCAAGGTCTATGACATGTGCCTCTTCAAGATGGTCCATGGAAGAAGGATCAAAATCCTCCTCATTAGAGTCCTCTAAGATTTCTATGGGAAAGAAAGCATGTGGATTAAACACTAGGTTAGAATCTCCCACCCATGAAGGTACCCAAGGTTCACCTACCCATTGAGTTTTAAGAGGTTCTTGTTCTACATTGACTTGTTGAGGTTCACTTGATGTTTGTGTTGAATTCAAACTTTGAGTCACATGTTCTTGATTCTCAAATTTAGGAGGAGTTGTATAAATGTGAATGGTATCAACCTCTATGTCATGAAAATATTCTTCAGACAAGGAATCCCACTCATAATCCCTATAATCATCTTCACTTTCAAAACCTACCATATGGATATGTGCACGAAAATCATGCATGGGACTTGAACTTTCTCCCTTATGTTTAAAACCTATGCCGACTTTCTCTTCTTTTGCTCTCCAAACTAGTTCAATAGGTTCCAACAACCCTCTCTGCCGAACTCCTAAGGTTTCTTTTCCCTTATACCCCATTTTATTCATGATATCAAATCCTTTTCCATATTGATCAGTTTGGATGTTGATATGATACACCCTTTCATTGGAGTTAGCTAAATTATCGTCCTCTTTATAAAGCCATTGTAATACCATTTCCATTTCTTGTTTGTCACATTCTCTCACAAAATGGGAATTGTATTTATGAGGTTGATGATATTTGGATGGCTTCCCATGCATCCTTGGAGATGTGGGTAAATCAAATAGGGAAATAGAATATTCCCCTACCCCTTTTGAGTGAACTTTGCATTGTTTCTAAAATTGGTTCATCAAGTCACTCATCTTTTCATAATGATCTTTCTTAGTTTGATCCCTTTCTTCCTTAGTGGGTTTTTAAGTTTCCATTCTCAATGTTGATGTCTGGACTGAATTATCATTTGAATTTGAAACCTCATAACTCATCTTTTCTTTTCCCTTAGTTGATGTAGTTGAGTTAGTTTGAATAGGGTTAGAAGTCGATGTAACATTTGATGTTGGTTTTGGAGTTTCCTCCTTGGCTTCTTCCATGGTAATATCAAGGATGATCCTTCCCTATTATGAGGAATATACAATTCATGACTTGGCTTTAAAGCATTGCAATATTGGAAAGGGTTTGAATCTCCTCCAATCGTGATCTCTTCCCCATGTATGGAAATTTTATGCATTGGTGATATGTAGAAGGTACCACTTGCATTTCATGTATCCATGGCCTCCCTAGTAAGATGTTGTAGGTCAATTTCATAACAAGAACCTTACATATGGTATCCTTTTTGATAGGTCTCACTTGAATTGGTAGAATGATCATACCCTTTGAAGATATTTCCTCCTCATCATAAGCCTTAATAGTGATTTTATTTTTAGGAGCAATGGAAGAATCAGTTAACCGGTAATGACTTGACTAGGTTTAAAGTGCAAATATTAAGACTAGCTCCCCCATATATGAGAAATCTCTTGACCCTATGTCTTTGGATTAATACCTCTATATGCAAGGGTAAGTTTTGAGGATGTGTGATAGACATATCATCTTGCTCCGAAAATGAAAGACAATGAGGGGCTATGAGATGCCCTACCATGTTATGAAATTTATCTTCCTCCAAGTTTATAGGAACAGTGGTCTCAACCAAGGATTTTTCCAGGATTTCCTTGTGATTAGGAGATAATTTCAACAACTCCAAAATGGATATTTCTGCTGCAGTCTTTTGTAATTGATCTACCAAACTATAAGGCTTTGTTGTGGGTGGTGTTTGTTTAGCCAGAATAGTTGGTGTTTTAGGGCCAATAATAATAGGAGTACCCCCTTGTAGGGTAACCTTTGAGGCTTTCCCCCTTGTGATGGAATTAGCAGACTCTTGAATAGGTTTATCTTTTATCACAACAACATTGATAGTATTGTCATAAGTATGAGCAAAGTTAACATTATTATTGCCTCTTGCATTATTTGTACTGTTTCCTCCATTGTTTGAGTTGAAAGATTCTCCTTTTTCATGTTTATAGAAAGGTGTCTTAAAGGTCATGTGATCTTCATTAGTTTGAGGGCCTTCCACTTTTATCACACCATTATCTATGAGATCTTGTACCACATGTCTGAGACGCATGCAATCATTTGTGTTATGTCCCCGATTTCTATGGTACTCACAATGGTTATTCTCACTCCACCAATTTGGCTTGATTTGAGGTTCGTATGGTTGAGCCTTTGGTAAGTAAATAAGTTTATTTGCAATAAGTGTCCTTAATGAATTCTCCAATGGTTCACCCAAATTAGTGAATGTCCTTTTGGGTGTAGGTGCAAAGAAAGGCTTAGGTTTGTAAGCCCCTTGATTATTCCCAAAGTTGTTATTAGTGTGGTTGTTGTTAAAGGGTACTTTGGGTGCTTGATTCACATTATTGGCTTGAACTGAGTTTTGAGTGAGATTGAAAGGGGTGGCCTTTAAGGTGTTAGCCTCTACCACTCTATCATTAACCACTCCTTTATTGTTGTTATTCTTCATCCAAAATCGATTGTTGTTAGGGGAATTGTGATTTTGATTAGTGTTGGAGGTATTGTTGTTGTTGTTATTCTTGTTATCCTTGTAAAGTTTAATTTCTCCACTTTTTATCAACACCTCTTACATTGTCACCCCATTCTCAATTAGGTCTTGAAATGACCTAGGACATTGTAGCCTTAATCGATAGTTCATTTCATGATTCAAGCTGTTTACAAAAATATCCATCTTCTCCTTTTTGGGTACACTTCGAGGGTATCTAGAAAATACCGCTCTCTATCATTGTAGGAAAAGTAGGAATCCCTCTCCTTCTCTTTGTTTGGTGTTACACAAATTAAGCATTGTAACCTCAAGTTTGATGTTATAGGAATAGTGAGTTACAAACTTAGAGGCCAATTCCTCAAAAGTTCGAATGCCGGAGGGTAACTTTGAAAACCACTCCATTGCCATACCTCCCAAACTTCTAGGGAATAACCTCATTAGGTAAGTTGTGTCATGCATGAACTCTAGGCTTAAGGCACAAAATTCCCTTAAGTGATCTTGATGATCAGATGTTCCTTCATATTTTTCATATTTATGAAAAATGACATTTGTTGGAAATGAAACCATGATTAAAGACTTATCAAATGGAAATGGACACAAAGCTTCGATAGAAAAGGGTTTAGGAGCCCCAATTTGTTTTATCGTGTCCAATTTCATTTGGAAAAGTTGAAATTTCTTGTTCATGATGTCAATGGGATTAGCCTCAACTTCTTCTTATTTAAGTTTGTTGACATCATAATCATATGGAAGTTTGAGACCTGTTTGTGCTAGGTCTAAAAAGTACTTCTCCTTGTCTTTTTCCAACACTTTTTCCATAAGCTTCATGAAGAAAGGAATTTGCATAGCTTCATTAAAATTTTCATCAGTTAAATCCTCATTGTTAGGGTCAATGTTGCCTCCATTGTTGTTATTGTTCAACCCTTGATTATTAAGGTCATTGTTTGCTCCTCCATTGTTGTTTTTATTGGATCCTTGGTTGTTAGGATCAACATTTCACCCTCCATTATTGTTCATATCCTTGTTTACATGGTTGATTTGATCAGGATTTATATGGCCAAATGGAAAAGACATTGTTGGTTCTGTTTCCTTGATGGGTTCTTGTAATGGTCTTGAAGAACTAAAAGGATCACCTGAAAAAGGACACTCTTGCCTTAGATAAGATCCGTCTGGTTGTATGGTAGCCTTAATGTAATGAGATCGAGTAAAAACCCACATTAATATAAATCAAATGAAGATTCTAGGCTTTTATCTTACTTAAGTGATCAATCCGTGGATGATTTTGCAAAATGCCCAATAATGGCAGATTCTAATCCAATTGAGTATACACAAAGGTAAAATGTCCAAAAGGGTATCTAAAAATGGAATTTTCTTATTTTCAACCCCTCAGTATATATCCACTATTTGCCCTTTTTTTTTTTTCTGGGTGGCTCTTGCCTGTGTGTAGGTGGCCTTTAATTGTTGATATATGGTCACTGGAATTCTTGTACGCAGCTCTCTGCAGTTAGCAGGCGGCGTTTGCCTGTTGATAGACAATTTTAAACTATTGACACGTGACACTTTCCAGTGGCTTACATGACTTTTGAATGTTTATAAGCGGCATTTCAAAGTTGTTAGCGGTCCAGGATTGTTTGTACATGGTATTGAATTATTGGTTCGCGACTCTTTGCTGATCAAAGTTGAAATTGTCAATTTTTTTGTTATTTTCTGGATTTAAAATTTTAAAGGCTTTGATCATATTTATCAAAAAAGAATCTTGCATGAAAATAGAGTACAAGCTCAACACACACATCAAAATTGTATCATATCCCTAAAACAACACTAAAAGTGTATGTTCTCAGATGTTTTCACAGGTATGCACAAGAATTTCTTCCAAATAATCTATCTTAGAGTCAAACAAACTTGGCTTTTAACAATGACTCTAAAAAGATATGTTTGCTATTTTATCAAGGTTTTAAATCACTTCCATTCTAAATCTTTCTAAGATCCTTTACCCCCTTGCGGGCTTCCCACATGCACAAAGTATGATTTTGCGCAATCCAGAAGGACTACTCGAGGAAGTGAGGATGGCTTGCACAAGGTTTAGTCACTTTCTGATTAAGGTAAAGTGCATTTATTTATAGTGGGTCGGATGACATTGCGGAAAAAGAAAATATCTCCCACTTTGGTTCGTTCCCTCTCACCATCCTCGTAAGGAAAATATCGGGAGGTAGGCCCTCTAAAGCATTATTCTATTTAGAATGTATATGGAAAGCAAGAAGTGAACTTAGTCTGACAAGTTTGGGAATTTGATTCACTCAAAGAGTGAATAGCATATCCCTATTGTCTTCCTTTGTCCCAAACACCTCAAGAAAAAATTGTACATTTTCAACCTCTTGACAAGGAGGTTCTTAAAATTGAGATGTGTGGTTCAATTCTTTATCCTTTTCTTTGCACTAAATTGACTTTGCATGTTTGGCTTTCTGATTCACTTCAAAAAGTGAAGAGCATATGCCTAATTCTTGTTAAATTTAGACAATTAGAAGGATTTTCTTAGTTATACTATATTTAAATGAAATGCCACAATTTAATCAATGCAAGCTTGATAAGATAAATACCTTATTTTTGGAGCTAGCAAAGGCTAGGCACATTTTTGATTGATTTGTGCTTTATTTTAACACACCTAGTGGCGATCGTTCCCACTCCAGCTCCTCCAACAAGTTAGTCGACACAATCGAAACAAAGTGAAGAAAAACTTAGAATTCTCAAAAGATAAAACACTCCTAAGCTCTCTTAATCAAATTTGGTCAAATCAAAGCTTGAAGAACTTAGAATGAAAATCTATTAAAGAGTAGGAAACTTTTCTTTATAAGCAAAAAAAACTTTAGTGTAATGATCATAAAGGTGTTCTTCTTCAAACAAACTCTCTAAAAGATTAGATGCATGTATTTGTTTATCATGTTTAGCCTTAATCCTTACCTCTTTGCTAGGCCTTGTGACTCGCTTCTTTGGTTTCTACACTTTTGGGTGATTTTTCATCCGCAACAAAGAAAAACACAGAGAGTTAAAACAGTGAGTAAAACATCAGAAATTTGATTTAAAGAAAAAATGTCTACGCAACATTTAATAGCTAATACACGACATTTAACTATTACTACGCGTAAATGAAAACTTTGAAAGTGGCTTTAAAATCTTAAAAGGCGGCTTGGAAAAATCCACAGGTGATCAAATAAAAGCCATAGGAAGCTCTTGGAAGTTCACAAGCGGTCTTTTATGTCTGACAGGCGGCACACTTTATCTCACAGGTGGCACACTTTTCCTCCCAGGTGGCCCACTTTACCTCACAGGCTGCTTAAGAAAGAAAGACGGAGATGAAAGAAAATCCATACGCAATGCTTTAGTGTTCACAGGCGGCTCTGAATACTTCGTAGGCGGTTATTCTCCTATTTTCCTATAAAATAACACAAAGAATAATACAAAAAACACAAAATATTAAGATAAACATGTTAGAAATGAGGCCTAAATCCCCACGGTGGTCGCCATTTGTGTGTGTGAGATTACACCTTCATGAAATTAGGATTAGTAACAACAACTCTATGGAAAGAAAATGCTATTTAATCTAAGAATTGAAGTTAAACCCATGAAATCTTATGTTCTCTAACTAAGCTTTGTTAAGAGAGCTCTCAGCCTTAATCGCTCTCAAGGACAATCCTAGAATGAGAAGAAAATGATAAACATGCTCTAATCTAACTAAAATGCTCCAAGATATGCTATGAAATCAACAAATGCTTCTAGAAATGATACTCTAAATGCTATGCAAATGCTGAAATACTCTCAAAAGCTCTCTAATGCTCTCCAAATGCCTATAATAAGGATGCTTTGCTCTTGAAATTCTTGGATCCCAAACACAAAGAAAATGACTTGTATTTATAGCAATTTCTCAAGGGTAGGGGGTAGAGTGAGTTGATCATGATCAAGCCTTGGTTGAGTAAAAAGCTTTGAGGTGCTTTCAAATGGAGGGAAAATTGAGTGGTTGTCCTCAAAGAAATTAGGAATTATATAATTCAATCATTTAATTAATTTATCCATGTAAGGGTGAATGGGTTGGATTTGATTTTTTTGATTTTTAAACTATATAATTAATTGATTAAAATCAATTGCATAATTTTGATTAATCCCTTTTAGGCTTGAATTTAATTATTTGATTTCATGATTATTTAATCCTTTGATTTAATTTGATTTTTGTCCACTTTGCTTGATAAATGTCCATTTGATTTGATTTTGATCCCTTTTAATGCATTTTGATGAGATTTGAGGCAGTTGGTTGAGATTTACAATTTTGAATGCTTTAGATACACCTGGTCAAATTTAGGTGTCTACAGCAGTAAAGAAATGCAAAAGACAAAAGAGGAAAAAGATAGTTGTTTTGCTAATATGTTTGCTTCATGTGTAGGTAATGTAGTGTTCTTTATTCAGTAAGAGGGAAACAGAGAGCGCAACCACATGCGAGTGCTAAAGAAGTAGAAAAGCAAAAGTTAATAAGAGGGATTTATCCCACATTAGCCACGTCTGAGGGTAACTTGTTATTTTTATACATCAACGCACACATAAGAAGTTCCAAAAAGGTAGATGCCTTTTGGAAAGAGTCTCGCACACATGTCATGGATAGATGGTAGTCGACGCGGAATATTTTGTGGGCCTAAGGTGATGGGGCATCGAAAAGGAAGATTGGTAGTGAATCAGTGCACGTCATGTGCCATAAAACAATGATGAAGATGATGAGGTGACCAATAACATGATAGTCAAAGAGGGTCCCATGGTGGTAACATCAAGTGGTTATTTGGGAGGTCGCGAGAGATGGTAGTGGTCAGTAATAAGTGTCACAACCTGGTGACAAACAATTGTTGTTATTTTTCACGAGATCGCAGTGGTCAAGGAAGATAATATAATATATTTGCGAGCTCATGAGTGATGATTGTTGTTGGGTTGCGATGGTTAAAGACAATCAGAGATAAAAATGGAGAGCTCATGAATAGCGGTTGTTGTAAGGTCACAAAGTCATGAGAAGTTATGATATGTTGGTCAAGAGTTAACAATAGGCTACCACATGTCTGAAAGCATTCCTCGTTGTTGGGTCGTGAGAGTTAAAGATAGTTAGTAGATCAAGTGGAGAGATGGTGATGACAGTTAGTTGTTGGGTCGCGAGGTAGGCTGGTGGCTAGAGATAATAGTGGAGAGCTAGTGACTGGGTGCCTCGTGTCATGTCATCATGGGCTTGCAGGATGAAAATGAATAGTGATCTTGAGTTAGAGAGTTAGCAATAAGCTGCCACATGGAGGTTCATATGCGACAATGAAGGTAGAGCATTTATGGAGTCGTCATCCTTAGTTCTAAAAAAAAGAGGACTCTTTCACTTCTCTAAGATCTTTTTGGGAAGATTATGTTCCTCTTTTGGGGCTATTTTTCTAGATTTGACCCCATTTTTGAAATTCAGCTCCTTTTTTTATGAGAATTCTGGGGGGAAATTAAGGATGATATATATGTTGGAAAGATTTCTACAATGTAGACAATTGTTATTTTTTCATTGATGTCAAACCTTAACTAGTGAGACTATTGCTATATGTTTGAGTACCTTATCCATTGATTGATGAAGATTTGAAAGAATGGGATAACAAGAAGACCAAGGAAATGGTTGAGTTATGAGTATACACTAGGGTACTTGATCATTTGGCACTTTGGAAAACTAATATGTTGTGTATCTATCACTGACAGTTCATTGGAAGGTCGATGTCGAGCAAAGAAAATTCGATGCCGAGCAAAGTGAAATGTGATGCCAAGCAAAGTGAAAGATGATGCCAAGCAAAGTAAAGATGATGCCGAGTGCCAGTGAAATGCTGAGGGAGACAGAGGAAGCCGAGCAGTAGTATTTTGTTAATTGATGAGATTTGAGATCTATAGCCGACATAGTTGATTTTATTGGGATATGCATTGTTAATTAAGATTGGTCCACACTCATTTAATGCATGGGAAACCATTATTAGCGCATGGATTCAATGTTTAATTAATGACTATATTGGAGAAATAAATTAAATATAATGATGGAAAGATCTGTTGGATCTGACCTAACCTAAGATCTATGATCTTGATTAAGCGGCAAAATATTTATCTAACCTAGATGAAGAGGTATATTATAACCTACTATGGTTATTGTTATGGTATCCAAGCAAGGAGAAGTTGAATGCAAAAAGTATTGCATGGTTAATTGACTGATTGGTAAAGACCTAGTAGAGAAGGCTGAGCAGAGAAGTGAAGTGATTGCTTGATGGATTTCCAAGTAGATCTAAAGTTTGAGATAAAAATGTAGGCCACTCAGTGAATTAGCATTAGAGCTGAAATTGGATCTGGATTTGCAAAGTAAGTTGTATGTATCAGATCACACTTGCTGATTACTGTATGCCTCTCTGTCCAGTTTCCCACAGCTTTCCAAGGGCGGGGGTTAGTAGCCAAGGTTCACAATTGAATGCAAATCTATTACGCAATAACTACTAAACGAATGATCGAAACGTGAGCAATAAAATGTACAAACAAGAGAAAGGAAGACAAACGAATGCAAACCCTTTGATGCTTGAAGCTTCTATTGTTTCTCTCTACTCCTTCCGAAACGGTGTTCTTGATGCTCAGTATTGGCTGTGCAGCGTCTATGACTTGAGAAGCGTCAAGAATTTGATAATTGCAATGTGTGTGTGTGATCGCAAGATGGCTTTGAATGTTGACAGCGTAATGGCGCTTTAAGCTTGAAATCCTGGATCCTTCAAATGGTTATGAAGGGTTTATTATATAGGAATTGCTGATGAAATGAGTGGTTGAGATCAATCCCAGAGATGGGGAGATGAACGGTTGTGATAAACAAGAACAGGAGAGATCCACAGTAAACTCCACCTCTTTATTTGGTTAAGAGGAGATGGAGTTTGGTTAACTGAGGAGCTAATTGTGAGTTACCTTTTTGAACTGAAGAGGTGGGTGAAGTTACCCATG
>MU215201.1:89614-107576 GCA_018584345.1 Thuja plicata
TGGGATAACAAGAAGACCAAGGAAATGGTTGAGTTATGAGTATACACTAGGGTACTTGATCATTTGGCACTTTGGAAAAGTGATACGTTGTTTATCTATCACTAACAGTTCACTGAAAGGTCAATGCTGAGCAAAGAAAAGTTGATATTGAGAAAAGTGAAAGGTGATTCTGAACAAAGTAAAGATGATGTCGAGTGCCAGTAAAATCCTGAGGGAGACAGAGGAAGCCAAGTAGTAGTATTTTGTTAATTGATGAGATTTGAGATCTATGGCCGACATAGTTGATTTTATTGGGATATGCATTGTTAATTAAGATTGGTCCACACTCATCTAATGCATGGGAAACCATTATTAGCACATGGATTTAATGTTTAATTAATGACTGTATTGGAGAAATAAATTAAATGTAATGATGGAAAGATCCGTTGGATCTAACCTAACCTAAGATCTACGATCTTGATTAAGAGACAAAAGATTTATCTGACCTAGATGAAGAGGTATATTATAACCTACTATGGTTATTGTTATGGTATCCAAGCAAGGAGAAGTTGAATGCAAAAATTATTGCATGGTTAATTTTCTGATTGGTAAAGACCTAGCAGAGAAGACTGAGCAGAGAAGCGAAGTGATTGCTTGATGAATTTCCAAGCAGATCTAAAGTTTGAGATGAAAATGGAGGCCACTCAGTGAATTAGCATTACAACTAAAGTTGGATTTGGATTTACAAAGTAAGTTGTATGTATCAGATCACACCTACTGATTACTTTCTAAATATTGTATTAGTGCAAATCCTTTAATCAGGTTGACCTAACGGTCATTGTATAAATCCTTTGAATAAGGTGACATTTAGATTGGAATGTTCTAAGTCCTCTAACAAGGCCACTCCTGACATGGTGATTAAATCCTTTAACCAGGTCACATTTGACAGTGTGTTTTGTAACCTTTAACAGGGTTGGCTCCTAACAGGGCATCACTTCAGAAGAGTGAAATTTTGGTAGCATGTTACTGGTGGTTTTTCTCATATTGGTTTTCCATGTTAAATCATGGTGTCAAAATGTGTGAATGTTATTTTTGTGTTTTACTATTAAGTTTCTGCAAGCTTATTTTATTAGTACAGTAAACTACACACTTTTATTGTTTATTGCTGCCGAGCAGATCTGAGTTGTTGAAGTTGGTTTAATGTTTTACATGGGCACATTTGGACCTGAGGATAACTGATTCACCCCCCCTCTTAGTTATTGCATCCTATCTAGAAATAGTGTTATGTAAATCATGAATGTCCCTCAGATTATGCATTAGATCAGTGACAATTCAGTCCTACAATGGAAGATTCAAATGTAGAATTAATCTATTTAGTATGAAATTCAAGATAAAATAACATAGTTCAATGATTCACTAAAGCACAAAATAAATGTTCTCTAATTAGTTCTCAAAACATGAAATCAATTTGATAACATAAGATTGAAATCAGAATTCTAAAAATTGGGACCCTTTGAGCTAAAAAATTAGTCCTTTTATGGAGGAGAATGAGAAATGGAGGGTTGAGATCAATCCATGAGGAGAGGTGAGGATTGAAATTTAGTTGATCCATGTGAGTGAACTCTCATTGGTTCATGGATTGACTTTTCAAGTGCAAGTGATGAGTTGTTATTTTGACAGTATTTATTAATTCCCTTTTAATTAATTACTTTAGCCAAGGATTTTAATGGGATTGATTTATTAAATAGGCCAAGGTAATTAATGTGAGGTAGTGATAAAATCACTTTGATTTGAGGGATTATTTTGATTTTAATGAATTATGTCAATAATCAGATAGTTGGATTGACATAATTGAGGGTATGATCACATTTAGGGAAAACAAGGTCCCTGGTTGGAGTAGACCAATTTAGGATGGTTACATTTGCCCCTCTTTGAATTGATGTGCAAGCAACACATTGATTCAAAGAATATCTAATATTGACTTCAGAAAGTTTTGAGAATTTTGAACTTGATTGAATGAAATTTATATTATGATACCAGTCTCGAACTTGATTGACCTAAGACTGATAGTACCGACTTTGAACTTGATCGAATGAAGGTCAATTGAACCCTGATATAGAGATATCAATTCTGAACTTGATAGAACTAGAATTGATAATATTGACTTTGAACTTGATCAAATGAAGGTCAGTAAGAAGCTTACTTAGAGATTGAGATATCAATTCAAAACTTGAATGAATGAGAATTGATAATATTGACTCCTAACTTGGTCGAACGAAGGTTAGTACAAAGCTACCGAGAGCTTGATAAAGATTTGAGATTGTAGGCATAGATATCTGACTTATTTTGCACTGAAGTCTTTTATCCAATAGTCTCAATTTGATCAACAGAACTGCCATGCCCTTAGTCTTTTGATGATGAAGTCAATTTTTCTTTGAGCAGGAAATTGATTGATTTTAAGAGTGATCATGCCCCCTCGGGAATGAAATCAAAGGAAAATTCCCTCATTTAGAATGACAGATCGATGAAACACTCGATTAGATCATGGAAGAATCAATTATAATATGTGATGGAGTGGAACTGTGTTAAGAGGAAACACAATTTTACCAAGTGGACTACTTTGAAATGTAATTATGAGAATGAAAAAAATGATGTACGACCAATATTTGAAAATTGTGATGTGCAACTTGTTGACAAAGAACCTTGAAAACCATTGTGTAAAGCTTGCAAATCATTTTCTGTATGCATAGATCATTTCAGCATTTGTTGGAGACCATCAAAAAATGAGTACTGCACTGTGATTTATGTTGTGTGCGTGTTCGATTTCAATCCCGATAGATTGTAGAAGGTGTAGACGTCTAAAATTATCCTTATATTAATTTAATTAATATTCTCATAACATTATAGTTAATTTTAAATTAATTATATTTTTTATATTCTTCTATTTATTTAATTAATTAAATATGATTCACCTTCATAATATTTAAATCTTAATTTAAATATTATTGCCCTTTTTAATGTATTAAATATTATTTATATACATTTCCCTCATTTATTCCTTTTAACTAAATTTATAATTTATTTATTCCTCCACATGACTTAATTCTACTAAACCACAATTAATCTAAATTTCATTTCGATTAAACCAATTTAAACCTAGATCCTACCCTACCTCACATCACTCTCACCAAATAGACCTACTCACTAATTAACTAAGGTTAATTAGGCTAATTTCTTGATTCCTACACATATTAGTCTTAATTATTTTCTCACACATGTGTGAGCAAATTTTGAAAAATTGACTTTTCAAAATAATCCTAATTTGGTGCCAACAAGGTTTCTTACAACCTTGATGACACTTTCTTACACTTTCTAAAAGTTTTTTATTGGACAAAAACTCTTACACCTCTTACAAGATCCTTCACATGTGTACTTTTAAGTACACCTTGACCCATCGCATCACAAGTTGCTCACACATGTGTGAGCAGACTTGGCCTCTTACATGGCTTATGTGTCCCTCATGTGTCACCTATGTGTATGCCACATGAGATCCACCTCATCCAAGCCCTCTCTTTCCTCCAAAAAATCTATAAATAGAGGCCATTGCCAAGAGAAAGTCATCTCCATTTTATGCATTGTTATCATGTTAGAATCGCTCTAGAATTTCATAGTTCATTTTCATGTTTTTCAATCTTAGTTCATTATTGAATCTAGAAATCACATGCTAGGATTAATGGTGAATGAATCTAGTTTGGTTGTCAATTTGCATATCATCTTAAGTGTAGTGTTTGCATCCTCATCATCATTTGGTGAAGGCTTAAGACAAGTTTCCCATACTTGTTCTTGAGCTCTTCTTCATATCCATTAGTTGCATTTAGTTTCATCATTAATCAAGTGGGATTTTAATATCGTGTTGGGAAAGCACACCCACATACTTCTCTAAGAGAAAATCAACAAGGCATTGGGTGCCCTTGTTCAGCTCATCGAAGGTTGTGATGGAATTCTTTGTTTTAGAGTATGTTTAGATATGTTAGTGTGTTTATTTGATTTATATCTCTAACATTTGCATGTCTGAGCATGCTCCTAATAGGTAGGTTTCCAACACATATATTTTGGCACACCTGGTGGGACCCACGTCCCTTATTTTGTAATTTTCTAACAAATTTTGTGTATTTTCCATAAAAAATTTGTGTCCCTGCTCTGATTTTGTCCTTCGCATTCCCAGACCGTTGTTTGTGTAGATCACCGTCTCTGCAGATCTGCCATTTGCATCTACAGACATCCATCTCCACGCCATAAAATATAGACTTAGCTCAAGCTTGTTTTAAAATGATTTTTACTAAATTTTGAGGTTTCTGACAGGGTGTTAATTTTTAAGAGTTGAACACTGTCAAAATCAGTAAAAAATTAAATATTTCTATTTACTAAGTCTTTTGTTAACTAACTATCTATGTTCAGATGTCTGTGAAGGTTATCGACCATCTCCGCAGATTGTCGTCTGTGCACTGAAACTGACGTCTGTGAATTTTTGGATCTTTTGACAGGTATCATTTTCTTTTTTTACAGACTATCATCTACGCTCTGACTTTGCCATCTATGCAGATCATCATCTACACTCTGACTCTGACATATGCACATATTTTCTCTAATTTAGTATTGTTTAGAAAATTTCAGGGTTACTAATCTTTTTCAAGGTTTTGCAGCACCATTTTCAAAGACAAAGATTTAAAACTACTGACTTTGTTGTGCTTGTAGGACGATTAGAAAAGATTAAACTCAAAAACTACTCTCATTTGTTTTGTAGGTTGCCTTAAAGGAATTCAACCTAATGATCGTGTTTTTTAACATAATATTTTATTTTAGGCACCTAGATTAATTATGAGATTTTATTTGTATGATTCAAAATAAAAATTAGGGGAGTATGCTCTCTTCCTTTTTTGGAAGATCAAAAACCTAGACATATTTATTTTGTGTTAAACAAATAAGTCTTTTTTTTGGGAAAAGAACAAGTGTTTGGCATGTTTGGGAGAAATTGACACTGGTTAGGAGAGTATGCTCTTTTCCCCTTGAGGATAAATAAGAAATCTAGACCCCTTTCATCTCCAATCTATGTTTTCAAGTTAATCCTTTGGTTGGGCCTATCGGTTGAGGAAAAAATCTCCCGAGAATGACTCATGTGAGAACGAGGTGTAAGCCACACCACTCCAACTCACGTTAATCAAATTTACTCCTTGGAGGAAAAAGGACTTGGGAGTCAGTTGACATTTGAGCTTATACTCAACTCTCGTCTAACATAAGTGCGGCCTCGCAATCTCAATCATGTTTACATGACCACTTTTGTCAAGACGCTCTATGGGGCTATACACCTAAATCGTTCTTACACAAACATAGAGGATAAAATCGAATGGAGACCCTTACTAAGTACTCTAGGCATAAAAGCTACCTGATTCACCTCTGAATGGTGATTTATTATAGTGCAAGGGGAGGAAAGATTCTCCCCTAAGATTTCCATCATATGTGTCTTAGGGTATTGTGTTGCGAAAGAGATCTTTGTAGAATGACAACAATACCTAGAAAAAGGAAAAAATATGGGTGCTCTTTTGGGAGTGACACTACTATATGAGCCAAAGGACTACCAAGCAATGGGCCTATAATATTTCATTTGAAGCCAATTCCTTAAGGTAGCTACTATTTGTACTGTCTTGAAAGAGTCACTTGAACATACACAAACAAAATATCAAAATTTTATCCAAATTCCCCAGAGTCACACTTTCTTGTATCCCTCAAGGTTGCTTTGTCCCTTGTTGGATTGTTTTCAAGACACATGCTGGTTATTTTCTGGTTTGATTATGCTGAAATTGGTTCTTTCCATTGAACAAATCCACTAAAGATCAAACTAAAATTGAAAATCTATCCAAAACATTAAAAGATATCCTAATTACAGACTGTCATCTCCACTTTGGAGTTGACGTCTTCACAGATCACCGTCTGCGTAGATCATTGTCTATGCATATTGCCGTCTACGTCTGAGACTGTCATCTTCACTTAAAAATAGTGAGCTTCAAAATCTATCAAAATCTTTGAAATTTTCTCTCTTGTGGGATATCAAAACCATTTGTCTTGAATCATTCAGTCAAAATAAGATTTTTTTCCATATGACATAACCGGTTCAAAGAAACACAGCCCCTCTAGTTTATCAAGAACAGAAAGAGACTACTCACAAATCCAAAGAATATCAACACATTTCCACATCAATCAAGCAAGAAATCGAGTATTGTGAGAAAATTGACAAAATCATGTACAACAACAAAGTTTGCAACTTCATGGCCAAATATCCTATTAACTGTACCTTTGTCACCCTTGAACAATACATTTAGACAAACCTCTTGTTTCTAAAATCAATTCTTCAATTCTTCCATCATCATCAAACATATTTCTTCCTCTTGGAGCATTAGATCAAACCTCTTTACATCAAAACAAATCAATCCCTTGTAGGTTGAAAGACCTTAATCAAAAGTATTACAGACCTTCATCATCAAAAAAATACAACATTGCTTGTAGACCATCAGTCTGTCTCAAGTAATTTAAATCCATTAGTGATATCCCATTTTTCTTGAGATCACAAGTCTATCTTCAAGTAGGAAAGATATCACTTAATCCTTTTGTATTTGTGTCATCAAAAAGTCTTGTTATGCCTAGGTTTTGTTCTAAAAACCTTTAAATCAAAATCAATCATCAATCAATCCAATTAAATCAAATCAAATCAAGAATAAGATCTTTTCTCTATTCCCTTGCATCTCTCAATCTTACATCTTCTCATCTTCCATTCTTCTAAGTCTGCCATTGTATGGTAGTCACTCGATCCCAAGCTAGAAACATGAGGCATGTAACACTCAACAATGCTACCTATAAGGAGAATCCTTTTGCCCATCAATTCTTTCAAGGCACTGCAATACCACCTGAGGACATAACCAATGCTCTTGAAGAAATTGAGTTAGTGGATCAAGAAGAAATACCTACACAAGTGAACAATTTCCTTATCGATCCATATAACTTAGAAATGGTTGAGAAGGCCATTAGTTAAAACAATGGTGAAATCTTGTTGAATCTCATTCGAAATGGCCTTACAGTGCCTACTGACTTTGATGAATCACTCCTTACTCAAAACATCACCAAAGTCACAGCTACTACCGTGACCATGGCTTCCAATTCAATTGCTACATCATCACGTGATACTGGTAAAGGAGATGTTAGTGAACTTTCCATGTCAATACCTATGTCAACACCTGTATCAGCAACTACATCATTAGTCCAATTGACACAAGAACAAATTTAATAGATCCTAAGCATTTTTTCAAATATTATTGCGCACAATAGCACTCATGTGACAACGGATACCACTCAAGGAGAGAGTGCTAATGTCAACAACATAGGGCAGATTTCCATGCCCTTTCCTACACCATCTATGTTTCAAACAATGAGAATGAAGACATCTGCAACAAACACATCTAGAGCTTATCAATATATACCCCCTCCTTCAATTGGTATGACCTCCACTGGGTTTTTAGATACACAATTTGGAGGAGGAGGAGCTTATGTGCCACCATTTACTCTGCATAATGCTCCAGATTTATCCCTACAAGTTAATGAACTCAAAAATTTGGTGCATGGTTTACAAAATGGGGGCAAAAAGGAGTTTTCTTTTGAGAAAATTTGTCCCTATCCATTTGACAAGTCCATCACAATGCAACCATTCCCCCCAAACTTTGTGATGCCTAAATTTGAGAAATACAAAGGTGAAACATGTCCTCTACAACATCTCAAATAATTTTACATTGTATGTCAAGAAGTTGCATATAAATTTTTTTACCTAAAAAGACTCTTCACTAGGAGTCTTGGAGGCACAACTTTGGAATGGTTCATGGCCCTTCCTTATGGATCAATCTCTACTTTCTCTGATCTTGCATAGAAGTTTTTTGGACAATATTTATATAACATTGAGCATCAAGAAATACTTAGCGATTTGTGCAATACTAAACAAAATAATGGGGAAACCTTTGCTAGTTTCTTACAATAATGGAGACATATTGAAAATTGCATGCCATGGAAAATACTTGATAGTCACTTAATTGGCATCTTCATAAATAAATTGATCTCTGAGATTTCATTCCAAATGAAAATGGCTTCACCTGACACCTTTGAATCCCTTGTCAAGAAGGGAAAAGACATTGAAGATGACCTTTTGCAAAAAGGTAGCATCAAACATTATACTCCTTCCAACTGTGATAAACCAAAATTCTACAGTAAAAACAAAGGAGTTGTCAATGATGGAGTGACTGACGCCAAGCATGTTCAAAATATTCAAGCATCCAACAATAATAATCAAAACAATCGCAATAACGATCAAAATCAAAATCAGAATCGCAACAACAATCAAAATCAAAATCAGAACAATCAAAATCAATATCAAAACAATAATCAAAATAACAATTAACAACAACCACACAACCAATCATATTTGTTCCCTCGCAACAACAATAACAACAAAAATAACAATAATCATCAATGATGACAATTCACAACATTAGCAGAACCCCTAGACTTGATCTTTAAACAACTTGTGGACCAAGGAATGATAATCTATCAAAACACATAGCATTTTGATGAGAATCAACCCAAACCTGCTTGGTATAGAGACACTAAATATTGTGATTATCATTGCATCAAAGGACATGATACAAATAAATGTATGAAGCTCAGACACTTTGTGCAAGATCTCATTGAAGATGGAAAAATTGAAGTTGAAGGTCAAAATGCATCCTCATCAAATGCAAAACTTAAAGTCTACAATCAGCCCTTTCCACAACACAATCAAAACAATGCATCCAATGCAATCCGATATGATTACTCTACCAATACTATCATAGGAAATGATCGAACATGTGGGATTCTAGAAGAAAACAATATCTTTGGGTTTGATGCTCTTTGTGGCCGCATTGAAGAATCTGAAACACATGTCAACACCATAATCCTCAAAGCTGTTGATTGTAATGCTACCACACGTAGACCTAGAGTCACTATCCAAGCTGCTGATAAACCTTCTACATCTGCAAATCCACCAGATTCTCCATCTACTGCTACTTGGCATGCCTCATGCTATGACCTAATGGATAAGTTAGGAAAGACGCCTGCACAGATATCCATTCTAGAACTCCTACGTACCTCACCAATTCAAAAAGAAATCCTTGAAGATGCTCTAAATGAATCCCGTATCCCTAAGAATATCAACGTTGTTCAATTCCAAGCTATAATCAGGAACTTAGCTACACAAGATCACCTTGTCTTCAATGATAAAGACTTTCATGGTCCTAACCATCATCATAATAAATCCCTCCATATCAAAGCCAAAATCCAATCCACTAAAATAAAATGAGTCCTTATAGATGGTGGATCTAGCTTAAATTTGTGCACATTAAAAATGATTCATAACATCAGTCTTTTTAAGGACCTCCTAGATGTAGAAAAGTGAATCACAATAAAGGCTTACAATAGAGAACAAGAAAGCAAGGGTTTGATCACACTACCCTTACAAGTGGGCTCAACCTTGATTGAAACTATTTGCAATGTGCTAGATCTAGATCTACCATACAATATCTTGCTGGGATGTCCCTGGATACACGTTATCAAAGGTGTACCCTCTACTTATCATCAATGTCTCAAGTTCCCACATCATGGTAGAGAAATCATAATTCCTTGAGATCCTGAGCCCTTTCAATAATGCAAGATACTAGAAGGCAAATAATCCAACTACTATCCATTGAATGAGTTTGGCCGACATTTCAACAAAGAAACTTCTATTTTGAGCACTTCCTTAGTTCCAGAAAAGACATTAGAAACACAAGTTGATCAATCCAAAGGAAAGGAAAAGGTCACTGAAGAAAAATCCTCTGGATTTGAAACAAAGACTACCTTTACATATCAAGGCATGAGAGAATATAAATTTTAAAGTGCTCTATGCATCAAAGAACTCCGTTTGTCCCTAAAATCCTATGGGAGATTGTCACCATTACCTCCCTCTAAAGACAAAGAGATCATGCATTGCAAAAAAACTATTTTTGAATAATGGGGTTCCTTATCAGATGAACACATGGAATGCAATGTCCTTGATTGGCTCTATAATGATGAATAAAAAAAACCTGTGACATTCCCTAAAGGAAAGTATATCAAGGTTACACCCATTGTTGAAAGCATGGGGTATCATGGTACTTGTCTTGGCGCTAATGAAACTGGTAAGAAGAAAATTATAACAGCCAATGGCTATCCTTGAGAACATGGATTGGGTTCCATAGAAACTAAGACTAACTTTGCTAAGGATTATTGTTTAGCCACCTCAGATTCAGACACTGAAGAAGAGTTCTTCAAAATTCCTTTCCAATATTCTGAAGATGACCTTAACCATGTCTTCACTATCACCCAAGCCGATATGTCATCCCCTCATCTTCCCCTTACAAACCCTAAACTAATTGACTGGGATCAACAAGATTCACCACCAGCTTTGGACGTTTGTGATTTGGATGAGGCAGTTTTAGCCCTCTTTGGACTTAAGAATCTCTGAGAGTATGAACATTAGATCCACTGCAGTGAGCAAGCCTACTTCGGTAGCCAGGTTAATTCTCTTAGTTGCAAAAATGACAATGAAAAAAAAAATGGAAAAAAAAACATCCCCTGGTGAGAACCTCTTGCAGGCACCTTCGGATGAAGAAAAAGATAAATTAAAGGATGCATCCTCTAGTGAAAACCTTTCTGAGGTTCTAGAAGAGGGAGAAGCTGACTTGTCATTCATATCATCAGAACCATAAGTGTCCTCTATGATTATCGAAGATACTATCCTGATCAATCTAGGCACAGAAGCAGATCCACACATCACTTATATTGTAGTTTCTCTCAGTGATCAAGAAAAGAAAGACATGACAACATTCCTTTATAAACATAAAATCAACTTTTCCTAGACCTACAAGGACATGCCCGGGCTAGATACAGATCTTTTCATGCACCATCTTGTTGTGGATCCCAATGTGAAACTTGTTAAACAAAAAATATGCAAGATGCATCTGCAAGTCACACTGGTAGTCAAAGTAGAGATTTAGAAGATGCTGGATGCTAAAGTAATCAGACCTATAGACTATCTTTAATGGGTCTCCAATATTGTGCCAGTAGGAAAACCTGCTAGGGGCATCCACATTTACACTAACTTCAGAGACCTAAACCTTGCATGTCCTAAGGATGATTTTCCACTCCCAAATATTGACATTATAGTGGATTTGACTGCTGGACACGAGATGTTGTCCCTCATGGATGACTTCTCCGGTTACAATCAGATCACGATAGCACCAAAATATCAACATAAAACTACATTCATGACACCTTGGGGTACCTTCTGTTATCAGGTGATGCCCTTTGGCCTTAAGAACGCTGGCGCCACATATCAAAGAGAAATGAAAACCATCTTCCATGATCTTCTACATGTCATGATGGAAGACTATGTGGATGAAATTTTGGGTAAGTCCAAGACACAAGAATCACACATTCCTATCCTTACTACCATTTTTGAGCAGTTGGAAAAGTATAAGCTTCAGCTAAATCCTAAGAAATGTGTCTTTGGAGTACAATCTGGTAAGCTACCAGGATACATTGTGTTATGACATGGAATAGAAGTTGACCCAAAGAAAGTCAAAGCCATCCTAGAGATGCCACTGCCAAAAAAATTGAAACAATTGCGCAACTTACAAGGAAAACTGTAGTCCATCAAGAGATTTATGTCACAATTGGCAGATAAGGTGCATCCATTTTTTCATCTCTTGTGCAAAATAATCAAATTCTAATGGGATTTATTATGTCAAAATTCATTTGAAAAGATAAAAGGCTATCTGACTAATCCACCTGTGTTGGTACCACCTGTTGCCGGTCATCCTCTGATTTTGTATATATCCACTACAGAGGTTGCATTGGGAGCTTTGTTGGCACAATTAGATGATATCAACAAAGAGTGAGAAATTTATTATCTCAAAAGGACTCTTATTGGTTATGAATTGAATTATTCCCTCATTAAAAAAACATGTTTGGATGTTGTCTTCTGCACACAGAAACTATGACATTATATGCTCAATCATAAGATTCACCTTGTTGCCAAAATTGATCCACTCAAATATCTCCTGTCATGTGATGTTCTTGCTAGTCGTACAACAAAATGGGTTATGATCCTCAGTGAATTTGACATTGTTTATGTGGATCACAAAGCTATTAAAGGACAAGTTATTGCAGATACGTTAGCTAAAGTGCCTATTGGCGGTAAACATCCACTAATAACATATTTTCTAGATGAATCATTCCTCAATCTTTCCCCGAGTACCCCATGGAAACTTTATTTTGATGGATCCTTTACTCAGAAAGGATTAGGGGCAGGAATCTTGTTTGTTACACCAAAAGGGGATCTCATCCCTAAATCTTATAAATTACAATTTCCTTGTACAAACAATATTACAGAATATGAAGCCCTTGTTCTTGGACTTGGTCAGGCCATACAATGGAAGATTCTCAATTTGTTGGTACTAGGTGATTTACAATTGGTTATCAAAAAAGTTATGGATGAATATTAAACAAAGGATGATAAGTTGCTTCCCTATCGCCATACAGTTGAGGACCTCAAACAACATTTCACTAAATTGGTCTTCCAACAAATTCCTTGCACAAAAAAAAGTAGCTGATGCCATGGCTACTATCGGGTCCTTGATCACCATGCCAGAACACAGTACATGGTGCAAGTTTCTTGTTGAGAATCTTACGGTCCCTGCCTGTGACAAACTAAATTTTGAAATGGTGTGCAAAATTTCTAATCCTAACTCCCCATAGTACCAAGAAGTATACTCCTACCTTCGCGATGGACATAACCCACTTTCCTTAACCCCCAATCAATGTAAAAACTTCATTTGTTGCACTTCCCATTACACAATCCTCGGTGATACTCTTTTCTAAAAGCATTTTGATGGAACTCTTCTAAGGTGTCTAAATTCTGATGAAGAACAAATGTCCTTGGAGGAGGTACATCAAGGAATCTATGGGGCTCACTCTAGTGGACTCACTTTGGCCAAGAAGTTGTTACGCACTGGATATTACTAGCCTACTATGGAACATGATGCTTACAACTATGTGAAGAAATGTGTGCCTTTTCAGCAGCACGATGATTTGATACATGCTCCATCCCAATACCTTCAGCCCACCATCATCCCTTGGCCTTTTTCCCACTGGGGTCTCAACCTCGTTGGCCAAATTTTCCCTAATTCTTCCAATGGCCATAAATACATCCTTGTCGCTATTAAGTAATTTACCAAGTGGGTTGAAGTTGTTCCTCTCACTTACACCACTGGAAAATAGATCTCGAAGTTCATTTTGAACTATCTTATATGTTGCTATGGCATTCCTCAAGACATCATCACTGATAATGGAGGACCTTTCAAAAAAAATGATGTCACAGAGCTATGTAGGAAATTTAGCATTACCCACCATACCTCTTCCAAGTACTTTCCACAAGGCAACAGTCAAGCATTGGCTACAAATAAAACTATCCTTAAAATCCTCAAGAAAATAGTCAATGAAGCTGTTCACAATTGGCACCTTCACCTCAATCTCACCCTTTGGGCCTACCTCACCTCCATTCAAACCCCCACTGGATCCACTCCCTTTTCCCTTATTTACGACACTGAGGCTATTCTACCCATTGAAATTGAGCTCCCTTCCCTTACAATTTCTCTCAGGATTCTATTGTCTATAGAAGAATACATAGTTGCTTGCTTGCAAGAGCTATAAATCCTTGATGAGAGATGCCTCAGTGCCGTAAACCACCTTTGCATGTATCAAAATTTCCTCCACCTCCAGTTTAAAAAAAGGATTAAACCTCATCAGTTTGAGGTCGGTGATCTTGTCTTGCAGCACAATATGAAGAACCTCCAGAACCGTGAAAAAAATAAAAGTTTGAACCTAATTGGTTGGGACCCTTCATCATCACAACAAAGTATGGGTCTGGCACTTATCAGATTGCTTCACCAAAGGGAGATCTGATTCGTGATCCTGTAAATATTATACATCTCAAGAGCTTTTATGCTTGATCCTTCAGCAGTCTATTGTACAACAAACAACTATCAAAATCCTAAACTATTAGAAAAGAAAAAAATACAAGAAAAAAAATAAAAAAAAATCAAACAAATCAAAAAAATCAAAAAGCATAAAAAATATAAAAGCTTGAAAAAGTATCAAAAAAACAAAAAAGAGAAATAAAATCGTCCATTTGTGAAAACCACTTTGGTAGAGAAATAGATAAGTACCATGGTGAAAATATGTTTTAGGCACCATGTGTAGTTAGATCCACCATCTGTTTCCACCATCTTTCATACAACCTCCATCACCTTCCATAATAACTTCACTACTCATATCTGTGTAGGTAGTCCCTTGACCGTTTTCCACTTTCACAATAAAATCATATTCCCACATGACCGAGCTTACCCCATCAAACCTAAGCTTTATTCTAGACACAGTGACCCCAAATGTTTCCAACAAATCATCATACATATTAAATTTCCTAGTTTCATTCTATTCACAAGTAATTTCCAGCGAATTCCCGTTTTAATCAGTCACTCTTTTGCCCATCAGGATGCATCCTTCAGGTGTCAGCTATTCTATCAATTCTCACATCAAATTTGTTCATGGAAAGAACTTTTGGACTGAATGACCACTTGGTCAAGATGCCTTTTTGTTGATTTTATCCTGCCCTTCAATGTGTCCTTCTCATGATAGCCTCTATCTTTGATATCTTGGTTCGTTATGGTGAGTACATGTTAGAATACATGTCATTTGTGGTATGATCTACTTGTCATAGATTGTTAGTGCATTTGTGTTTGATGTTTATTTATGACTATCTATGCCTCACTGGGGGCAGGATTCATGCATCTCAAATCTTTAAAAAGATTTGGATGTATTGCATCTCCTAATGAGAAACATTTCATTGGTCTCATCATACCTGATATCTTGCATTCTTGTTATTAGAAACCTAT
Source organism: Thuja plicata (assembly GCA_018584345.1). Taxonomy (NCBI): domain Eukaryota; kingdom Viridiplantae; phylum Streptophyta; class Pinopsida; order Cupressales; family Cupressaceae; genus Thuja; species Thuja plicata. Next base: position 104,698 of record MU215201.1, read on the forward strand.
TTGTTTGAGAGTCTAGTCCATGCAAAGGAACCATGTCACTTGTGTTTTCTAGCACATGGTGCATAACTCCTTTTGCAAAATCAAACTAGGGTGTGTTCTCCAACATTAACACGGTATAAATCCCACTATCATCATGTAGTTAGGATTGCATTTTAGCTAGGTCATATTGCACTTTGCATTTTTCTCTTGGAAAGGTTTTTGTTTATTCCCCCTATCCAGCTACCTAGGTGATTCTATTAGACCTATTTGATACACACAAAAATAGTGTCCTCATATATCCCATTTTTCATTACATTCCTCTAGTTGTTGCATTTATCTCGTTGCATTATATGTTTACTTACATTCATTAGGTTAATTTATTAATCATTTAAATTCATTCATTAATCATTAATCATTATAGATGCATTGTTATTTCATTCATTACTCATTAATCATTATAGTTACATTACATCCATCATTATAGTTCCACTTATTAATTATCCACTACATTAATCATTATAGTTGAATTGTTAATCCATTAAGACCATTCATTACACGTTTACATATTATCCATATATCATCACATTGCATCATTACACATAATATACATCCATCTATAAGTATTTCACATATATCATTAATTATCATCTATATCTCATCCCTGCATCACAAATAGGTCAGCATAAGCATATAAATTCATCTCATCCCGCATGTTAGTCATAAACATCATATAGACATATAAAATCATAACATCATATCCATCTTGTATAAACATCACCTCAAATCATGTCATAACATAAAACAGATCTCCATCATAAAGTCCATGTATATATAGAATCCATCATACATTAGTGTCTCATAATGTCATACAAAAATGTGTATCAAAAATAGTCTGACAGAGTCATCACGGTGGCTGTGATGGCTCCGTACCCCTACTAGGACAGGGTGGTAACCCCACTGATCCCTGGGAATCCTGACCTATACTCCAAGATGAAGATCTCTCTAAGTATGATGGATCTCGCTTTGCCTCTGGCATGACTCTGTGATATAAGGTCATGTAATACATGGCCTCCTGTCCTCTTCTGTTGGTATCCCTCTGTGCTGCAAATGCATCTGCTTGCACCTATCCTAAACCTATAGATGTGCCTACCTAGGGAGCTATATCTTGCTCTACCCTATATCCCTCTTCCTATATCTGCAAAGCATCTCGCTATGCTATTAAATTTTCTTTCTATGCTGACATGGCTGCCAGCTTCTCCCCTGCACCCTCCTCATGTACCCCCATCCCAAACTCTCCACTATCCACCTGAGCCTGTAGCAGGTCTAATGCCCTCTGTACACCGTCATTGCAATCTGTCTATGATACTAAAGCCCCCTATACTCAGGCTATATTTTTCTGTAGGCTACTCGTCGTGGCCTGTGAGGTGGGCAAAAATCCCTGTAGTCTTAGAACCTCTGACTATGAACTACTCTTTGTTGCCTGAGAGGTGGCCAACAATCCCTGTAATCTCAGGATCTCTTCCTGTGAGCTACTCTTAGTCGCCTGAGATATAGCCAATAAACCCTTTACCCTCTGTAGTTTTGTCTGTAGACTGTCCCACTCTGCCACTACAATATCGTGAACCTCTTGGGCTACATGCCCTACCTATGTCCCCTGTGTAATACCCACTCATGTTTTGCTTTTTAGTCAGGATGTCGTACTCTTTAGGCATCGATTTCAGTTGTTTGGCCAAATTCTTTTAGGCCACATTTCATGTGAGCTGATATTATTTCATTTAATGATGATACTTGTTTATGATGTTATGATTTTACCTTATTCATAGATAGATGTGATGATGTTATCATGTTGATTATTATATGTTGATTTCAGTTTATGATATACTTACCCCATACTTGCATGTGTATGGTTGTCTTATATGTGAATGTACTTATTGATGTGTTGTTGTGGTAGAGGACGGAGACGTAGTTACTTGCTTCAGTGAGATCCACATGTTCGACCGATCCCTATCATTGTTTGTGATACTATATTATGTATGTACATGTGTGTTCTTTTGGTGACAGGGTTGCAGGTACAAGGTATCATCTTCCTTGAATTGGTAGGAGTGAGCGTGCCCATAAATATCCATCTCAATGGTAAAAAGGGGAGGTAACATATAGATCCAAAACCCTAACCTAAGCCTAATCGTCCTAATGTGGGATGAGTTTCAGTATGACTACCTTATCCGAATTTGTCTAGGTTGACAGAATTCGAATACCCTCTCTCTTGAGTTTGTGTGTGTTGTTGCTTGATTATGTTTTTAGGTGATTTTCGGATTATTGAGTGATTTTTCCATGTTTAGTGAATTAATGGATTATAGTTGAATTAATAATTTAATTATATCCTAAGTTTATTTTAAATAATTAATTAAATTGGGATATTTGAATATTTTGATTTAATTAAATATTTAATTGAAAACTATATTGTATGTGCTTATATGATTAATTAAATAATTAAATATTTGGTTGCATGCATTATTGTGACATAAATATTTAATCTATTTAATTACATATTTTATTAATTACATGTGCATAATTGTGTTGAAAAAGTATTTCAAATTGAAAAGATCTTAACTTGTAATTAGGAGTCTAATTGGAGTTGTGGCAATAAAGGATATTTTATTTAATTAATTGGATTTACTTTCAATTTTGGAGTTGAGTTAAACTAGGGATTGATTTGAGAGTTGTCATTCACCTTTGCATGATTAGGGGAATTTGAATCTCTTTAGGGGGGAAGTGGTCATTCATTCTCTCACAACAGGTTTTTGAGAATTGGAGAGCTCTTGGTGATTTGGGGATTTTTGAAGAATTGTGGATTGTTGTGGATCTTGGTTGCTTCAAGGTTTCAGGTTTTCTATTGCTTG
>MU215203.1:6268-17350 GCA_018584345.1 Thuja plicata
AAGCTAAATGATGATGAAACATGCAAACTAGCTTCAAAATATGAAATAAGAACAATGAACTAGCATGAGATGAAACATGAAATATAATTCTAGAGATAATCTAGCAGCATAACAATGCAATTTTGATTTGATTTGATTCCTTTATAATTAAATACTATAGCCATGTTTGATTTTGATTTGATTTGATTGGTTGAAATTGATTTGAATTGTACGGCTATAATAGTTAACATAAATCCGTGATAAAAATCACCTAGGACATTAAATTGATTCAAAAAATTATGCCAAGCAGTAACAGGGTCGTTTGGACATAAATCGAGGGTATGATCACACTTAGGGAAAATAGGGTCTATAGTTGCGACAGACCGAATTCAGGTGGTTACACCCATTACTACCTGCCTACTTGAGCTTCATAAATGTATCTATCTTCCCAATTATTTACTTTAGGTCTCTTGATATGAGAAAAACTGAACAAGAATTCAAGATCCCTTTTAATGATAGGTCATCTACCCAGGAATTAATTCATATCCTCTATGAGAAGCATAGGTTGAGATGGGGCAAGTATCCCACCAATAATTGGAGAATCATATTATCGAGGTGAGGGGATAGTTAGGTCTTCTCTTATATTGTTGATGATTAGGTCAATGTCTCCCAGATACTTCCATTTGAAGATTCTTCTACATAGCCATTCAATCATGTACTTATCTAAATCTACTTGGAGGGTTATTTAAATAAAAATATCTAGTATGTATGAGTTTACTCTATATCTATTGGTGTTAGTAATGTACTCTCTGTCAATAATCCTCAATTCTGATCGGACATCCAAAAATTGGGAGCTTGACATAATATTTTTAAGCCTTTCCCCTTTGATCACTTCATCAAAGGCTATCTAATATTTTGGACCTCATAGCTTGATGGGAGTTTCCATAATGTAGTGATTAGAGAAGGATACCTACTGGGATTGATATGTAACCTCGAATATATAGAAAAGAGGAAGAACTGGGGGCCTAAAAGTTTGACCTTTCATATTTATCTTCTTTGGCAGGGAAGAGAAAAGGATGTAAGAAGATAGGAAAAGAAAAGGAACTGGGGTCCTACAAATTTTACCTTTCATCTTCATCTTCTTCATCTTACCTTGGGAAAATTGGCCCTAGTGATTATGAAAGGAGGAATTATCAAATCAATAAGAGTGAGTTGAAGTTTATTGAATATAAAAGAGAGAGGACCTAAAGATTTGTGATGTGAACTGCTTCCATATATGTATACATTTAGTAGCTAGATAAGAATAAACCTTTGTTAAAATGTATAATTCAATACGGGATTATTTACCTATATGTACCATCAATTATTTATGCACAGTGTATGGGTTTCTAGGTACAACTATATGTTAAGACATTCTAATATTGGTCCCGGCTATTATTTTTAAGTTACAGATTAAGTACTTTATCATGAAAACATAGTCTTTAATCAAATATTGAAGCAATTGACTAAGGTATTCTAACCAACAAGGTTTAAGGGTTTAGTGTTATTTGCTTCTTACCTTTCAAATGTGTTGTGATAGCGATATTCTAACTTTCAAATATTTCATTCTTTCCTAGAGTATACGGACAGTAGAAAGGGGTCTAGTCCTATAACCCACATGCTTATGTTGAGACCATGCAAATGAATCTGGTGCTATATTAGCATTCCTATTTGAGAGCCAAGATATTTCTAAAACCCTTTTAGTATTACAAGGACAATCTTGCTAAACATAGGCTAAGTTCTGCCAGAGGGCTATAAGGTCCTATGTGTGTACCTAATTCTATGTAATAAATACCTATGTATGTACATTTAAGCATTCTTATACTCTATTAGTACTGATAAATTTCATGGTTTCCATGGTTCTTTTTCTCCTTGTTTCTACTATTTTCCAAGCCCTAATTGCAAAATTTTATAGCCCTTGGTTTATTTTTTCCCTAAACCATAGGTCTCTTGTGTTCCTTATAAAATTGTGTTACTTTTTGGGCCACTTAAGTCACTTGAAACCCATGTTCCTTTATGTTGTCATCACGGGGCCATTTCCTAATGTTTCCTAAGTCAAGAGCGGGGTTCATTTTAATAATTCCTATGTCTTATGTCCCCATGATACTTTATTTCCCCCAGGCATTGAGAAAGCTCATTATAATCTAATGGTTGACACTTTCCCTTGATCACAAGATGAAGCCTGTTTATCCATCAAGGCATTGCACCTATGTGACACTTGTCCATTCTAAGATTGTGGAGCTAACGCGTTCACAGCTAAAGGGAAGTTATTATTTGATCAGATCCAAATTGATCGAATGGTTTGCATGTTTCCTTGATTAACAACTGCAGAGATGATAATCATTAAGGCATCGCGCCTATGGGACACATGGAGATGGCAGGCCAGACTGGGACTTAAGTGAAAATAAAGTTCATGCATATTATTTTTTATCCAATGGTGGGTGCATTGCCTCAAGGAAAGGTTGCTCGAAGGATACTCATCAAGGCATTACACCTGATTGACATGTTACATCTGAGATCATGGGTCCAGAACTTTGGAAAGGTAAAGCTTCGAGCAGGTTGATTTTGATCAAATGATAGATGTAATGCCTTGATGCAGAGATGCACAAAGTTTAGTCTTAAAAGCATCTCACCTGGGTGATGTGTGTCTGGTCTGATGATGAAAAGTCAAATACTCTGTATGTTGTTATTTTAAAGGGAAGATCAACGAGCGTGGTTTAAAGTTGTTTTGAGAGACTCAATCTGGGTCATTGATAGTGTTTCCCTGTCAGGGTGACCATTGGAATTGGTAAGATTTGAAAATTCAAATGTTTCCAGAGGGTTTCTAGTTGTATAGTGGCTTGTTATGTTCATAGGGGTAGATATTTTGATCTAATTGATGGAAGATCTATATTTAATGACTAAGTAAATGTTTTTAGAAAGGTGGTCATGTAGATCGGATTGTTTTTTGGATCTTTTGAAGAAAGATCAATCATTTGGAGTAAATAAGGTTGGCACAAAACCAGATTTCATTGAGGGACAGATGTCAAATGGATATCTTTTCTAGGGTTTCCATCTTGTATAAGTTCCTTTCTTTTATCTTTTGTAAGGGTTCCAGTATTTCTATAGTAGAAGGAGGTTCCAAAAAGGGTTCCATTTTCCTTTGTTCTGAAAACATGTTCCAAGTGTGGTTCATCTATAGATATTTTTCCTCTTCTCTACTTATAGGGTGTTCTTGATTTATTTATGGTTTCAGAGAAGGGCATCCATTGTAATAGTTAGCTTTATGAATGAAACTTCAATAAGGTTGTACTGTTATCAAGTTGTCTCCATTATTCTTCCTAAATCATAAAGACTAAGGCATCAAGGGTGTTTTGGTTTTGTCCATTTTTTATCAAAAATTGAGTCATTTAGAGGATTACTGTGATTTTGGTTTTGTTTTTAGATATGTATGAGTTTGAGGTATTAAGGATATTGCAAACTTGTCTTTCAGTGTTATGTTGATTAATGTATTGTCTATTTCAGGGTTTCTTCTAAGGGGAGAGTTAAATACTTTGAATAGGTAGTTGCATATTTGAACACACTGGTGGATCCATAAGTAGAACTTGAGTGATAGGGTATATTTGATGTAAGGCATTAGACACATTAGACTGTGTTGTTTTATTTGTTCATAATATTCCTTTTTCATTGTTGTACTTGACTCTCTTGCCCGTTGGATAAGGCACTGGTCTATGTGGGATCGGGGGTATTTTTAGGGATCCATTAATCAAATCATTAAAGAAAATCCTTTCCCTTCATGTTTGTAGGAAGGGGTTAGAGTAGGTCTGGTTTTTAAACATACTTTATGCAAGTATGCTACTACATAAGATTTGGTAAAAACATTGAGGTACATGTTACCAATAGGTTTGAAAACTATTCCATAGTTATATATCTGCAAGCTATTGCTTGTCACAAAGGGTTATGTGTGTGAAGATTAGGTATACCCACCTGAGTGATGTGAAGCTCAAAGTGTAGAAGGTTTATGAACCTTGTTGAATGTTTTTTATTTTTCTTGTTGAGTCAGTGTTTGGGCAAATAGAGGAATATACCTGAGTCGTGGGTATAAACAGGACCAACAAGAAAAATAACCAACATACTCCTATGTGTATTTTAATAGCTAAATTATTATTCATGCATATTATATAGTTCCATGTGGTACATTTATTGGTAATTGATAAGACTAATACTGATTTTGGGGTATGCATATTGAAGGTTTACCAATTCTGCATCTAGAGACTAACACTCTACCCAAATTTGGTCATAAGTATTATTCTGAGGTTCTATCACCTACCATATATCACTAACTTGCTGCAGATTCTTATCTGTGCAAGCTCATAATCGATATAAAATCTACATATCATTATCTTACCATATAAATATAATTTACTTTGTGTAAGTATTTGACTAGTGAATGTTTGTACGTATTCTATTTGTTTTTTTAGATCCTTCCATTTCATGTTTAGTAGTTTCTTTTCTAATGCTTCTCAATATCTTTTATCACTATTCCTATTATTGGATATATGTGTAGATTAGGAGGCTCTTCTTTGTAGCTTAAATGATGATGGGATCTAAGATTACATTGAATTATCTATATTGTTGTTATAATTATGATATAAGTAGTTTTACATTAGCTAAATTAGGTATCCATCTTATCTTATCTCTTTTATGTTTAATCCACCAGCCCCTTTATTAGCCTGTTCATTCACAATTTTATTTTCTTCCCGATGAATGTATTTTACGTCTATATTATCAAATGAGTTCATGGTTTCTATTTCTAGTATTTAATTTATCTTCCAAATTGGGATTGTTTGAAGCCTTAATGCATTTATGATAATTTGTGAGCCTATCTCAATTTCCAAATACTTGAGATAAGCCTTCTAATGTTGTTATTATTTATGTACTATTATTAGAAACTTTGGGTAAAGGTTTTTCAAGTTTTGCAATCACTTCACCTTCCCATTAATGAACTACACATCCTATACTTGCATCTCTTGGGTTGCCCCTAGATGCTCCATCAAATTTTAGCTTGTACCAACCATATTTTGGGTTAGTCCATTTACATTTCGCTCTCACTTCTTTGGAAGCGCTACCTCTGTATCCATACTAGGGAGGGATAATAAATCCTACCCAATTTTTCCTTATTATTTTGCACATTTTTGAAAATATTCCTTTATTATTTTTTTTCTCAATCTATTGTTCAATGCTTCTACTATACTAGCTTCTATTTTATTGACAAGTGTTGCAGGTGACATTTTCTTATCCTGGAAAATCCTTCTATTTCTTTCTTTCCACAACTCCCATACAATGATGGATGGTTTAATTACCCATATGTTTTTGTATAAATGTTTTCCCCAGTGAGGTGGCCAACTTTTTAGGTGATCTACTAGATTATTTGGGTGGATAGAGGTCCAATTTAATTTTTTTTAAATTTTGTTCCAAGATTCTTTGGAAAAATAATAATTTAGGAGAATATGGTCTACTGATTCATCACTTTTTTCATGTAGGGGACATCTGAATGGTCCTAAAAAACCTAATTTACAAAACTATTCAGTAGTAATTATACGCTTTTGAAGTGTCGCCCATAAAAACATACCAGCTTTGGGAATACAATATTTTTTCCAGCATAGGTATAAAGGAAATTCTAACTTTGACAGTTGAAGGGATTCTAAGATTTGGTTGTATCCACTTCTTACCTTATATTTACCATCATTGGATCCACCCCATATAATTTTGTCTTCCCTATCTTTTAGTATGAATAATATGTCTTTTAGTTTGTTTTTTAAATTTGTTTTCAGTTCTTCCAAAATAGGAACATCATCCAAAGATCTCCATTGCCAACTATTAGGAGATTAATTATCCAATTTTGAAATGTAATTACATATTTTATGATCCCATTTATGAGATAGGGTACTTTTAATGATAGGGTCAAGGTCCAATGAGTCCATGGATTCAAGGCCAGCCCAAGAGTCTTCCAAAAATAAGGCATCTTCCCCATTCCCAATATCCCATGTTAGTTTATTAGTTATGATGTCTTTACAATCTATCATAAAATTCCAAATACAGGAACATTTTATGTGATTTTTTGTTCTGAATATAATAATGTGATCTACATGTTTAATAATTTTCTTTAGGAGGATTGATGCCCACTTTCTTCCAGGTTCTTGAAACATATTCCAAACTAGTTTTTCTCCTAGGGAATTATTTTTCCATTGAAATTTTTTGATTCCTAGACCTCCTAGTTCAAGAGGGTTGCATATATTTTCCCATTTAATTAATTCCACTTTCCAATTATTATATATGCCTTGCCAAATTTGTTTTTAGTTTAGTATCCAATCTTCTTTTAACATTATCAGAGATTTGTAGAATTGACATTTGATATGTTGGAATTGCTGATAGAGATAATTTGATCGTAGTTGTTCTCCCTGCACTGGATAGCCATCTACCTTTCCGAATTCCCATTTTATTTTGAAGTTTCGATATAATTTGATCCCATAGTTGGTTTCTTCTTAGACCTTTTTTCTAAGGGAACGCCTAAGTATTTAAATGGGAAGTTCCCAATTTTAAAACCCAAGATTTTGCATATATCCTTTTGTAATATGGGTTTAGTGTTTAGAAATAATATCTCTGATTTGTCAGCATTAACTTTTTGACCCAATGCTTCCATGTATTAAGTGAGTATTTTTTTTATAATTTTTAGCTTCTACTTTGGAGATTTTCCTTGGAAGAATTGTATCATCAGCAAAAATTTGGTGGGTAATGTTGCATACATTATTAGCAACCTTGATTCATGTAATATGTCCTTCTTCGTGATACTTAGTAATGGATCTACCTAGTGCTTCTTCCATTATAACGAATAGGAATGGTGATATAGGATGTCCTTTCCTAATACCACGTGATATGTTGAAAAAGCCTTCAGGGGTTCCATTAATAAGAATGGATATCTTAGGGGTAGATATACCATTAAAGATCATATTAATCCATGCTTTGGAGAAACCAAAGGATTCTAGGAACTTTCATCAAAATCTCCAATCCACTTTATCATATGCTCTTTGTATATCTAGTTTGACTAGCATACAAGGTTCATTATTATTTTAGGTAGTATGGATAATCTATTGCACTATGATTATCCCTTAAAATATTGATCTATTGGGGATGAACCCTATTTGTTCTTCTGAAATGATTTTGGGTAAAAACAAATTTAGGCAGTTTTCTAGTAATTTGGATAGGATTTTGTTTATGGTGTTGCCTAGGGCTATTGGTCTAAAGTCCCCCATTTCCTCATAATTTTTTTTTGGGGGAATAAGAGTTAGGAAGGTGTTATTAATTTTTGAGAGAAGTGTTCCTAAATTATGGGTAGCTTCCAAAGCTTGCCATATATTTACTCCTATAAAATGCCAACATTTTTGGAAGAAAAGAGCCTAAAAGCCATCAGGTCCCAGTGCTTTGTCAGGGTTCATTTGAAATATTGCTTCTTTTATTTCTTCTAGCATGAATTTACTATTTAACCATTTGTTGTCTTTATCTGTAATTAATTTTGGGATTGAAGATAACATTATTTTTTGAGATTCAAGATTAGATGCTTCATAGTTGTTTAGAATGTTTTCATAGTATTTAAAAAAATCTTTGGATATTGTTCAGGTTCCTCAATCATATTTCCTTGGGGGTCTATAATTTTAACAATTCTATTGATGTTTCGCCTGGATTTACTGTTGTGAAAAAAAATTGTATTTTTGTCACCTACTAATAACCAATCTTCCCTTCACTTTTGTCTCCAATATAATTCTTCTTTGGTTAAAAGATCTTCATCTTTGGCCATTAGCTCTTTTTCATTATAGTATCTTTCTTCATTCATTATAATCTTGATAAATTCTTTATTGAGAATATCTGTCTTTTTCTACTTTGATTTTTTCTTCAAATATAATATGGAAGTGTTCTTTATTCCATTTAAGAATGTTGTTTTTTAGGGTTTTGGTTTTTTATACAAAGAAGAACATTTTTATCCTTTGAAAGTTTCTTCATTCCACCATGTTTCTAATAAGATTAAAAATTCCTTATGTTGGAACCACATACTTTCAAATTTGAAGGGATTTCTGATAGGCTTTCCTTGATCAGAGATTTTAAGTATGATCGGGAAATGGTCCAACCCCACATTAGTAAGTATTCCCGTGGATATATTAAAATCAAAGGTGCCTAGGTCACCCTTAACTAAAAACCTATCTAATCTTTCCAGTATATGACTAAACCCAACTGTTAGAGTAATAGATATATTTGACTTTATAATTAAATCATTCTGGTTTAATTAATTAAGTCCTCTATTATTCTATTTCACTTAAGCTTACTCCTTTTAGGTGAATAATAATTAATATTTATATTAATTATTATTCCTCAACCTAGCTTTCTGTGGCTTTAGGGTTTCCATCCTTATAAGCTGCTTTTGTAATTATTTGTTCATTCTCTCTTAATACAATTGTTCAAGTATATGACTAAACCCTTAACTAAAAACCTATCTAATATTTCCAGTATATGACTAAACCCAACTCTTCTATTGTTCCAACTGAAGGTGTCATGTCCTATCTTTAGGTCTATTAAATTGCTTTTGCTTACCCAGAAGAAAAAGTCTTTCTATGATTTAGAAATGTATGTAGAACCCTAAAAAATTTCAGAACAATCTAAGATTGCATTAAAGTCTCCTCCTAATATTATGAATTCATTTTCACATTCTTCTAAGTATTTTTCTATGTCCATCCAAACTTCTCTTTTCCTTTTATTCTTGACAGGACCATATATATTAGAAATGATGAATTTTAGCTGGCTGTTTCTGCTATTAACTGCTCCCATCATCCAATTTTGTCTTGAAAGTTTGATCTCAAAGTTCATTTTCCTAGGATCCCAAATAGCGGCTAGGCCACCTGAAGCAACATTAAATTCTATCCATTCTGGTTTCCAAATTCCTAATTTAAGCTTAGTTTATTGGCTTCCTTTTTGTTGAGTTTAGTTTCCTGAAGAATAATAGTTTTTGAATTAAAGGTTTTAATGTTTTGTTTAAGTACTCTTTTTTGTTAGGGGCATGTATGCCCCTAACATTCCAAGTAGTGATTTTCATTGGTCTGTGGGAAGGTACTTCCCCTTCCCTACATGGAATAATTTTGTTATTTTAGTTTGGTTATCAGTGTTTATGTCCCTAATTTTTAAACCAATTAATGACTTCGTACCTCCTTTCCTAGGTTCTTTATGTATTATTTGATGAACTTGTATCGTCTTAAAATGGAAGCATTTCCATGTTAAGAAAGTTTAGTCCTCCTTAGGGGTTTTTTTTACCACCATCATATTGTTCCCTCATTTTTTCATCCTCTCTTACTTCTGTGTCTGTTTAGGTCCCTGATTGGGCCTCTCTGGGCACCATCCCTCCCATCTGGCATGTTTTCCAGGGGTCCTGACTCCCTGGGTCAAGGTCGACCTCAACCTTGACCTAGGTCAACTTTGACCTCAACCTTGACCTAGGTCAAGGATGACCTTGACCTAGGTCAAGGATGACCTCGACCTTGACCTGGGTCCCCCTTTCAAATTTGGAAGTCAGTCGACTGTTGGAGGTCATCAAAATTTCATTTCCCGCTCTCGGGTCGGCTGTTTTGGGTTCTGAAGTGACGATTCTTAAATTATATTTAATATAGGTCCTCTTCTAGGGGAAAGGTTCTAATTAAAATTAATTCTCCTATGTCAGCCTCTCTAGAATATTGTGCCCTAGTTTCATATAAAAGGAAGCTTTCTCCTCTCACTTTCTCTAAGACTCTCTAAGCCATATAAAGCACGAATTATCAAATCAAGCAAGAAGAAGTCAAGCATTGTTACACATGTTCAAAAGCTTTCAAAATTTTCAAGTCTTCCTCTCAAGCATTCAAGTTCTCCATTGAAGATCAAGGATTCAATCTTTCAAGCCTTTGAAGGGATTTGGTTCAAACATTCAAGATTCATCATTCAAGCCCTAGATATATCCATCATGGTGGTGTGATCTTCCTTCAAGATCCTTTCTGCATCCTCAAACACTCATTCATTCTCCCTTCAAGGTGGATTCCAAGCATACAATCATGGAGTTTTATGGTTTCTAATTGATTTGAAGCTTTCATATTTGCATACCTACTTGCATTCGAAATGCAATTGCATATCTATTGAATTTCATAGCTTCATTATTAGATTTAATTCTACTACTTGCTAGCATTCTTTATTTCATTATTGATTTCAAGGTTAATTCCTAAATCAGGGTTTGACTGAGGAAAACCCCTCCCCCCCAACAAACAAACCCTTTTTCTTGTAGGTACAGGTTTGGAACAGTAGATCGGGATGGAGATTTAGATACCCTTTTTGGCAAACTTCCAGGATCTGAAAACATAATTTCAGTCTGAGAGTTTTTAGGTCGATTGTGACCTAGGGCGCAATCAGAAATTCTAGAAAATGGTGACATTGACTTGAGGGTACAAATTGGAACTATCTCATAATAGAAAAATATTTTTGGGTTTTGTCTGTCTCTATGTTTCTATTCCAGATCTAGTCTCGGATTTTCCAGAAACTCAATACAGGCTTCAGAAAACAACATTCTTCAGATCTGCAATATTTCAAGGTTAGTGCATTTCTCATATTCAATTTAGTTAAGGTTATCAATCTATCTAAATCTCAAATACATTCAAATTAACAAATCAAACAGGGTACTTAAGATCTTCCTTCCTTATTCTTGTTTCCAAATGATTGATTCATTTCTGCATTGATCCTTCCTTTTGTGTTAATCAACTTGGATCTTTCATTTACATATCTAATGATAGAAGGAGAGAATCTTATTTACCCCCATAATATATTCAAATGTAAGGTATTTTATGTTAAATGATCCACTTTCATAAACCCTTCATTTTAGATCATTACATTTTGGTGAACCCACGATAGACAACTCTTTCTCTTTGGTGTTAGATTTACATTTCATATTAAATCTTGCATGCATATAGAAGTTAGTTTTCTTTTATACTCTTTCATTTTATTCCAAAAATAAATTTATATATA
>MU215203.1:17538-30598 GCA_018584345.1 Thuja plicata
GTTTTGAATACTTTGATTAAGATTTTATTGTACAAGAGAATAGATCCCTTAATGAGGTGCATGGAAGTGAGGATGAAAATGGTTCAAATAAGATCTTCATTGATCCTATTCCTATTTTATCCTCCTCTACAACCTCTTGAATTGACCTTTACCATAGGGTGTGTGCATGGTTACCTTCATGTTCCACTATTTACAACATTGATACACCTAGAAAGACCTCATTTAGTGCGTGTGATGTTGCTTTGTCCTCTCGTATATTACCTTGTAAGGATATATTAGAGAAAGAAGATGACTTTAACCTTCCCTCCATGGAGATGAGTTAAGGATTGATGTTAATTCTTCTCCTAATATATGTCTTTTCTATGAGCCTACTTTAGAATATAATTCTTTCCCCTTTAGGGATCAAGCTCTAGGCGCTCCTACAATGTTCTTTATTGACAGGGATGATAATCCTCCTATTTGGGATGAACCTTTGGATTTGGATGTTGATTACTGTCTTCCTCATGAAGCCATTATGGGTGATTCTACTTTTTGGGATGAACCCTTGGATAAAGACATTTATTTATCTCCTCCTTGTGAAGATTCTTTGATACAAGAGGGTGATTTATTAATGGATGACATATTAATACATGATGGTGACTCTTTTTCTAAAACACACTCTCCTTATTTAGACATTTTAGAGAAAGAAGATAACATTATTGATACATTAACTCTAATTGGGATTCCTTCTAGTGATGAGGCATTAGAGGAAAGTGATATGAATTCCCTTAATTCTCTCCCTCTTAGTGATGATCCTATGGCAAATCAAGCGCCTACCTCATCTTCTCCTAAGATGTATTCCATTTTTCCTTCTTGTGAATCTATCAAACATACTAATGATGACATAGTGACTACTGAAGTTCAATTGACTTCTTTTCATATGGCTTCTTGTTATGGTCTTGGGTATCATTTACTAGTTAAAAAAGGATTCCATAGTCAAGGATGTGCTAAGCATAAACAGAGAATTCAAATGCCCTTACAAAATGGGGGGCATGAGAATTCTTATGGATTGGGATTTAATCCTCAAACAACATAGAAATATTACCAACATCTCAAATAACACTTCAAAACATGATGACCCTATGAAGGAATTTGACCAAGAGGTTGTTCTACCTAAACTCCTTCGTGCTAAGATGATTACTAGACCTAAACACAAAAATAAACGTAGTCTACACTTGAAGATTCTTCCTTTTTGTTTCTATCATAGATTTCATGATCACTCTACTAATTAATGTCAAGTTTTACATTATAAGATTAGGCAGCTCATTGATAGTAAAATTATTTATACATCATGTGGCAATGAGATGTATCTCAATCCTATTTTCTCTAAATAACATTAATGTTCCTATTATGGAACTCCATATTATGTAAACAATGTTAGCCTAATCTTTGGGGGCTCATTGTCTTGCATAATATTGTGAGCGATATAATAGGTCCCCTTTTCATCCTTGTTCCTACACTTGGGGGGCAACGATGACATTTCCTACTTTTCTGTCTTTCTAGGATTCAATTTTCCCTTGGTTAAGTAGTATCTATCTATTATGTGATATCCAACATACATGAAAATTTTGGTTTGCATTGAGGATCTATGTCCTTGATCATAACCTATTTCTTTGTTTGGCATTGGGTTTCCATGGTTGATAAATCTCTCACCTTGGAAACTGAATCATTTGTTCTCCCTCACAAGGGTTACTTTTTCACTTCTTGCATGATATCTCTTTGCATTCGTCCCTTCCATGGCCTCATAGGAGTTGTGACCTTCTTGGCTTGGACTGGGTGTTGTCTATGTATATTTTCTTGATGTTGAAGAAGGCTTTATCCTTGTTCTTTTCCTTCCTTAACATGTCAAAATAGTATGTACTTTACCATCTTAAGGAGTGGGACATATACACTGCCTCCCTCGTTCTATATTATTGCATTTTTGTTCTAACCTTTTTTGCAGCATGATAAATCCTCTGAAGGTAACGCACATAAGTTGCTAAATACTGAAGAGATACACATTCAATTACAATTCAATATGCTAAATCCTCGGCAGGTAACACACATAAGTTGCTAAATCCTGAATAGATACACATTTGCAATTTTACAATATGCTAAATCCTTGGAAGGTAGCACACATAGGTTTCTAAATGTTGAAAAGACACACATTTTATATTTTCCCATAGTGATACAAGAATGTGGATCTATGGATATTTCAAAAGTCGTCAGAAGACGCGTTACAATTACAAAGCACAATTTTTGGGTGAGCCTATTGGGCTCTCCCTCCTTGGTGATTCATGGTAAGGTGGGCATCTTACTAGGCAAGGTAATCACTATCTCTTTTCTCTCTTTCACTTTCATGCTAGTAGGATTAGATCATGAAGCTATGTTATCTATAGTCTTGCTCTTGTCTTACTTATGTAATCATGTATGTTTTCTATGATTAATTACTCTTTACTTCCATATCTTTATGCATGTATGCTGAGTTAGAATCCTTGGTCTGGGGGCTCATTTCCTTGACTTATTGATGTTCTATCTCGTTGCAATCCACCAGAGTCTTTCTTCTAACTTTACCGTGAGTATGTTTGATTTCCATACTCCTGCTAAAGTGGGGGCTTAATGTATCATCTTAAAATGGAAGCACTTCCATGTTAAAAAAATGTATCCCTCCTTAGGGGGTTTTTTTTACCACCATCATATTGTCCCTTGATTTTCGCATCCTCTCTTACTTCTATGTCTGTTTAAGACCCTGATTGGGCCTCTCCAGGCACCATCCCTCCCATCTGGCATGTTTTCCATGGATCCTGACTCCCTGGGTCAAGGTCAAACTCAACCTTGACCTGGGTTCCCCTTTCAAATCTGGAAGTTAGTCGGTTGTCGTAGGTCATCAAAAATTCATTTCCCGCTCTCGGGTCGGCTGTTTTGGGTTCCAAAGTGATGATTCTTAAATTATATTTAATATAGGTCCTCTTCTAGGGGCATGGGTCTAATTATAATTTAATTCTCCTATGTCGGCCTCTCTAGAAGATTGTTCCCTAGTTTCATATAAAAGGAAGCTTTCTCCTCTCACTTTCTCTAAGACTCTCTAAGCCATATGAAGCATGAATTATCAAATCAAGAAAGAAGAAGTCAAGCATTATTCCACATGTTCTCAAGCTTTCAAAATGTTCAAGTATTCCTCTCAAGAATTTAAGTTCTCCATTGAAGATCAAGGATTCAAGCTTTCAAGCCTTTGAAGGGATTTGGTTCAAAAATTCAAGATTCATCATTCAAGCCCTAGATCTATCCATCATGGTGGTGTGATCTTCCTTCAAGATCCTTTGTGCATTATCAAACACTCATTCATTCTCCCTTAAAGGTTGATTCCAAGCATACAATCATGGAGGTTTATGGTTTCTAATTGTGTCCAAGCTTTCATATTTTCATACTTACCTGCATTCGAAATACAATTGAATATCTATTGAATTCCATAGCTTCATTATTAGATTTACTTCTACTACTTGCTAGCATTCTTTATTTCATTATTGATTTTAAGGTTAATTCCTAAATCAGGGTTTGACTAAGGAAAACCCCTCCCCTCAACAAACAAACCCTTTTTCTTGTAGTTACAGGTTCAGAATAGAAGATCGGGATGGAGATTCGAATACCCTTTTCGGCAAACTTCTGGGATCCGAAAATAGAATTTGAGTCTGAGACTTTTTAGGTCAATTGTGACCTAGGGCACAATTGGAAATTCTAGCAAATGGTGACATTGAACAGATTTTAGAAATCAAAACTATCTCAAAATAGAAAAATGTTTCTGGGTTTTGTCTGTCTCTGCATTTCTATTCCAGATCTGGTCTCGAATTTTCTAGAAACTCAACACAGGCTTCAAAAAATAGCATTCTTCAGATCTGCAATATTTTAGGGTTAGTGCATTTCTCCTATTCAATTAAATTAAGGTTATCAATCTATCTAAATATCAAATACATTCAAATTAACAAATCAAATCGGGTACTTAAGATCTTCCTTCCTTATTCTTGTTTCCAAATGATTGATTCATTTATGCATTGATCCTTCCTTTAGGGTTAATCAACTTGGATCTTTCATTTGCATATGTAAGGATAGAAGGAGAGAATATTATTTACCCCCATAACATATTCAAATGTAAGGTCTTTTATGTTAAATGATCCACTTTCATAAACCCTTCTTTTTAGATCATTACAGAACTATAACTGATTGAATGTTTAAAGATGTTAAGTTGATGATCATCAAGATGCAGAAAGTTAATGCAAGACATCAAATCAGTTAATGTATTGTATTTTCATTGATGTCAAACTTGATATAATCTAATTGGTTATATAAATATTTTCAAAGACTTCAATGAACCAAAAAGATAAAGGTTATGTTAACATTAATGCATAAAACTTCAATATACACCAACAGATAGTGCACACCAACGGATAGAGAACCTCGAGAAGAGTCACATTGATACCTGAGCAAGCATTATTGTGCAGACCCAAAGTGATACCTGAGAATAATTTAATGTCACAGTATTTCCCGATGGGAAAACAACCCTGAGAGATAGAGATGCCTGAGGACAACTGAAGTCAAGACCAAGAAAATAAGGATTTAAACATCGATCAGAACTGAAGTTCAGAAATGACAAAATACTTAGTTGGTAGGAGCTAAATATGGAGTTAACTATTTGATTACATTGTTTTCATCAACCGGTTACAAGCTAAAGATAAGCTAGATATTTAAAGCTAGTTTTATTCTAGTTGTCAACCAGAAATTTATGGGATAAAACTAAAGCAAGATTTAAAGAAAGAATGGCGAAATTTGCAGATCACATTAAGAAAAAGAAAGACAGGGACTTAGAAATGGTGAAATCATGTCTATAAAAGATACAAAGTAATTCAAAAGAAATGGGGGAATAATAGAGGATGCTGAAGAGAATACTAGTGAAGATAAGAAGTCTTCATATAGTCCTGATCAAACAAGCTGAAGAACAGAGCTAAATATTTTTGCGAACACTGAGCAACAGAGAAGGAACAACTTCACCGAGCAAAAAAAAGTGGAGAAAAGGAACAAAAGAGAACCATTGATCAGTAAGGTATTATGAGCTTACAATAGATCTAAACATCTGCAAGATTAAGATGTATTTATGAACAGATCATATATTATTTCAGTTTAACCATTGATTTAGAAAATCTCTTAACAGAGTGGGATTTAACTATCCTTTATATATTGAGATACATCCCAAGGAGTATCAAAACATTTCTCATAAAGATAGCATAGTGAATGCTAGATATCAAGTGATAAACTATTATATTTAAATCCTCTAACAAGGTCACACTTAACAGTTCTTTTTAACCTTTAACAGGGTTGGCTCTTCACCGAGCTCACTTCAGAAGAGTGAAAATTTTGGGTTACCGGTCCCAAGTGGTTTTTCCCCTAATAGGGTTTCCACATTAAAAATCCATGTGTAAAATGTGTACATGGTTCATTGCTTTGATGTTTTTCTTTACACATTACTAAAACAGGATTGATCAGTAAACACTAAGTTATTTACTGTATTTTGGTAAATACTAGACTGCTATTCGGTAAAGCTTAAGAAAAAGGATAAATAGTATATTCCAAGTAGTAGTTATTTGATAAGATTATTTAAAGGCATACATCTTGTAGGACTGAAGATAACTAGAGGTTTATATTTGTGGTATAAAGTTTTGGGTTGATTTATTGGATTAATTTTTTAGGCCACTAATTTACCCGCCCCCCCTCTCAGTTATTCTAACAACTAGTATCAGATCTTGTGTGCTTATACGGGGAGTTTAAAGACAAAAAAAAGATCACCAGATGAGAAAAAGGGATGTGCCTAAGTTGAGCAAAGAAAACTTTGCATCATGTTAAAGCAGGATAAGAATCCACCTATCATGGATTGGAAATGATGGTACTCAATACTTGGATACTGAATATGTGTTGCCTACTGGACCTCACACACTTGATCAATTGAGAGAAAATCATGAACACAATTCTATGATGATAGAACTTGCTTCCTCACTCTACGATGCTGAATTTGAAGATGTCAAAACTTGCACCACTACAAAGAAAATGTGGGACAAATCAAAGCTAGTACATGGAGGAGATGCAAATGTGCTAAGAGCTAAGGCAGAAAGCCTAAGAGGAAGGTTTGATGACCTAAGAATGAAAGAAGGAGACAATATCACTCAGTATAGCTGCAGAATCAAAGAGGTAGTTAATGCTATCTGAGGATTAGGAGGTGTACTTGAATAAGAAGCAGTGGTAAGTAAAATCCTAAGAACCTTACTGCCTGTTTATGCTATTAGAGTATCTGCTATACAAGAAATGAGAGGAGTAGAAAATAACAATGTCACTCTAGATAATTTGGTTGGTAAACTTATTTCATTTGAGATGAATAACTTTGACAACAATGTCTTACCATTTATTGAGTCTGCATTCAAATAATCTTTGAAAATAAGTAAATCAAGTCATAAACACACTATGAGAAATGATAGTCAAAGTGATAGTGATGACCAAGAACTTGATGAGATTGAAGCACTAATGGCTAGAAGATTGCAGAGAGGTAAAGGTAGATAAAAAGGTAAATTACCATTGGTATGTTTTAATTGTAAAGAGATTAGACACTTTGCTGCTAGATGTCCTAACAAAAGCAAAGAAGATAGAAACAATGATAGATCATATGAAAAAAAGTTTGACAGAGGTGATGACAGAGATTACCAAAGCAACTGACAATCTGACAAAAGAGACAACCAAGACTACAAGGACAAAGGGAAGAAATTTTTTTATGTGATTGAGAACAAAGCTGAGAATACTGACACCGAATTTGATGAATATATTAACGTGGTATTTGTTTCTATGAAGGATGATTCAGACAAAGAGGAAAGGTATGTTGAAACTACACTCATATTTAAGGTTAGTAAGAATGATGTCTAGATTATTGATAGTGGTTGTACTCACCACATGACTGGAGATAAAGAAAAGTTTGAAACTTTTGAGTATTATAATAGTGGATTAGTAAGAATGGGTAATGACTCGCCTTGTCTGGTTGAAGCTAAAAGAGCCATAATGTTAAATAATCTGATGAGATGTGAAAATGCATATTGGGTGAAAGGACTTAACTATAATCTATTGATTGTTTCACAGCTGAATAACACAGGTCACCAAGTTGCATTTGAGAACAAAAAGGCAAAGATATTTAATGAATCAGGAAGGTTGATCGGAACTGGTGAACAAACAAAAGGTAACCTATTCTATCTTGATGATATTAACACTAATTGTTTAATGGACAGAAACAAAGACATATGGTTACGACATAAAAGGTTATCTCATGTGAATTTTGAAAACATGGTTAGGATAAGTGATAAAAGGAAAGTAAGAGGCCTACCAAGCATGTCAAAACCCGACCATGTCATATGTAAAAATTTTCAAAAAGGTGAAATGAAAAAGTCTAGTTTCAAGAGCAAAAACTGTACATCTAATGCTATTCTAGAATTATTCCATACTGATCTATGTGGACCAAGGAGAACAAAGAGTTACTATGGTGATAGATATATCATTCTCTTTGTTGATTATTATTCTAGAATGATGACAGTTATGTTCTTAAAAGAAAAATTAGAAGCATTCAAGATGTTAAAATGGTATAAAGATATTGTAGAGAAACAAAGTGGTAAGGAACTAAAATGCTTAAGATCAGATAGAGGAGGAGAATTTATTTCTGGTGAATTCACTAACTTTTGTAATGAGCATGAAATTCAAAGACAGGTTTCTGCACCAAGAACACCACAGAAAAATGGGATTGCTAAAAGAAGGAACAGATCCATTGATGATTGTGCCAGAACACTGATTATTGAGAAAGGCATCACTCAAACATCCTGGAGAGAAGTTGTTAGTACTACTATCTACACATTGAATAGAGTTCAATTAAAGAAAGATACCAATAAGAAACCTTATGAGTTATGGTATGGACATCCACCCAATGTAAGTTACTTTAGAATTTTTGGAAGTCAATGTTATATTTTGAAAGATGATAGAAATGGAAAGATTGACTCCAAAGGTGAAGAAGGAATATTTCTAGGGTATTCTACCAAAAGCAAGGCTTATAAATGTCTTAACAAATCCTCTAACAAAATCATTGAAAGTGCAAATGTCAAAATAGATGAATTTGCTGAGAAAAATGATGAGGAAAGTAGAAAAGAACCAGAAGACTACAAAAGGTTTGTATATATTGAAGAACCTGGCACTCTACCTGAGCAACAGGGTATCACTCCCGAGCGACAGAACAATGTACCTAAGCATCAGGCTACAAACATCAAAAATTAGGAAATTGCTCAAAATGATGTCACGAGTGATGGAGATCATAATGTAGGTCAAGATGATGATCAAAATAATGAACAAAGAGTTGAACCAGTACTTTTCAAGTATTTCTGAAGGCACCATGCACAAAAGCATATCATAGGAGACAAGAAGGCTGGAATGAGAATAAGAATTAAGTCACTGAACACTAGATGTTTAATTTGTGATTTTGAGCCTAAATCTATTAATACTACACTTGAAAATGAAGAATGGGTCAGTTCTATGAATGAAGAGATAGAACAAATTGAGAAGAACATAACATGGACATTAGTATGTAGACTGGATGACAAGAATGTCATTGGTACCAAATGGATATTCAAAAACAAGGTAAATGAGAATGGAGAAGTCACAAGGAACAAATCAAGATTAGTATGAAAGGGATTTGCACAAGAAGAAGGTATTGACTATGGAGAAACCTTTGCACCCATTGCTAGACTAGAAGGAGTCATAATTATACTTGCTTATGATGCATTCAAAGGATTCAACGTATACCAAATGGATGTTAAATCTACATTCCTAAATGGAATACTAGAAGAAGAGGTATACATTGAACAACCAGAAGGGTTTGTTGATCCTAATAAGAGAAACACGGTTTGTAGACTACACAAAGCCTTGTATGGATTGAAACAAGCACATAGAGCATGGTATGAAAGACGTCACTCCTATCTTGTAAGTATTATATTTGTAAGAACAAGTGAAAATAGTAATCTATATTTAAAAGAAGATACTGATGATAACATTTTGATTGCTGAAATATTTGTTGATGATATCATATTTGGTGGTAATGATATGTTATGAAAATCATTTGGTAATGAAATGAGAAAAGAATTTGAGATGTCAATGTTTGGGGAGCTCAAATTCTTTCTTGGTCTATAGATTCTTCAACAAGATGCATGCATCTATATCACAAAATCCAAATACATCAAGGAAGTGATGAAGATATTCAAGATGGAAGACTCCAAGCCAGTTGGAACACCTATGGAAATCAGATCCAAGATGAAAAAGGAAGACAAGTCAACCAAGGTAAATCAGACCCTATATAGATCTATGATTGGAAAATTCATGTATGTTGTTCATACTAGACCAGATATAGCACATGCAGTTGGAATAGTTGCAAGATTCTCTGCTAATCCCAAGGAATCACACATGACTGATGTCAAAAGATTTTTTATATATCTAAAGAATATCAAAGACTATGTCTTATGATATAAAAGAGATGGAAAATTTGAACTTCAAGTCTATACAAATGTTGATTGGGCTGGAAACTTAGATGACAGAAAGAGCACAATAGGAGGAGCATTCTTTATGGGTGAGAAACTTGGCACATGGATAAGTAAGAAGCAAGGATGCATCTCACAATCAACTAAAGAAGCAAAATATGTGGCTGCTGCTAAAAATTGCTCCAACATTGCATGGATCAAGAAATTACTAGAAGGTATGAATATGAAAATTCTTGAACCAGTGATTATCTATTGTGACAATACCAATGCAATAAACATATCAAAGAACCCTGTCATGCATGCTAAGACTAAGCATAGTGCCATAAAGTATCATCACTTAAGAGAAAAAGTGTAAGAGAAAGAGGTGATACTGGAATATGTTCAATTCAAGGAAAAATTAGCAGACATATTCACAAAGTCATTGCCTAAAGATACATTTGAGTACCTGATAAAGAGACTAGGGGTCTGACCCTTGTCTATCGGTCACTAAGCTGACTAGGAGGCTGCATCAGCCTACACATTATCATAAGCTCATTCATGTTAATGAAAGAAAAGAGATGGACTAAAAATAAATATCAGTACACAGAAAGGTACTTATCTACACTAATCACTAGAGTTATTATATTACTGATGAAGGGAAATTCAAGAAATATATTATGAAAAGAAAGAGATTTAGTTTGGCATTGTTGTCAAAGGGAGAGATGACTAAAGGGAGAGAAGTCTCCAAAAGAGATATGAATTAAGGGAGAGATTATATCCATATGAAATATCTATCAGAAGTATTCAAAGGGAAAGATGTACTTAATAAAAATGGATTATATTGTTGTCAAAGGAAAAAGAGATATGAATAGAAATATCCATCAAGAAGAGGAGCAGTCAAAGGGAGAGAAAACATCAGAGAAAGATTCAAAGAAAAATCCATCTAAGGGAGAGAATTGGAAAAGCTAACACTGCATATCTGTCTAGAAAAGGGAGAAGAGATTCTACAACAAAGGGACAGATAGAATCATAAGTTGATAGATCTATCCAGTAAAGGGAATGAAGATTGAAGAAAGTACTCTACAAGAAACAAATCTAAGCTCAAAGAGCTTACCAAGAATCACACATTTGTTTTGGTTATAGAAAAATAAGTTTGGTAGAGATTGATGGAACTACAATTGATATATTTCATATTGTACTAGTATTATGTAGTATGTTTCCATCAATGCCAAAAGGAGAGATTGATGAACTATAACTGATTGAATGTTTGAATATGTTAAGTTGATGATCATCGAGATGTAGAAAGTTAATGCAAGACATTAAATTAGTTAATGTATTGTATTGTCATTGATGTCAAACTTGATATAATATTATTGGTTATATAAATATTGTCAAAGACTTCAAAGAACCAAAAAGATAAATTTTATGTTATCAGTAAAGCATAAAAGTTCAGTATACACCAAGTGACAAAAAACACCGATGGATAGTGCACACCGATGGATAGAGAACCCCGAGAAGAGTCATAGTGATACTTTAGAAAGATACCTAAGAAAGTGTTACCAAGAAGAACCAAAGTGATACCCAAGAAGTACTGAATTTCATAGTGTTGCCCGACGGACAGACAACCTCGACGAATAGAGATGCCTGAGGACAGCTGAAGTCAAGACCGAGAAAACAAGGAGTTAAACACCGATCAGAACTGAAGTTTAGAAATGACAAAAGACTTAGCTGGAAAGAGCTAAATATGTAGTTAACTATTTGATTACATTTTTTTCATTGACCAATTAAAAGCTAAAGATAAGCTAGAGATTTAAAGCTAGTTTTATTCTAGTTTTCAAGAAGAAATCTACGGGATAAAACTAAAGCAAGCTTTAAAGAAAGAATGTTGAGATTTGCAAATTATGTCAAGAAAAAGAAAGAAAAGGAATTAGAAATGGTGAAATCATGTCTATAAAATAGACAAAGTAATTCAAAATAAAAGGGGGAATAATAGAGGATGTTGAAGAGAATACTAGTGAAGATAAGAAGTCTTCATACAGTTCTGATCAAACAAGTTGAAGAATAGAGCTAAAGATTTTTGCAGACACTGAGCAACATAGAAGGAATAACATCACCGACTAGAAATAAGTGGAGAAAAGGAACAGAAGAGAAGCATTGATCAGTAAGGTATTATGAGCTTACAATATATTTGAACATCTGCAAGATTAAGTTGTATTTATGAACAGATCATATATTGTTTCAGTTTAACCATTGATTTAGAAAATCTCTTAACAGAGTGGGATTTAACTATCCTTTATATATTGAGATACATCCCAAGGAGTATCAAAAATTTTCTCATGAAGATAGCATAGTGAATGTCAGATATCAAGTGACAAACTATTATATTTAAATCCTCTAACAAGGTCGCACTTAACAGTGTGTTTGTAACCTTTAACACGGTTGGCTCTTCACCGAGCTCACTTCAGAAGAGTGAAAACTTTGGGTTACCGGTCCCAAGTGATTTTTCCCCTAACAGTTTTCCACGTCAAAAAATCCATGTGTCAAATGTGTATATGGTGCATTTCTTTGATGGTTTTATTTACACATTAGTAAAACAGGATTGATTGGTAAACACTAAGTTATTTACTATATTTTGGTAAAGATTAGATTGCTATTTGGTAAAGCTTAAGAAAAAGGATAAACAATATATTCCGAGCAGCAGTTATTTGATAAGATTATTTAAAGGCATAAATATTGTAGGAATTAAGATAACTAGAGGTTTATATTTGTGGTATAAATTTTTGGGTTGATTTATTGGATTAATTTTTGAGGCCACTGATTCACCCCCCCNTTCCCCCCCCCCCCCCCCCCACCCTCTCAGTCATTCTAACATTATTAGATAATTTAATCCATCAATTAGTGTGTCTATACCCAAA
Source organism: Thuja plicata (assembly GCA_018584345.1). Lineage (NCBI taxonomy): Eukaryota > Viridiplantae > Streptophyta > Pinopsida > Cupressales > Cupressaceae > Thuja > Thuja plicata. Next base: position 30,047 of record MU215203.1, read on the forward strand.
TTTATATCTAAATTAGTATCATAATATGAATCTTGCATACTCTTTGGGGTCATCTTCTGCCATCATTTCATTTCTAATTCCTTGTTCAAGAGCATTCAAGAAGATCTCAATATCTTAATGGTGATCTATTTGTGGATCCTCGGTAGTGTATTTATTTTGTTCTACATTCAATTCCTTGTTTTTTATATTTGTAAACTTGCTAGATAACATGTTTTCATTTTTGTGACTGAGTTGATCTTCCTTTAATGAATAACTAGTTTCTATTGCTGGAGATGTTTCTTTAATGTCCTCAATGGGAATTTATTCATAGTGTTTGGTGTTATGAAATTCTAATTTATTTCTGTATTCTAAAGTAATAGGTGTGTGTGTGTGTGTATTTATGCCCCTATTACTTGCGACACAACACTTCAATAAGTCATTCTATTAGTGAGAAACAAGGGTTAATGAGCATATAAAACCCTAACATCGACCTATTGCTTTCTAACAAGGATGAGTGTAGTAAATAACATAACAGCCCTCAGATTATGCTAATACCAGTGACATAAACAACCT
>MU215203.1:31219-46918 GCA_018584345.1 Thuja plicata
TTGGTTCTTTTGCAAGTGAGAAAATGATTTAGGACTTTATTTAATTCCTAGTAAATTAATCATTTTAGCCATGTATTTGATCGATTATTAATTTTGGCTAAAGCAATTAACTTAGTGATTTTGATCAGGAAATTAAATTAAGTTATCATCCAAAAGCCAGTATGAAGCTGCCAGGAGGTTAATAAGAATCTTTTAAAATGAGGAAACATAGCTTATGAGAACCAAATCTTTCTATCCAACAGTTCTGACATAGTCGAGGAAACTGTTATGCCCCTAGTTTGTTTGATAACGAAGTCGTTTTAATGTTGTTTTGAGAAATAATTTAATTGATGATAGTGTAATCATGCCCACTCAGAAACGAAATCGAATGGGAAAAGAATAAAATCCATCTGAAAAAGGATATATCACTTGAAGCGATTGATTGAACCGGGAAGGAATCTAGTAGAAGAACAGAGGATGTGTTTTCAGAGAAAACGCAAAATTACCAAGTTAATGACACAAAAGTGTGAATTCTGCACATGAAAAAAAAATGATGTCTGACCAAGACATATGATGGATAGTGTGCATTGTGATGATATAGAACTCATAAAATTACCAATATGAATCTTGCATTTCATTTTTATGATCCACGGAGCAATTCTTCATTTTTGGGATCAGACATAATTTTTTGTTGTATAGTGCAGAACGGTGTAGTCACGTTTGATTTCATTCCCGATAGATCAATGGGAGAATGAAAATGGAGTAGTAGCTATGTGGAAGAGGTTTTGGAGCCTCTGGAATGCTCAAAAGTCCAATATACATGTAAAAAAATACTTTTTCACTATTCATTTTTACATTCACTCAGTAAATTCAGAGCTCTATAGAGAAGATGGTGTTCCCATTGCGAAGACATCGTTTTGAGCTCAGTTGGAAACACCAGCGGCCAACCAAGTATGCACCACCAGTAAGTACTTGAAAACCTACCTTGTCAATTCAGCATTTTCATTTTTCATGCTTTCTCTCATTAGTTATAGGTCTTTGAAAACTAGGTCAAATCTGGGATTTCAAATCGCATGCCAAAAATGCGCATCTCATCCAGGGTTTCTTGTATCGCACCCCATGCTTACCAGTTTTTGGGTCGCATCTAGACTTTTCTAAATCACACCCGGTTTAGCAATTGTTAGGCCTTTTTTAGTAAGAAATCCTGCTAGTGTCATACCCTATTGTTTTAGGGTCGTACCCAATTTTCTAGGTCACATCCAGTGAATCCTAGATCGCATCCAGTCATTTAGAGTCGTATTTGGTATTTAGACTTAGCTTTTTCTGTCGTTGTGAATTTTGATCACTTTTTCTGACTTTTAAGTACTTAGCTAATTCTGTTGTTTTCATTTTTGCAAATAGATAGAGTACTGATGTGTCTTTGAACCTGTATTTTGCTTTGTGTATAGATCCTCTTCGATGTAGTTTCCTTTAGAGGACCACATCCAGACCGTGTCCTGGCCTTGGGTAGTTAGCTTACGGATGATGAGATAGACAAAGTAGCCCACTATGGATTGAGATATTTGATTGATTTACCCGACATCCGGGTAAATCAAGGGTTGTTGATTGCGCTTGCCGAGAGATGGCATTCAGAGCACAACACCTTCCACCTGTCGACTGGGGAGATGACTGTGACTCCTGAGGATGTATGAAGGATCCTATGTGTTCCAGTGATGGGGCACGAGGTGTGCTTTGAGTCGACTTCTGCAGTGGCCATAGGGGTGGCGCACAGATTCTTTGCTAATGATACGATCGTACAAAGACATATTTCATGGGATTATATGTGCGATCACTATGATCATTTATCAGTGTACCTTGCAGGTTTTATTGGAAACATTCTAATGCCAGATAGGGGTCAGCACAGGTTTCTTGTCAGCTGGGTTGACATGCTAGAGCAGATGGTATTACACCATCCTAGATTTTCTTGGGGGGCCTATATCCTTGGCCAGATGTATAGGGAGTTGCATGAGATAGTGTACTAGTACACTAGGAGTATGACTGTAGGAGTCTTGATCTTGCAGATATGGGCCTAGGAGCACATCCCAGTCACACAACCCATCATAGTGATGCAGCGGGCACCTGAGCTCCCTTTTGTATATATGTATGCAGGTTTGATACAACAGCCCTATCTAGGCAAGTTGGAGTACTGGAGACACCTCTTGGATGATCTCACTGTAGTAGTATGGTGCCCATATCTAGAGTGTGAGGAGTGGGTCATTGATAGGGGAAGATCCCCTTTGTTTTTCAGAGTAGTACCTCATCGGTCATACTTGATATGTGATTGAGAGATTCTTTCCTTCTAGGGTGCTATGATAGTACGGTCACAGACAGGGCCAGAGTGGTGATACCACCATCTATGTGCATATCAGACATGAGACACGGTCATGGGGGGAATAGTTATTATACAAGACCACCCATCGGGATATCCAGGACATGGTAGGTGTATAATGGGACCAGCACCATGATGTGATTGATACAAGTTGCACTTGGGGATACGCAGCAGAGATGTAGCAGCATCCATTCCCTAGATTTACTGTATCAGAGGAGGCCATTCCTCACATAGAGGATGCTTTGGATTACGATGATGTCAAGGATCAGCCTGCCCCAGGTCGAGGAGGTGCACAGAGGGAGAGGGTGCCTGGGAGGAGAGGCAGAGGGAGAGATGGAGGACAGGATGGTAGGAGAGATGGGAGGCATCCTCCTCTGGATGATGGTGATGATGGAGATGATAAGGGTGGTGGTGGTGTGGTTGTTGATATAGGTGGTGCTAGTGGCAGTGGACAGGGTAGGCGCCAGAGATTTAGATTTGTAGCCCCTCAGAGGGATCAGTAGAGACAGAGGTAGCAGGGGTCATAGGATAGACCATAGGACAGGGGACAGGATAGTCCCCAAGGCCAGGATATAGGTAGAGATGGAGATTCTCTTTCTAGGTGTGAGTAGGAGAGAGAGCAGCTCTGAGCTAGGATCACAGTGTTAGAGGCCTAGATCACCACTACAGAAGCCTTACTAGCAGATAGGGATACACATCTTGAGCCTTTGAGAGTAGAGAGGGATAGGCAGGGTGATATGCTTAGAGCTGAGAGAGATGCACATGCCCAGACAGCAGTTCACCAGGGACAGAGGGCCACATATTATTATGCCCTTTATCATGCAGTATTTCTGGAGGGTCAGAGAGCACCTTCCTTTTCACGGTTGGCTCAGCAGTCAGAGGGGGCCATGCCACCTCTAGCAGCTCCATTTGTACCACCTCCTCCTCCTCCTCCAAATCAGGGACAGGGGGCGGGGCAAAGTTGATATTTTGTACCATGTGTATTTTGAGATTATACTTGTATATCTGGATCCTGCTGAGATCTCCTCTTTTGTATATCTGGATCCTTCTGAGATCCCCCTTTTGTACTATGACATTGTATCGATGTATATTTGATTCTTTCTGGTATGATGATACTCTGATACTCTTTATGCATACTGTTCCATATTTTGATCTATACCATGTTGTGATATGTTACATATATTTGATGCAGCTTCCCAATTTTGATATGTTTCATGAGTTCTATTTTCTTTGATAGATGTGATAGATGTGATTTGCATATGTGATGTATGTTTTACCTTGGTCTTATGATGAGTTAGATTCTTTAGATGATGACATCATTTAATGCATTTTGTTTAGATTTATCACTGATATAAATATGTTTCAAATGATATTACGTGGAATATACAAATGGATGTTTTCTATTTTTTCTTTATGCAAAATAGATGTATGGATGCACTTAGGATGGAAAAATAAATGCAATGGATGAATGCTTTATTTTTGTATTTTCCTTTTCCACTTTATATGAATGCAAAATGTATGCTATGGATGCACAATGACATTTGATATTAGTAATAATGATGTAATTAACTTGGATATAGAAGAAGAAAATTTGAGTTAATTTGGAGCTCAAAATGCCTTAATGCTTTTTATTTTATGCCCCATGCAATTTGTAAAATGTAATGATATGAAGACTCTTAGGACTTTGTCACTGATATGCAAATGTATAACTTTTTATCATCATTGGGCACTTTATGGAATGGATACCACTGGATAGTACAACCATCACTAATACTCACTGATATTATGATAATATGAATACTATGTTTATTGGAATGTTGCAAATAGACTTAGGTATCAAGGTATAGAAGCCAGGATAACAAAATAGTCACCTTCCTTTTATTATATTAGAATCTGTCTAAGGCAAGATATTGAACCCGCAATGACCTTGAAAATTCATGTCGTTGGGTACATTATGCTTCGTATACCTTAGTGAGAATCTGAGTCAGAAAAAAAACAAGGAGATTGTCTCAAACTCACCATAGTTTATACGTAACAGAGATCAAGATATATGCGGCTATCCACTCTGTGTGGCAGCTCTTACCATAAACATCTATGTTAGGTAAATTTATAGGATCATACAAGAACAATCACCATACACAGAAAACTAAGAAAACATTATGCCCCCCATCCTCGTGACTCTTTGTCTTTGCACAGACGTCATTGAGTAACTAAGAAGACATAATAAATCATGAATGGTGAATCAAGCAAATATAATTTATAATTACTTAGATGACCCTATTTGAAAACATCATCAGGATATGAAAGAATCATAACCAAACCAATATTAAACTATGTGTTTAAGTAGTACTTGTTCATTCATTTGTCAAACACAGTAAAGATTCATCAATTAGAAAGTTGGAATACAATCAATATGGTGTTTCATGTATGTGCATTGATAGGATAATCCGTTCATGTTTGTGATCCAATATAGCCTTGTAGGAACTTCGTTAATATAAATGTCATGTCTAGATATGTGATGCTTGAAAAGACACCCTTGTTTTGAAAAGTGACATTGTTTTGCATGTATCAAGAAACTTTGTGTTTGTGAGGCAAACCATCCTAGAGAAACCTAGAAAATGCAACCTACCATGCTAGAAAAGATGCCCCTAGTACAGAATGACCTATTCCTAAGATGCAAATGCAGACAAATCCCAGGCGAGGATAAGATAGCCATTTTAGGAAACAAAGTCAGCGTTTGAGCACAGGTGTAATGGTGAAGGCCTAGTGTAAGAAATATATTGATAGATGGAGCGCTAAACACAAGTGACGCCTGATTGCCAGGTTTTCATCACTTGGAAAGATCTTTTCTTTCTTTTTGCTACCAAGATGCCTGTTTTACCAGGTGCTCATCAAGGCACTTTTCTCTTTTTCTATTTTTTTTTCTATTTTTTCTTTTTTGAATGTTTTTGTAGTATCAAGGTGCCTGTTTGCCAGGTTTCCACCAAGGATACCCTTTCTTCAGGACTTTTTCCACTATTTTTGGATTTCTTTAGGATCAATTTTTTGAATGTTTTTGGTATTTTCTGAAAACAGTTTGTTGTACAGGCTCTGCTAGCCAAATCATCAAGTGTAGAACCGCTTCAAATGTAGAGTGTTGATAGGATCTGGAAGAACATTTCCCTCAGGTGTAGCTATTTGATAAGCTCTAGTCACAAGAGTAGCAATGATAACATAAGGTCCTAGCCAGTTAGGTTCAAACTTTCCTTTATGTTCTCTATTAGGCTGGTTCTTAGGATTCTCTTTGAGGACGAGATCTCCCACTTCAAATTTGTGTGGTTTGACCTTCTTATTGTAGCCTTTGGAAATTTGTGCTTGGTACACCTTTAGATGGTAGAATGCCTGTTCTCTACGCTCATCTAGTAGGTCTAAAGAATTCACCCGATCAATGCGGTATTGCTCATCAGTAACCAAACCTTGTAAAGATATCCACAAAGATGGGATTTCAACCTCAATAGGTAGTACTACCTCAGCGCCATAGACTAGGGAAAATGGCGTGGCTCCAGTTGGTGTTCTTATGCTTGTTCTGTAGGCCCATAGTGCTCGATTTAGTTGTAGATGTCAGTCTCTGCCAGACTTACTTACAGTTCTATGTAGAATCTTGAGAATATTCTTGTTAGATGCCTCAGCCTTTCCATTACCTTAAGGCTAATAGATTGAGGAACAATGTTGAGTAATGTGGAACTGTTCACAAAGGTCATCAATGTCTTGATTTTTAAATTATCCCTCATTGTCTATTACAATTGAAGAGGGTATCCCATATCTACAAATAATATAGTTCAGAATGAACATAGCCACCTGTTTGCCAGTGGCTTTGATTAGCAGCATGGCTTTGACCCACTTTGTGAAATACTCTATGGCCGTAATGATGAATTTGTGTCCATTTGAAGAGTTGGGATCTCTCTTCTCATTTTTGGATAGATTAGTAAGAAGGGTTTTGTCAGTGAGATAGGAAATGATATTGGCATACTGAGATTGGTCTGGGGTGTTCAAAGCACAAATTACTTGGTATTCAGGGGTATCAAAGGCAGGATAGGATATTTCTTCCACCAAGAATTCATAGAAGAATTTTTGTTCTTCTAGTTGTAACATGGATGCCAAGGTAGCCATAGCATCTACAGCTTTATTCTCTGATCTTGGTATCTGTTGGAAGGTGACGAAGACAAAGTACTTCTTCAGGTCATCAACCAATTGCTTGTAGGGTGTCAACTTCTCATCTTTCATTTGATAGTCCCCATTGACCTGATTGATAATTAGTTGGGTGTCACCATATACGTGTAACTCTACAATCTTCCACTCTATAGCTACCTTAAGACCGTTTACCAATGCTTCATATTCTAAAATATTGTTGGTGCATGGAAACATCAATTTGTAGGATTTGGGAATCTTGTAACCTTGAGGAGTTATAAATAGGACCCCGGCTCCAGAGCCTTGTTGAGTGAATGAACTGTCAAAGTACATCTTCCATGGTATTCAATGAGATGCATGATTGTTTCATCAAGGAATTCAATTTTTAAAGGTTCATCATCCTAGAGTGGTGAATCAGCCAATTGATCTGCAAGGACCTATCCTTTAATAGCTCTCCTTTCTATGTATTCAATGTCAAAATCACTTAGAATCAGGACCCATTTTTCCAAACATCCTATTAATGCTATTATGCTTGGGAGATATTTTAAAGGATCTATCTTAGAAATGAGCTTTACTGTATGTGATAGCATGTAGTGTCTTAATTTTTGTGACGTGAAGACGACCGCTAAGAATGCTTTCTCAATAATGTTGTAATTGAGCTCATAGGATGTAGTTGTAGCTGAAATGTATAGGAGTAAGGGCTTTCCATGAATAGGCGCTATAAGAATAGGAGGAGTAGCCAGGTATCATTTCAATTCCCTAAAGTTTGCTTCACAGTGTTCATCCCATTTGAAGGTAACCCCTTTATGTAGTAATTTAGTAAAGGGTTGTGCCCTATCTGCTAGTTGGGACATGAATCTCATGATTTACTGGAGTCTCCCTTGTAGTGTCCTCATTTGACTAATGTTGCGTGGAGGAGCCATCTCTAGTATAGCCTTAACCTTAGCGGGGTCTACCTCCATTCCTTTTGCTGAAACTATAAACCCTAAGAGTTTTCTTGATTGGACGCCAAAGGCACATTTCTTTGGATTGAGCCTGAGTTGGAATTGCTCCATCCGATCCAAGATCTTTCTTAAGTCATCAATGTGAGTACCTCTTTCTTTGCATTTAGCCAATGTGTCATCCACGTAGTCCTCCATGTTCTTATGCATCATGTCATGGAATATAGTTGTCATGGCTCATTGATATGTTGCACCGGCATTCTTTAACCTTAATGGCATGATGTTACAGCAAAAGGTGCCCCATGTACATGTAAATGTAGTTTTCTCTTGATCCTCAGGGGCAATTTTGATTTGATTATAGCCTGAGAATCCATCCATTAAAGAATACATCTGGTAGCCTACTGTGAGGTCTATTATCATGTCAATGTTAGGTAGAGGGAAGTCATCTTTCAGACATGCTTTGTTTAAGTCTCTGAATTCCATACATATCCTAATAGATTTATCAGTTTTAGACATGGGGACCACATTTGAGATCCATCCTGCATAGGTAATGACTCTGATAAATCTGGCTTTTAACAATTTATCTAGCTCTACTTTTACTAATAATGCAACATGAGGATGCATCTTTCTAAGTTTTTGTTTCACAGGCTTGATCCTGGGAGCTATAGATAAGTGGTGCATGATTAGATTAGGATCCAGCCCTGACATATCAGTATAAGACCATGCAAAGTTGATTTTCTTTTCCCTTGGGAACTCTGTAAACTGTGCCTTCTCTTCTTCAGACAAAGATTGTGCAAGGTGAACTATTTGAGGATTTTCAATCGTGCCCAAATTTAGTGGCTGTGTTGGTTCTATCAGAACTGAAGACCTTTCCTGAAAGTGTGTGGGGAGGATATCAAGAGTCTCATCCTTTGGTGCCTCTATGAGGTTTTCACCATCAGATGCATCTTTTCTCTTTACTATTTTGGGATCTGATACTGCCTCAAAGTGGTTTTCACCATCAGTCCTCTCTTTCTTTTTATTTTTCAGTTTTTGACTGAGAAACCTGATAGCCTCCTATGACATGTTCTCACTCCTTGCATTGGTGGAAGAAGGGTAAGGTTCACAAGCATTGAGATAGCAAGATAGGGTATAGTCATTGGGAAAGTTGATGATAGGGGTAAGATCTATTTTAGTCCAATCAATTAGGTCTGGAAGGATTTATTATAGGGATTCAGACTCTAGGAAGGACAGCATCGCGTTAGCATCAAGACCATTAACCGACATGACATGGTCCGTTAAGTTAATTCCTTCAATGTTCATATCAATAAGAGTGAGATCGTTATAAAAAGGGTCATTGTTAGTCATATGTAGACCCAACTCTAGTGACTTGTTAATAGAAATCTCATCATCATCTCTCTGTAAAAGGAGGCTTCTTTCTTGTAGCCTCTAAAATTCTTCTAGACTTATGTAATCACCAGTTTCTTCATCAATGATTGGGGGAAGGAACTCTTCTTCTGCTTCTGGATTATCAGTGTCATTGGGAGTAGTATTAGGCTATTTATGAGGAGCTGAGGGTGCCACAAACATGTGAATTATATCTATTCCAATATCTTCAGTGGTGACAGATAGCTCATCCCATTCATAATCATGAGAGTCAGTGACCTCATCATCAGATCTGTTTAAGTATTCAACAATGGTTATTTGATGTACCTGGTTAGCTACCTGTGGGTCAAAGTGGGGTAGATCAAGGATATGTGAAGCCATGACCAATTTCCCCCAGTTAGGATGTAAATCCTGTTGTCGGGGTATGTCTTGATTAACTTTTGCTATCAATGATATCTCTAGACCAGCTGATGTTGTGTCTCCTACCTCTTGAATGGGAGGTTGTGCTAACAAAGGGGTATGAAGATCTTGTGGTACCTCAAAGCTGGGTACATAGTGTTCTCCTTGGTAGTTGGGATCCTCTGTGCCAACATGTAATAATCTTTCATAGGACCACTACTCTAGTTTGTTTGTTTCATCACTCCCTTTATCTGAGTTTGGACTGCCTTTTGAAGCGGGTTTATCAATTTTAGTATTAAAACCCAATCCTATTTTATCTCTAGTATTTCAAAACTCCATGGGTATAGGTTCAATAAGCCCTCATCCTGTGTTGTTTAGAGGTCCTTTTCCCTTGTATCCCATCTATTTGAGGAAATCATATCCCTTGCCATAATGTTCTGGGGATATCTCTACGTGTTTGACCTCAGCTTCCACCGATTCTCCTTTGTAAAGCCAGTCCAAGACTACCTGTTCTTTTGTGTTATCTAAAGAAGATGTGGATGCCTTTACCATGCCAGCCACTTTGTGTACTTTTGGCTCTTTGGATGTTATAGGTGTGAATGTTGAGGAAGGTTTTCCATAGGATCTTGGTGACACTGGAAGTTCTGTCAGTGATGGAGTCAGGTCCAGCTTGTACTCTCCCATACCTATTTCTTCAAGTTTTAGGGTTTTGCCAAAACTCTTCATAACCATGTCCTTAGTAGTTTCAGGAGAAATCATATCCATAGCCTCCTTGTTATGTGGGATCATACTACCAGCTTTGATATTTTTACAAGTGTAGTTAGCATCTGCAGGAATCGTCACTTCCACCCCATTATGTGGAAACTTTATACACTGGTGGTAAGTGGATGGCACAACTTGCATTTTTTGAATCCATGGTCTCCCCAATAGGATATTGTAGGCCAAAGGTAGATCCAGAACTTGACATATGATGTTCCTCTCAATTGGTCTAACTCTAACAGGTAGAACAATAAGACCTTTAGAAGATCTTTCTTCCTCATCATAAGCTTTGATAGTTATTTTGCTTCTAGAGTCAATTGTCTATTCTGAGAGACCCAGTCTCTTGATTAGATCAAGTGTATAGATATTCAATCATGTGCCTCCATCTATCAACACATGTCTAACACAGGATTTATGAATAAGGACTTCGATATGGAGGGGTTGATTATGTGGATGTATCAATGACTTATCATCCTCTTCAGAAAAGGAGAGATAATGTGGCGGTGAGATGTGATCGACCATCACTTGGAATTTTTTTATATCAATATCCTTTGGGACGTTCGCAACATGTAGAGCTTGTTCTAGGATTTCCCTATGTACTGTGGATATCTTGAGCAACTCAAAAAATGGAAATTTTGGTAGAGGTTCGTTGCAATTGGTCTACCAAGTCATATTTTTCTCCAGTAATAGTAACCACATGTTTTGCTGCTGGTTTGGGGATAGTAATGGTGGGAACCTTGGACGTTGATGCTAGTTTTGGGGGTCCTTTGATCATGACTTGTGCTAGGCTTCGTGTTACGACATTTGAGTGGAATGAAACACTTTTGATTTTGACCATATTAATTGATTATGTTATAACGTCTAGCACATTGATCACATTTTCATTATTGGAATAGGTGTAGTTCACTTCATTACTCTTCCCTTTAGATGTTTCTCCTTTGTCATAATTAGGAAATGGTTTATTGAATGCCGTATGATCCTCATTGGTAGTGTGTCCATCCACTTTGATTTTCTGCCTTTGATGAGGTCTTGAATGACATGTTTAAGTTTAAGGCAATTATTAGTTTTTTGTCCCTTGTTTTTGTGGAAGACACAATAGGAATTATCAACCCACCATCTTGGTTTAACTGCTGGCTCCCATGGTTTGGAATCAAGAATTGTGAGAACTTTTTTATCCAATAAAGTCTTTAAAATGGTTTCAAGAGGCTCTCCCAAAGGAGTAAATTTTCTTTGGGGTTTTGAAGTCCATGTTCATCCCTCGCTATTATCATTGTTTGCTTTGAGTATGGGGGTCGTGATCTTGGCGTCTTTGCTTGCCTGCATGATATTAGTTAGATTGAACACCTCGGGTTTAGGTTTAATGTTAGAGGCGTCAACTGCTCTGTCATTAACAACATTCTTGTTTTGCTTCCACCATTTAGGCTTGGAGTTGGAGTTGTTGGTTTTGTTTTCATTTTGAAGGGTGATCTCTCCCCTTTTGACCATGACTTCCTTGATACAGAGGGCATTCTTAATCATTCTATCGAAGCTTTGTGAGTCTTGCATTTGTAACACGTAGTTCAATTCAGGCACCAAGTTATTAACAAAGATCTCCATCTTCTCTGATTCGGGAATGGCCCTTGAATATCGTGCAAAGATCTTCCTCCATCTTTGTAGGAAGTGTGTAAATGATTCACCAGTCTTCTATTTGGTATTACACAGGTCCATCATGGTCACATCATGTTGTATGTTATAGGAGTAATGTTGGATAAAGTGTTGAATCAGCTCCTCAAATGTTTTGACCTTAGGGTTCAGTTTTGAGAACCACTCCATGGCATTACCTCCTAGACTTCCTGGAAATAGTCACATGAGGTATGTAGGTTCGTGCATGTATTCTATGCTCATAGCACAGAATTTCCTCACATGATCATGTGGGTCAGTTTCTCTTGTGTACTTTTCATACTTCGGTCTTGTCGTATTAGGAGGAAATGGGATCATAGTAATACTTTTATCAAAGGGGAATAGACAAATGGAGTCCAAAGAGTATGGTGATTTTGGTTTAGTCTTTTCTTGTTTGAGATTTGTAAGCTCTATTTGCATCAATGTGAGCTATTTGGCAAGAATAGATATAGGATTTGGTACCTCCTTTTCTTTGAGTTGTTCCACATTGTAATCCTTAGGTAATTTGACACCCGTGGATGCTAGATGAAGGAAGTATTTCTCTTTATCCTCGTCAATCATCTTTTCCATTATTTTATGGAATCTCTTTCTCTATTTGAGTTTTTCATAGTCTTCTTTAGTGATTTCATTCTGACTGTCGGACTCAAATAAAGGACGGCCGAACGTGGGTTCTTCTTCCTCATCTGTATCTTTGGGCTTTTGCTGTTTGCCATTGTTATATTCCTCAAAAGCCTCACTCCATCTATGAGTGTCGCTATCCCTTTGTGGGGAGTCTAGATTGAGTAGGGAACTAAGAGATGTTTCCCCTTGAAAGTGTGGTGTTTTAGGAGGTACTTTCGATCCTTTAGACATGTACTTGTTGCATCTTGTATTAACCATGAAGTTGTTTCTCAACTTTGTCATTGTTTCCCAATAGTGCGAGTGAGAGTTTCAAACCGTTCAAGTGGGTGTGTCTAGGTAAGAGTAATTGTTTGTTGTTGGTGGACGTAAATGATTCCAGCGTCAGAGGGTTAGATTGCCCTTATAGTGAGCTGGGAACCAAGTTGTGGGTAGAAAGTAGATAGGCCACATGTATTGAACTGATTGTGAAAGACTGACTAAGCATGCAAGGTAGATGTTTGAAAAAGTTTTGAAACTTCAATAGGGAGACCAGAAAAGACAACAGGAACCAGCTAAAGATCTAAAAGGGTATCCTAATAAACTAAGTTTTTCTGAGGAGTAGGTCTGTAAGTTCCTACTATCCCAGATGTGAGCCTCTAGATGTGACCCAGGAAACCTTGGATATGAACCTCTGATGCCCCAGATGTGGATCTTGAATACCAGATGTGAACTAGGATTCTAAATGCGACCTAATGCTAACCAAATGCCACTCAGGAAACTAGATATGGACAGGAAATCTAGGATACTAACAGATGATGGACTATCATATTTTGATTGATTCCTGGAAAGTACATTTTTGAAGTGCGTGAATTTGTTTATTTCCAGATTATGTTAAGAGGTGTCGTGATACGTGAAAAACACTTGTACTCCAGGGTTTGAATTTTGTCAATTGTTTTAAGGAGCTTATCTTTTTAATGGCTTTTTGAACACATCAAACAGCGTTGCATTGTTAGGGAGGTGAAATAGACACACATTTTGTTCCTATTTTCTAGGTAGAGAATGAAAATCTTTTCTTGTTGACTTAGGCACACACTCAAATTCTAATCAGAATACAACCATCACCAAGCACGCAATGGCTTTAGTCATGATGTATTAGCTAACTCCAAACGCAAGTGAGGGCACGATATGATGAGTGTCTTGGGGAAATTACTTTTTTCCTTGCACAAAGATTATCACCCTTTCAGGGATGAATCAAGAATTCTTTCAGTTCAAGTGTTGTCTATTATTGGGCAATCCGTTTGAAACCATCCCCCATAGAATTGCAAAAGGCAAAATTGAGGCATATAGCCTTATGAGTACCTTAATATGTGTAGTCTCACAAGCAAGATTCAAGAGGCTTCGCTCTACACATACCCAAGCATGTTCAAGGAATGATGTCAAAATTCCATGAACAAAATTGGTTCCATCTTCCAAGGCTTTAGCCTATGAGGAAGAAACTATTTATAGTGAGTTGGAAGGGTTGGCGTAAAACCTGTCCTCACTTGGGTCATTCCCAGGAGATTTTTTCCTCAACCAGCAGACTCTCTACCATTAAATATGTGTACAAATGATTGGCGAGCTTTGGATGTCTGGATTTCTAATTCTTCCAAAGAAGAAGAGCATACTCTCCTAATCTAAGTCATTTTCTCCCTAAACAAAGTCAGGCAAAATAATTCTTTCCCTCAAGCAATGTTGTGCCTGATTTAGATGTTCCTATTTAATGAAAATAGGATGCTTGAAAATAAAGTTTGCCTTGTTCAATTAACTACAATATTTAATGAGTTTTCTTTTTCAATTTCTGTGTCCCAAAAGAAATTATACGATTGAACTTGTTCATTTATCCCACAATATTTAAATGCTTTATGTTTGTCCAATTACTGATCCAAAATAAATTATACGATTGAACTTATTCATTTATCCCAAAAATTTAGTGCTTTGTTTTTGTCCAATTAATGATTCCTAAACCAAATTAAGCGATGTGATTGCTTGTTCATTTACCCCTGATTCTCATCACAAATGATAAAACAACGTCTGAATTTCTGATTTTCCTCAAGAGGAAAAGAGCATATTATCTAATTGTTTTAGCAAGTGTGAAGAAAAGGTCTTAAGTTTTGAAAAACTTTGAAAGGGTTTAGTATTTGAAAACAACTGAAAAATCCTACAATCACACACGTTAGAAATGTCTTCCAACTCCCAAATAGAACCTGCAATCACTTGTTAAGCTGTTCAAGATGTCAAGAAACTCAACTGGTCAAGCGTTAGAATTAAGCAAATGAAGACCACAATAATTTTAACCAGATGTGAGCTACGAATTTTGGTATGCGAGGCAGGAAACTGGATGTGAACTTATGCTACCATATATAGACTTCTGGTTACTAGATACGAGCCAGAACTGAATATGATCCAGGAAACCCTGGATACGAGCCTAGAAAACCACGATACGGACCAGGAAGTCACAATGTGAGGAACTCCACCAGATACAAGATTTTCTAACTAGATACGAACTTGTACCTGAAAACTGGGATGACAAATTGAGGAAAAATGATTAGAAAATGGAACCAAGTTGGAAATTGTGCCCCACAATGGGCGCCAAAAATGTGTGTGTGTATTTGTGCACCTATTACCTACGACACAACACTTCAATAAGTCATTATGTCAGTGAGAAACAAGGGTTAATGAGCATATAAAACCCTAACATCGACCTATTGCTTTCTAACAAGGATGAGTGTAGTAAATAACATAACAGCCCTCAGATTATGCTAATACCAGTGACATAAACAACCTAGCATGAAAGATTCAAGTTTAAAAAAACTATTTGATTATTAAGCATGCATATTAGTCTAAAAATGAGCATTATAACCATGAATGAAAGTAACTATGGAGTGTGCATGAACCTATTAAGGAATGGGTAGCATAACAATGCTTTGAGATTCCTTCAAATCTTGGCATAACAATACTACTATTCAAAAATTGAGGCTTATTATGAGCTCCAAACCTCTTCAATTTATAGAAGAATGGGAGAGAGAGAGGGGAGACAAGGTTCATTAATGGAGCCCTTAAGGTCATTAATGACGTGTAAGAGCCATTAATGCCTTGGGCATTAATGAGGGATGGGCAAGAGGGAATATCTATTAAGGGGTCAATAATGAAATTCATTAAGAGGCATGGGAGGGAGTAAGGCTCAACTTGGCAAGTTGGTCCTTAGAGAAGTCAAGCTTGAGGAAGTTGACTTTCTCAAGTGGGTTGATTCCCTAATCACTTCCTTAATGGAATGTGACATCATTAGGAAGGGGGTAAGAATTAGATTAGGATTAGAAGAATGCTTAGCAAGGGTGAAAGGGTTGGGAAAGGTTTGAACCTAGGGTCCAAGTGGTTGAGTTGGGTTAGGTTGGGGGTTTAGAGGAATATTAATGAAATAAATTA